>CM062809.1:320641430-321046430 GCA_031772625.1 Pinus tabuliformis
CTCATGAGGAAGCAGTCTGCCAAAGGGAGAGGTACTTTCCAAGGAAGGGGAAGTCAAGGTGGTAGAGGAAGATCTAAAACACCTAAAGATGGAGTTAGTAGTAGCTCAACCCAGCATGCACCCACAGGAGGTGATGCAAGAGGCAGAGGGAGCTTTTCTATAGGAAGAGAAGGCAGAGGAAGAGGAAGAGAAATAAAATGTTACAGATGTAAGAAACTGGGACACAGAGCTTTTTGGGTGCCCAGAGAAAATAGAAACAAACCAGAGGAATGCCATTGTTGCTCAAGCTGAGGTAGAAGCATTAACAACAGTAGTGACAGAGGAAGAAAATATACTAGAGAGAGGAGAATCTTTGGTAGTTAATAAAGTTTTTCTCAAGCCAGGAAAGGAGATAGTTGAACCATCACAAAGAAAGACTTTATTCAGAATAGTGTGTAAAGTTCAAGGGAAATGTTGTAAGATGATCATTGATAGTGGAAGCACTGATAATTTTATCTCTACAGAAGTGGTGGAGAAATTGAAGCTGAAGACAATGAAATATCCAACACCTTACAAGGTGTCATGGTTACAAAAGGGAGATCAACTGTTAGTGAATGAATAGTGTGAAGTGGAGTTTCAGTTGGGTAACTATAAAGATGAAATTGTATATGATGTGATGCCAATGGATGTGTGTCACATATTGCTTGGAAGACCTTGGCAATATGACAGAGGAGCTATGCATTATGGGAAAAGAAACAAACACCTACAAGTTTAGAAAGGATGGTGTCAATCATAAGTTGTTGCCTCTACAAGAAGAAGATGCATCAAGAAAGAAGACTGATCCAAAAAATCTGTTACTAGGAGGAAAATAATACTTGAAGCAGATTGAAGAGAATGAGGTAAATTTCGCTGTAATTTGCAAGTCCAAGGTAATAGTTATTTCTACTAAAGTTTCTGATTTACCCATTGAAATTCAAGAAATGTTGGAGAACTATTGTGATATTATTGTTGATGATTTTCCCAATGAGTTACCACCCATTAGAAGAATTAGGCATCATATAGATTTGATTCCTAAAGCAAGTATACCTAACAAAGCAGCTTACAAAATGACTCTTACAGAAAATGAAGAGGTTAGGAAGCAGGTGCAAGAATTGCTTGACAAAGGGCTGATCAGAGAAACCTTGAGTCCTTGTGTAGTACCAACAGTATTGAGGCCAGAGAAAGATGGGGGTTGGAGAATGTGTACAGATTCAAGAGCCATCAATAAAATCAAAATCAAGTATAGATTTCCTTTACTTGGAATTGAAGATTTAATGGATTTCTTGAGTGGAGCAAAGTATTTTTGAAAACTAGATCTTAAAAGTGGATATCGTCAGATAAGGATAAGAGAAGGGTATGAGTGGAAAACTGCCTCTAAGACAAATGAGGGATTATATGAGTGGATAGTAATACCTTTTGGGTTTTCTAATGCACCAAGTACATTTATGAGACTCATGAATGAAGTTTTTAAAGAGTTTATTGGTAAGCTTGTAATAGTTTATCTGGATGATATATTAGTTTATAGTAGATCTAAGGAGGAGCACATAAGACATCTGAATTATGTCTTACAAAGGCTACATCAGGAAAAATTATTGTTGAATTTGAAGAAGTGTTCATTCAGGAAAGAAGAGCTAGTGTACTTGGGTTTTGTTATTTCTACTGAAGGGCTAAAGATGGATCCATAGAAGATCAAGGCAATCATGGAGTGGCCTTCACCTAAAAGTGTTTTTGAGGTAAAAAGTTTTCAGGGTCTTGCTAGTTTTAATAGGAAATTTATAAAGAATTTTACTAAGATCAATGCTTCTATTATTGAGACCATAAAGAAAGATAAACAACCATTTAGATGGACTACTGAAGGAAAAAAAAAAAATCAGCTATTAAAGAAGAAGAGCATTGAAAAGCCTATTTTGGTTCTATCTGATTTTAGTAAAACTTTCCAAGTGAATTGTGATGCCAGTGGAGAAGCTATTGGAGGTGTATTAAGTCAGGAAGACACACCTATAACTTATTTTAGTGAAAAGCTAAATGATTCAAAGAAGAAGTATTCTTCTTATGATAAGGAGTTCTATGCAGTTGTGTAGTCATTGAAGAAATGGAGGCATTATCTAATGTCAAAGGAGTTCATACTTTATTCAGATAACCATGCACTACAGTGTATTATGCAGCAGCCAAAGCTTATCCAGAAACATGCTAAATGGATAGAGTATCTTTAAGGTTTCCATTTTGTCTTGAAGCATATAAATGGCCAATCAAATAAAGTCGTAGATGCCTTAAGTAGGAGAAGTATATTATTTCAAGAGAGTCAAATCTAAGTGTTGGGTTTTGATTTTTTTAAAGAATTGTATAAAATAGACCCAGATTTTAAAGAGGCATTTGAAGCTTGTAAAATTCTTGTTTTGGTGGATAGGAGTAAATGGTTGGATTACTTCTTACAAGATGGACTGTTGTTTAAGAGAAATCAGTTGTGCATATCAAACTATTCTATGAGGGAGAACTTAATCAAAGAGAAACATAGTGGAGGACTTGCAGGACATTTTGGTGTAGAGAAGACTTATGAGTAGTTAAACAAATTTTATTTCTGGTTGAAAATGAAATATGAAGTGGAGAAGTATGTGAAAACTTGCAAAGTCTGTCAATATGGAAAGGGAAGGAGCCAAAATATAGGTTTGTATATCCCATTACCAATTCCAGATAGGCCTTGGGATATGGTAAGTATGGATTTTGGTTTGGGCTTACTAAAGACTCAAAGAGGTAATGATTCAATTTTTGTTGTAGTGGACATATTTTAAAAAATGGCACACTTTATTCCATGTTATAAAAATAGTGATGCTTCTCACATTGCTAATTTGTTTTTTAAGGAGGTTGTAAGATTGCATGGATTTCCTAAGAGTATTTTCTCAGACAGGGATTCAAAATTTTTTGGACATTTCTAGAGGAAATTATGGAAGAAGTTGGGAACTAAACTAAGTTTCAGCTCTGCCTGTCATCCACAAACTGATGGACATAGTGAAGTTGTGAACATGAGTTTGGGCAATCTTTTAAGGAGCCTTATTGCAGAACATCCAAAGCAATGGGATCAAGTGTTGGCACAAGATGAATATGCATATAATGACTCACCTAATAGGAGTACAAGAAAGAGTCCATTCCATATTGTTTATGGAATGCATCCAAGAGGAGTGACTGAGTTAAGAAACTTGGGAAAATATGAGATGAGAAGTGCAGAGGGAGAAGATTTTGTTTCAAAAATGCAAGCAATACATGAACAAGTAAAACAACAGTTGTAGGATAGTAACATCAAGTAAAAAACTAGAGCAGACATTAGAAGAAGAGAGGTGAACTTTGAAGTTGGAGATCTGGCTTTAGCACATGTCAGAAAGGAGAGGTTTCCAAAAAGGGAGTATAACAAATTGAAGTTCAAGAAAATTGGACCTTGCAGAGTATTGAGGAAATTTTCTGCAAATTCCTATGAGATTGAGTTACCCCCTGATATTGGAATATCACCAATTTTCAATGTTGCTAACCTATACAACTATGAAGCTGAAACTGCAAATCATACAGAAAAGGATCAAGAGACCCAAGACATTGACTGGGTAAAATAGTTACCCACAGCAAAGGAATTGCAGCTAGAAATAATTCTGGACAAGGTGGTGTTTAAGAAAACAAGAGGAGGAGAGTACTTCCAGTATTTGGTAAAATGGAAGGATAAGCCAATCATTGAAGCTACTTGGGTTACAGAAAACATACTACAAAAACTGGGCAGTTCTATAGATGAGCTCATGGATAGGAGCCCATGAAGAATTTTGTCCTCAGGAGTTTGATGTAGGAGCATGCAACTTGCAAGAAAAAATCTTCAAACTTACTCCAAAAATAAAAGAGAAGACTACAGGGAAAGTAGTGAGGTCCTTTAGCCATCAATTTCGATGCTTTTCTAGCTTAGGATAAGGATAAAATTTAAGAATAAGATCAAGTTTTAATAATCTCTTTATGGATAAGCTGTAGTAAGCTTTATGGATAATTGCTTTAATTGATTTATGTAATTGGCATGCTTTTGTAAAGGATAAGGACCGAGAGGGCTTTATCTATTGTTTTAAAAAGGAAATAACATGACTTCTCTGAGTTAGTCGATCCCAGAGACATTATCATCTTCGAAACTGTCTCTGTGCATCTAATTTTATGGTTCTCTGTCAACTAGAATTTGTATGTATATTGGGTTGCGGTTCTTTACTTCTAAACCTTGTTAATGATGATTTAGATCAGTTCTTCCTATTAATATTGGCTTTAAGCTTGTTAACATGTTTTTCCCTTATATTGGCACGCCTTTTTTCCATTATAAGCATTGTTGAGCTTCCAAGCAGAAACTTTGTTTTACGTAGGAAAACTGTGAAATTACTTAGCTGAACAAAGTTATGGACATGATATTTTATTAAATCTGGTTCATACCCGTGTTGGGTCCGAAACATTATCACATTTCAGAACCACAAGTGGAGCGGGAAGGACCTTTGGAACCATTGAAGTTCGAAACTCTGATAGCTCGGACCTGAAATGCTATAGAGCAGGGTGAATAAGTTGTCAAGTCTACGAAGCTGATCGCATCGTAAGATCAGAGTGGGAGGAGCCTATCATTAGGAACATTGGAGTCGTCGATTGTGATCTCTAATAACACTACGTTTTATCGCATCGAAGAAAGGAACACTGGAAGGGCCAATAGTACCGTGAATAGTGTTATCTTGCACTGATTGTGTAATTCTGTGGAATGAACACTATAGTGGTTTTAAAAGCACCGATAGTGTTATCCTATTCCTTTGGAACAGAAGCCCGCCAACTGTGTATTTGCGTTAAAATGTAGTTTCCTCATTTTAAAGCAACGATAGTGTATTACTATAATTCCTATGGAATTATAGTCCCAAAGGAGGAAAACAGGCCCTTGGTATGATTTGTGCCTGATAACAAGGGTTGGGGTGATCAGAGGGAAAATCTCATGAAGCAGTCAATCTAACAATAGATGACTGATAGACCAATTGAAACAGAAGGAGAAATTTAGCCAGAGTTAGAAGAAATTATATTAGGTTTCAGCCACTTGTCTCTATCGCCTGCACCGAGGCCACCATATGCATAAGCACCTACAAATGTTGTTCCACGAAGAGCAAAAATCCATGAATCTGGCCCTTCCAGAATTGCGATGTTATTTCACGAGAGCCCAAATTGAAGAAGTGCATCCTTAAAGTTGATGGAATCGACTCAACCAAGGAGGATCACTACAGGAAATCGTATTACTTTTTTATAAACCATCTGCGCATGATTACATCTTACATTAACGATCACATGGATAAAACCGATAATGAAAATTGGATTAAAGGAAAGTAGTTATGGTATTGTTGTCAAGCGGTGGCTATTTCAATGGTTTTTTTTTAATTAAGTATATTTGTAAGAAGTACAGAACCAATTAATCAACCAACTAATATAATTAAATTAGTGGTTCTCTTCATTCTTCGATGCCAAGAGAATGCATCACTAAGTTAATTGTGTGAATCTGTTATATACTGATTAATATTGTTGTGCTTCGGGCTTCAAGAATATCAGTTACGGGTTATGTTATGGTATCCATGTGTGTAGAAAGGTCAGTTACATAGTTGATTGTTGGATACATTCTATTATCGAGATTGACCTTTGGGATATCGAGAAGCGTCAATCATACGAAGATCATCGAAGATGATTATAAACGATTATGTCTTAAACGAGTTAAATGGGAAGCTCAAACATTATGGTGGTAAAAATGGGAGACTTTAGGGTGGAGATAAGTTCCGAGAAAGACCAGTTAGATAGATGTTACACATGAATTGTAATTTTCCATTTTTTTATTAATATTCTTAATGATGTAATGTAAGCATTAAAGGGGTGACTTGGAATAGTGATTACATTAGTATATAGGTAGGATTGGGTTCTTGGTTGATGGATTTTTGTTGATATATTTTCTCAACAATATTCTCCTTGTTTGGGATTTGTTGGATCTCATGAGAACTATTTGTGGCTTGTAATTTGGATTTGTGAGTAACATACGAATTGATTTGTGAATAATTTGTGCACAATGTTTGCTCTTCCAATTTATTTATGTTATCACCACATCAGGTGAGGTAGATAAAAAAATAAACAACAAAATAAAAACAATCACCCAAAATAATCGTCGGATAAGGTAAATGAGTGAGCTCGATGAGGTGATGAGGTGAAGCTGAAGCTTTGTTTCGAGAGTTTTATCCGATCAAATAAGTCATAATAAAATCAAATAAAATAAAAATTAAACAAAATAAAAATAAAAATAATTTAAATTAAAAATTAAAATTGGATCTATCCACATCATCTGTCACATTAACAACTATGTTAGCTCATTCCTTATGACGATTTTCCACATACATCTATGAGATACATCATCTCCTTAATCAACATAACAAGACCACTTGCAACTTCATCATCCATGTTAGTTTCCATGTCGCCTTCCATGTCAGTATTCCACGTCATCAAAAAATTATAATAATGTAAAACTTCAGAGAGCCATGACTTTTCATCTAGAACTCAAAATGAGGTAAATTTTATATCAATGGAAATCCCTTAAATAATAGAAGAATATGGAAACCTCAAAAATGGGAAATTATGAAACATAAAGAATAAATCATAAACTCAAATAAAATCAAATGCAAATAGATGGAATATTTTCAAAATTTTATATGGGGCCCCTTTATGTTTTCAAAAGTTAAGGGGAGTTGTTGAGGCTTTAACATAGCCCTAATGTGAAAATGATTTATTCATGTGATGAAGAATAGAAATTTCCCCAACAACTATTTACTTTCCAACCCAAAAGTTAAACATAATTTACAAAAGAAAATAAATCTCATCAATTATAGAAGGAAAAAGATACACACACAAAAGAATTGTTAAACATTCAATTCAACTAGAACTGAAATAAATACAATAAAATTTTGACCCAGTTAAGGAAAATATAACATAGGATCACAACAATATCCTAACAAAAGTGGATATCTCATAAAAAAACTCAAACCTTCTAGAAACATATTTATTTTCCAAAAGAAAAAACCAAACTTTCTAAGGCAACTAAACGTAACAATAACCTCACTATTTTGACACTCCCTCTTGAGCATAGACGTATGTACATGTAAAAAATCTCTAGAATTGAAATTTTAAAATTTTGTTTAAGCATGTACCTTTGTGAAAATGTTAGCGAAGTTGTCTTTAGTATAAAACTTTTCCATATCAATCTCACTAATGAGATTACTAATAAAATGATGCCTTGTTTCAATGTGTTTTTGTTTATCATGGAACATAGGATTATTAACTTAACATAAGACACATTATCATAGTAGATAAGAGTAAGACTCTTCTTCAATTACCTACATATGAATTCTAAAACACAGAAAATAGACAATGCAAGAGCATAACACATAGAACACATATACACAGATATTTTCCCCTAGATCCCAAAACCGGGACTACTACAATACATATTTATACATCCCGAAGCATCCAATACCATGGACCAAAAACCATCGCGTCCAAAACCATGGACCAAAAACCATTGCATCCAGAAACATGTGAAAAAATCATGCACAAAACCATAGGTGGGTCTACCCAACCTAACGTAGGTTCCAAAACCAAAATTTTCTGGGGTGCTGCCCTGGACCCCATAGAGTGGGGTTACCTGCACCCCTCAAACCCCCTGTGACCCCCCCTCTATGCAATTGGCGCAACGAAGGGGGGGCCTCTGCCACCCTTCTAACCCCTCGGTTAACTACGTGGGCTAGTCGTGGAAAGAATATAACACAACCCAACATTCTCCCACTTGTTGTTTTCTTTCCATAGGGGACCACATGAGAGCTTAGTCATTTATCTAGCCCTACAGCACCCATTGTTTATCTACACCAAGAGAACTTCTCAAAGCTCATAGATTTTTTCAATGCATCAGCAGTATTCTTCAAAGTGTCCACCTTTACCAGCAACACCTTGTTGTCTTCTATCATATCCCTCAAAAAGTGATACTAAACATCAATGTGCTTTGTCTTTGAATGATATGCATGGTTCTTTGCCAAGAAAATTGCACTTTGGCTGTCACAGTCTATCCTTATAGCTCCCTGTAGTAACCCCATACTTGAACACAATCTCTACAACCAAACTACTTCCTTGCTTGCATGAGTGGATGCCATGTATTCTGCCTCTGTAGTTGATAGTGCAACGATAGATTGCTTCTTACTCATCCAACTGATTGCACCTCCAAATAGGTTAAACACATACCCACTTGTAGATCTTCTCTGATCCAAATCTCCAGCCCAGTCTGCATCAACAAAGCCATGGATATCCAAAACTCCGTCCAATCCTAGCTTCCTTGGCAGCACAAACCATAATTAATAGTGCCATGAAAATGCCTGAAAACCCGCTTCACTGTTGTTGAATGCTCCTTCCCTAGTTTTGACATAAACTTGCTCAATACTCCCACTGCATGTGCAATGTCTGGTCTAGTATAGACCATTGCATACATCAGGCTACCGACTGCAGTTGCATATGGAACATGGGACATATCCTCTTCCTCTTCTTGTGTCTTGGTACATTGTTCAACAAATAATTTTACACATATAGGAATAGGGACATTCACCGGTTTACTATCCTACATATTAAACCTCTGTAGTATTGTCTCGACATACTTCCTTTGGTTTAACTAGAGCTTCCTCTTTGCCCGATCTCTTTTAATTTCCATGCCCAAAATATAGTTTGTAGCACCAAGATCTTTCATGTAGAATTTGGAGGACAATTGGGTCTTCAAATCTTGGATAATTTCTTTGTCATTTCCAACCAACAACATATCATCCACATACAAGACCAGATAAATAACATGGTCACCAATTGATTTAAAATACACACATTGATCTGCTTTGCTTCTGGTGAAGCCAAGTCCCCGTATAAATGTATCAAATTTCTGATACCACATCCTTAACGACCGTTTTAACCCATGCAAAGAATTCTTCAACTTGCATACCAGTTCTTTCTTACCCTTCACCATAAAGCCTTCAGGTTGCTTCATGTAGATCTCCTCTTCTAGATCCCCGTGAAGAAATGTTTTCTTCACATCCATCTGTTCTACCTCAAAATCAAAAGTAGCAGCAACAAATAAAAGTAATCTAATCGAATTACCTTGGCAACAGGAGAAAAAATATCACCAAAATCAATTCCCGACACCTGGGAATAACCTTTTGCTACCAACTGAGCTTTGTATTTCTCCACCTTTCCTTCTACATTTGTCTTCTTCTTGAACATCCATTTGCTGCCAATGGGTTTCCTTCCAACGGGCAACTCCACTAGATCCCAAGCCTCATTTTTGTGCAAAGATGCCATTTCATCAACCATGTCCTCTTTCTAGAGTTTTCCATTCTTTGAATCTACTGCTTCCTTCACAATTCTAGGATCATCATCAGTAATAGGTAAAACAAAATTTGAAAAGAAAGTAGATGGACTATACCTTTCTAGCTGCCTTCTTTCTTGAACTGATCTTCTTACACCTGGAGTTTGTGGCTCTTCATCTTCTGATTCCTCCTCTGATGTAGAGTTTGATTCTTCCTCCTTTAGCTCAAACTCTATCTTCTCAGGTTCCTTTAGTTGGACTTCATGTTTAATAACATCTTTCACCTCTTTGAACACCACATCTCGACTGTACAAAACCTTCCTTGTTACTGGGTTCCAAATCTTATAACCCTTTAAACCATTCTTATACCCAATAAAGATGCACTTTTCAAATTTACTATCCAACATGGTTTGTTTCTCCTTTGGAACATGCACATATGCATCACATCCAAATACCCTCTGATGTGAAAGAGAGGGTTTCTTACTAGTCCATATGTCTTGTGGAGTCTTATCCTCCAACACTGATGAATGTGATCTATTGACCAGGTAATATGCTATCTCCGCTTCCTTTGTCCAGAATTCCTATCCTAACCTGGAATCACTGAGCACGCTTCTTGCCTTTTCCATCAACGTCTTGTTCATTCTTTCTACAACTCCATTTTGCTGAGGTGTATATGGAGTAGTCTTCTGATGTTCTATACCACACTTCTTACAGAATTCTTCAAATTCCTTACTGAAAAACTCTCCACCGTTATCTATCCTTAGAACCTTTATCTTCTTCTCTATCTAGTTTTCCAATAGAGCCTTAAATTATTTAAACTTGTCAAAGATTTTAGATTTCTTTTTAAGGAAATATATCCATGTATTGCTTGAGAAGTCATCCATAAATGATACATAATAAACAGACTTACCTAGTGATGGAACCTTCACAGGTCCAAACACATCATTGTGCACAAGCTCTAATATCTGTTTCACCCTCTTACCACTAGAGGGGAAACTCACCCGATTTTGCCTCCCATATACACAATTTTCACAGAAATCAAAATCCAGAGAGTTATTACTCATATCTTCTACCATACCCTTACCATGAAGTATTCGAAGAGCCTTCTGTCCAATATGTCCAAGCCTTTGATGCCATAGCATGGTCTTCTCTGTAGAGACCACTAGATTTTCTGCTCCAATTTCAGGAACCACAAAACTGTTGCACCCATCAACAACAGTGCTACCTTGTAGCTTGTACAGAGTTCCAATCCGAACTCCCCACATCAATACCAGTGCTCCACGAACCATCTTGCAAGTATCCTTCTTGAACACAGTTTTTACACCTGCATCATCCATCTTTCTTACAAAAATAATATTTCTCGCTAATGCAGGAATATGTAGAACACTTGGAAGTGTTCTAACCCTTCCACCTTGCAACTTCAACTTTAGTTTTCTGTGACCAACAATTCTAGCTTTCCTATCATCCCCTAAGAAGACATCACCACCATTTTATTTATCATATTTGCAGAACCACTCTCTATGGGGAGTGAAGTGAAAGGATGCACCTGAGTCAATCAACCATGCCTCATGATCTACATGTGTACTTGAAGAAGCCAAGTACACATATCCACCTTCATCTGAGGTGGTTTTTTCCTCTGTAGAAGAAGCATCATCAAATCCCTTTCCATTGTTAGGAGCTTTATATTTACAGTCCCTTTTGTAGTGCCCTTCCTTTCCGCATTTCCAGCACACCACCTTTATAATTTTTCCTGGATATTTATATCTCCCTCTAGATTTAGATCTATGATTTATTTTTGTTTCTGTTCTAGGACTATCTTGAACAGACAAGGCATCACCATTCTGGCTCTCCATATTTTTCTGTCTTATCTCCTCCATCAGCAAGGATGAGACTATTATTTTGAGGCTTCTGTGATTATTGCTTTGTGTGTAGTTTTCTTCTGGAGTTATCACATCCATAATTGTTTGAATCGACATTTTGAGCCATTCATAGTGGCTCATCAGCAAGATAGATCATGTCAGGCCAGACAATAACTCCATAAGGCAAAAATGATTCAATTGTTTTATTCCGTCATGTAGGTGTTGGTTATATACATGAGGGAGAGACTGTTCAGTTCATCTCTTGATGACTGTTCATATTTATAATTTATTTATTTACATAAATTCACCCAATCACAAAGATTAGGTGTCAACATTGCCCCCCTTAATCTGAAGGGATGTTGGAGAGTCCAAGCACCATTCTGAATCATTCAAGCTTTTCTCTTCCAAGCGCTTAGGTGAAGATGTCTGCAATTTGCTCATTTGTGGAACAATGATGGAGATGGATTGTTTTGGCCTCAACATGATGTCAAATTAGATGATATTTAGTATTGATGTGCTTCGTTCGATCATGGAAGTTTTGGGTTCTTGGCCAACTTTATTGCAGAGGTATTGTCAATCATGAGTGGAGTTGATTGTACTTGTTTTACCTGCAAATCTTTAAGGATTTTCCTGAGCCACACAATTTCTTTTGTTGCTTCAGTTGCTGCAACGTATTCTGCTTCTATTGTGGAATTTGTTGGAACTAATTTTTTGTGTGATCTCCAAGAGACAGCTCCTAATTCTTGAAGTTGATACCCCAATTTCTTTGTCTCCATCGAAGTCTGAATCAGAGTATCCAATCAAGTTGAAGTCGTCCACCTGTGTATATTTGATTCGAGTATCAGAGTATCCTTAGAACTCTTTTTGTAGTAGACCAATGTCCCTCACAAGGCTTTTGCATAAACCTGGAGAGGATTCCAACAACAAATGAAATGTCTAGTCTGGTAGTAGTTAGGTAGTTGAGACTTCCTACAAGCTGTCTATACTTTGTTGCATCCTCAAATTATTTTCCTTCAATAGATGTGAGCTTTAAGTTTTGTTCCATTGGAGTAGTAAGAGGATTGCACTTTGTCATGCCAAACCTATTCAACAGATCTCCAATGTATTTCTTTTGAGAAAGAAATATGGACTTTGGATGTTGGGTTACTTCAATGCCAAGATAGTAATGAACATAGCCCAAATAAGTCATTTCAAAACTTTTCCCCAATTACTTCTTTATGGATGCAATGTAGCTTTCATTGTTCCCTGTCATAAAAAGATCATCTACATATACCACAAGATATACAATTGTTTTGCCAACTTTCTTGACAAATAAAGTTGCATCACCAAGATCAAAATGTTTGAAATTGAGTTTCAGAAGATGCTCAGTTAGTTTTTCATACCAGGCTCACGGTGCTTGTTTGAGGCCATACAAGGACTTCACAAGTTTGCATAATCTATGTTCATGTCCTTTCACAACAAATCCTTTAGGTTGAAACATAAAAACATTCTTTTTTAAATCTCCATTTAAGAAAGCGGTTTTTACGTCCATTTGGTGGACTTTGCAACTGTTCTGAGCTGCTAATGCAAAGAGTGTCCGGATGGTAGCCCATTTTGCTGTGGGGGAAGAAGTCGCCTCATAATCGACCCATTCGTACTGTGCAAAACCTTTTTCCATAAGCCTAGCTTTGTGCTTGTAAAGTAAGCCATTAGCTTTATACTTGTTCTTGTAGACCCACTTGCAGCTAATTGGTTTGGTTCCTAATGGAGGATCAACCAGCTTCCAAGTGCCATTCTTTATGAGGGCATCATACTCCTTTGCATTGCTTCTTTCCATTCATCGTGAGAAGCAGCTTCTTTGAAGGAAGTTAGTTCAAAATCTATATACAAGTTCAATTCACAATCATAAGAAACATCCATATCAACAGGTGAATTAGGGTCATCCACATCACCTCCATTTTGCTGGTTTGAATTTCTGGTTCTTGTCTTTCCAACTTCATCAGGATGAACACTTTAAAGTGTCTTTGTCAGCCACTTTGGGGGACCTTTCTCAGATGGTCTAGGCTGCTTCGTTGATTGACTTGGGACTGAATCAAGATTGAGTCTCCCAATTCTATCAATTACATCACTTAAAGCATCATCCATTGTTGCAGTTTCATGGCGGGGAAAATGTTCTTCAGAAGAAGATTCCACATGTTGATCTAGTATAGGAATCCCCCCTTCAAGATGTGGAATTTGATTATCAAATTCTTGAAATGATTTTGCTTTTGCGAATCTATCCAAGTGATCAAGTTGTCGTTCAACAACATTGTCAGTTTTGGATGATTCAAGGAAAATTACATCTCTAGATACAACAAATTTCTTATTTGCTTCATCATAGAGGCGGTATGCTTTGGAGGTGTTTGAATATCCTAGGAAGATACACCTACGCTTCTAGCACCAAGTTTGTTTCTATGTACCTTTGGTATCAAAGCATAACAGGTGGAACCAAAGACCCTGAAATGCTTTACCAAAGGAACAAGTCCATACCACATTTCATATGGAGTCTTGTTTCTTATAGCATTAGATGGACATATATTCTTTGTATATGCAGCACATAGAACAACATCAACCCAAAACAATACCTTTACATTTTTGAAGAAGAGCATGGATCGTACCATATTTAAGATTGTCTTATTCATTCTTTCAGCTACACCATTCTGTTGGGGATTATAAGGCACAGTTGTTTGATGTTTGATCCCGTGTTGGTGAAGATAGTTTTCAAATTCATTTGATGTGTATTCTTTTCCATTATCTGTGCGAATAGACCCAATATGAGTTTGTGCATAATTTTCAATCCATTTATGAAAATTCTTGAATTTTTGAAAAGCATCGTATTTTTTCTTTAATAAATAAACCCAACACATTTTGGTGTAGTCATCAATAAATGTCATGATATATTTATTTCATTTGCAAAAGGAACAGGCAATTGACCACATAAATCTGAATGAATGAGTTCAAGTTTTCTATGCGCTCTTGAATGTGAATCATGAAAGGACTGTTTGCTATGATCTCCTAGAATGCAAGCATCACATTGCTTAAGTTTCCTAGGAATTGTAGGCAAACCAACAACACCATTTTTCTTCAACAAGTGGAGACTATCATAGTTCAAATGTCCAAATCTAGCATGCCATAGTAAACTTGATGGAAGTGTACCTTCTTCATGATGATAATTGTATGAGAAATGTTGTGCATGAGCAGAGGTTCCTTGCAGTTTGAGAAGCCATTCTTCTTCTATTCCCCTCATGACAAGTGAGTGGTCAAATGATTTTCTTACCTCAAGCTTGCCATCAAACATATGAATGGAGTGACCTTGCTGGAAGATGTGGACCAAGGACAACAAGCTTCTCTTGAGCTGTGGAAGATATAGAACATGATGCAGAAGAAAGTCTAGAAGACCAGGCAGTTTAAGTCTGATTGTGCCAAGCCCTGTTGGCTTGATTTTTGATTGATCTGCAAAGTATACTGCTCCATCAACATTGTCAATGAAATATTCAAAAAAATCCTTTCTATGAGTCATGTGGCAAGTTGCTCTTGAATCAAGAAACCAATCATTTTTTCAAGAAGCAAGTGAAGCATTAAATAAATCTTCATTTACTCCAATGTTACATTGTGCCACAACATAGTGAGCGGATTCAGGTGCTTTACCTTTGTCTGTATCATCATTTTTACCTTTCTGTTGGTTTCTTTTCTACTCAATTTTGTCCCATGGTAGCTTGCATGTAGAGGCATCATGTGATCCATTTCTTTTGCAGCGAATGCAGTGCAAATCTGCCTTTTCTCCTTGAGAATGTCTGCTTCCTTGCCTCTGAAATATCTTCCTCTTCCTTTTCGACCACCTCTACCTCTTGTAGAATCTTAAGCAGGATGCTTTTCTTTATGAGCAAGGCACACAGCCTCTTCAAAAGATTCAGGGGCTGTCTTCTTTCTGAAAGCTTTTTCTCTTTCAGCAAACTTTTTCACAAGAGAGTCAAAGGTTATATCTTTGAGATTTCCATTTGCTTGCAATGACTCAAGATAATTGGAGTAAGTAGGATAAAGTGCCTTGAGAAAAGAGATAAAAGGAATATCCAATTCAACCTCAGTGTATTTGACATCATGCATTATAGACTTTACTTCAGATGCAAGAACAAGAGGATCATTATTTTGAAGTCCAAGAGTGAAGAGTTTAATCATGAGTTGAACAACTTCAAGTGCAGAATGTGAGTCATAGAGTTCTTTCAGCTTTTGTAAGGCTTCAAAGGCAGTTGAATATGATGAAATATGGAGACTCACCTCTTCATTTATGGATGCTGTGATTAATGCATAAGCTTTGCTGTTCTTGTTTTCCCAATTGATGAGCTCTTTGTCTGAGGTAGGCTGTACTAGTTCATTGTCTTCGTCTTCGACACACACTCCTTTCCACAACTCATTGAAAATGAGGGTGTGTTTTATCATTCAGGACCATTCAGGATAGTTCTCCTTGCCAGTGAGAACTATTCCCACCATGGATATGATTGAATGCATTCTGTAAAAAAAATTACTTTTGCTGATAGAAAAAATACTTCTGCCAATATACAATAAAATTGTACTCAAAAGGGCCTTCTCAAAAGATTTCAAATCCACCATGTGACCCATATAAATCCATCATTATATAAATCCACCTCATATAAATCTCATGTAAATTTCATATAAATCGACCATATAAATCTCATATAAATCCCATATAAACCTCATAAAAATCCACCATTATATATGTATATGGCATATGTCCCCTTTATATAAAAAAAACTCAATTACCATGTGACAGCGTTTAAATGTATCTGCGTCCAGCTTTCAACTATATGTGACTGCGTCCAACGTTCAACTATATGTGACAGCGTTCAAATATATTGGTGTTGCAAGACAGAGACTCGGCAAACTGATGTTGGTGTGGCAGCAAAGTGCAAAACTAGTTTGTGAAAGATGTAATGGGTGTAAGTACTCAGCGAATGATAATGAAGAATTGATGGAATCGGTACACAAGGCGAACACAAAAACAACAGAGGGAGACCTGTTGAAGAACGAGTAGCGGAACCAATAGTGAATACCACAGTGTAAATGTATGTAATGTATGGGCAACGTTAAATAATAATAACTGTCAGAGCAGTGTAAATGTAATATGGGCAGCGTAAACGTAATACGAGTAGTGTAATACAGATATATGGAATAAACTCATGGTAATACAGAGCAATGTAAATCCGAGAGCTCTTATCATCGCCCACACACAGTAATCAATGTAATACACCAAGACTGTGTATTAAACATGAAACATAACAGTAGCTGGAGTGTGGTTCTGCTTTGCAATGGGAGACCTGGGACTTGTGAAACCTCATCTCCATGAAACCACCAGAATGAACGTTCGCTCGCTTCTACCTGCCTCCAATGCCTAAAATTGTCAAATCCTCCAACGCCTCTGACAATGTCTAGAAGGTATTTCAGAAGGTGAGTAGCACAACGTATGTTGAATATGAATAAAAATGGTCAGAGAATAGGGTGCAGAAAAAATGGTTATGGCAGAGAGAAGGCGCATAGGCACTCAGTAATTGAATTATATGGAGAGTAGAGGAGCAGACTAGGGAGTTACAAAGACATAAAGGCTAAAAAAAGGAGCTGGCTCTCATACCATGTCAGGCCAGGCAGTAACTCCATAAGGCAAAAATGATTCGATTGTTTTATTCCATCAGGTAGGTGTTTGTTATATACATGAGGGAGAGACTGTTCAGTTCATCTCCCAGTGACTATTCATATTTCTAATTTATTTATTTACATAAATTCACCCAATCACAAGGATTAGGTGTCAACAAATCATTAATTGTGTAAGATAGATCTCATTCACATGGATAAATAGAGTTAAGAGATGTAAAGGGAATGGAAGCTGACCCTGTCATAATTGTTTTATAATATTTGGATTTAATTTAATTATATAATAATAAAAATAGAATGATTTAAATTGAAATATTTAATTATATAATAAGAATTTTAATTATTTTCAATTTAGTTGACAATAAAAATAAAAAAATATTTTTATTTATTTTTATTTGTAGCTAATTATTTTACATTTGTTTTTATTTTATAATAATTTTATTTTGGTTTTGTTCTTATTTTAGAATAAGTTAATTAGATTGATTTTAATAATAATCTTATTAGTGTTAATTAATACTAACTATTGATATTAGTGTTGTTTCTAGCACTAATATTAATAATTAGTATTAATTAACACTAATAAGATTATTATTAAAATCAATCTAATTAATTTATTCTAAAATAAGAACAAAACCAAAATAAAATTATTATAAAATAAAAACAAATATAAAATAATTAGCTCCAAATAAAAATAAATAAAAATTTATTTTTATTTTTATTGTCAAGTAAATTGAAAATAATTAAAATTCTTATTATATAATTAAATATTTCAATTTAAATCATTCTATTTTCATTATTATATAATTAAATTAAATCCAAATATTATAAAACAATTATGACAGGGTCAACTTCCATTCCCTTTACATCTCTTAACTCTATTTATTCATATCAATGAGATCTATCTTACACAATTAATGATCTATCCTGATGATGAAACAGGTGGATGGCTTGAAACGTCGATTCAAACAATTATGGATGCGAGAACTCCGGAAGAAAACTACAAACAAAGATGAGACTATTTCCTAAAACTGCAAGGCAATTGCATTGCTACCTATTGCAATAACCAGATTATCCCACGAATCTGGTAGAGAACACAACAAACTGATGCACTTATCTTCATATGAAATTTTAATCTGAACAGATAATAACTGACTTACCATAGTATTAAATGCATTCAGATGCTCTATCATCGAGTCTCCATCTTTCATCCTCAGGTTATGGAGCTTTTTCCATAGGAATAGTTTATTCACCAGAGACTTAGATTGGTACAAAGTCCCTAAATTGTCCCACAAAGCCTTCGCCGTAGCTTCCCCTGATACATTCAACAATACTGAATCTGAGACACACAATCGTATTATGCTCTTTGCCTTCCGATCTATCTCCTGTTGGTTTAGTACTTGGATCTATCACAATCCACTGATCTTTATCCACCAACAGATCCTCCATCTTGAGTTTCCATAACTCAAAACTTTGGCCATTAAATTTATCGATCTCTATCTTTCCACTGCTCGCCATCTTCTTTCACCACCAGAATCAATCCCGTAGATCTCCCACTAAACAAGGTATACTACAGGCCTGAATGAAACCCCTCAGCAACAAAGGCATCCCCTTGAAGCCAAAGTAGCTCTGATACTAAATGTAGGTTTTAACCCCGTACAGAAATTACTTGCATATGAATTCTAAAACACAGAAAATAGATAATGCGAGAGTATAACACATAAAACACATATACACAGAGATTTCCCCTGGATCCCAAAACCAGGACTACTAGCTTGATTTTTCATTATGTTCCTTTCAATGTTACAATACATATCTATACATGCTGAAGCGTCCAATACCATGGACCGAAAACCATTGTGTCCAAAACCATGGACCAAAAACCATCGCGTCCAAAAACATGTGTGAAAATCATGCAAAAAACCATAGGTGGGTCCGCTCAACCTAACATAGGTTCCGAAACCAAAATTTTCTGGGCCACTGCCTCGGACCCCATAGAGTGGGGTTACCTACACCCCTCAAACCCCCTGTGACCACCCCGCAATGCAATTAGCACAACAAAGGGGGGGGGCTCCACCCCCTCTCTAACCCCCGAGGTTAACTACGTGGGCTAGTCGTGGAAAGAATATAACACAACCCAACAAGTAGATAAGCGTAAGACTCTTCTTCATTACTCCAAGTGCAAGAATAAATTTCCTAAGACACATTGCTTCAGAATGCTCGAAAGAATATAACACAACCCAACAAGTAGATAAGAGTAAGACTCTTCTTCATTACTCCAAGTGCAAGAAGAAATTTCCTAAGCCACATTGTTTCACAATGCTCAATAGCAGTGACTATATACCAAAACCCTAATTCACATGTGTGAGCTTTAGACCCTGTGATTTTGGACTAGTATGAACCAATATGTGTGAACCAACTTCACACATATGCAAGCCAAACCAATGAGGAGAGAAGAAGAAAATGCTTGATGATGATGTCGAAATGAGGGTCATTTGAGTTGTATTTATAGCCATCAAAGGGTGTCCAATTTTTCATTTGGGTTGACCTGTCATTTTGTGCACATGTGGGGTTCCATATTAAAAATGTATTTTTCCATAACCAAATTAAATTCTTCCAACGTCTAGGAGGGGCCTTTCTTGATGAGGAATGTTTTCCACAGGAGGGAATATTTCCCTGAGCTGCCAAATTAACACTCCCTCTTAGCTAGGGTGAAATTATAGACTACAACATATATCCCATCACAAGTATCTCGTCAACAAATTTTGTCACTGCTCATCTTGTCTCATCTCTACTCATCTCTGCTTATCTCTGCTCATTTATTCTTATATCTACTCATATTTTGAACACTCTCATATCTAAAAGAAGAAGAATATGACATTGAAGGGGGGCTCAAACTAGGATTGTCTATCCATTAGTGGGGAGCCCAATGCTACAAATCACAAAAATATGTTAGTGAGGAACATGATGCTACAACCTAAGAAACTCTTCCAATGTGGATCCCAAGGTTATAACACGGGAAACTTTGTAGCGGGGATCCCAATGCTATAACTCATGAAACTTTGCGAGTGGGGAGACCAATGGTACAACCTAGGAAACATTGTCATCAAGGAGTTCCAACTCAGGCCACATCATAGAGGTGCCCATCTGAACCCACTATCTAAGGAAAATAGGTAGGATACAACTTACCGTGAGGTAAGGATTTCAATTATCCTATTGTATATTGATATTCCCATCAAGACATTGAAGATTCAAGTGGTAGAACACCTAAAATCTCTTGCTTGAGTGGGATTCCACTTACCATAAATGGTAAGGATCATGCCTAACTCAAGTATCCAACACCCATTAGTCAGATGGGTGGGAAAGATAGATGCCAATTGAGGTATACTCTGTAGGTAGAGATACACACTTACAGTTAGGTAAGGATCAGACACGAACTGTAGTCCACAAGTTCCCTCAACCTGAGGAGGTATTTGGCTCAATTACTTACCCTGGGAGCTTAGACAAGGGGAGAAGAGATAACTCAATGTCCTCGATCAGCTCAGACCCTTACCCAAGAGGGTCATATCCATAAATCCATGTTGCTCTCTCTAAAGAAAAACTGCCTCATACATTACCAAGAGAAGCAATTATTTATTTTCTTGTTCATGCACAACATCATTTCAAATATTATGTTAGATAAAATATATGTCATAAAAAGGATACCTTAGTCATAATTTCTCCCTCTCATGGAAGCAACAACTACGAGCCTAAGCTTATCTCATATAACAACACTATCTCAACACATGAATATATCTCAATCTCAGCTATATATCATATATCTGCATATTGGATCCTATTCTTGTTGTCATAATATATTAGTTTCATATCTATAACTTTCCCAAACAACTCTCCAAAGAGCTTCCTTAACAAAATTATCTTTTTTCCAACCCCATCATCATTGGTGTATCCATGTAGTCTCTTATTTCGGAAGTATATCTCAAACCAATATTTTTCATCTTGAACTCAAAGGTCATCTCCTTCTAACAATTGATCATAAGGGGCTTAGTACCTGTCAAAAATATATTTTCAACACATAAAACCAAATTCAAAGGAATACATGACTTGGGGAGCTTGCTTCAAACCACATAATTCTTCCTTAAATATAAAAATGTAATACTAACCAAACCAATATTCTCAACCTCAAAGAAATGAATGTTGTGTAATCAAATCAACCAAGTATTCTTATTAAGCTTTAAATACCAAACCAAACTAATATCAAAGCTATATATATATCACTATCAAATTCCTTAATCCAAGTACGAAGTAGATCTTACACCCAAGTAATATCAAGCCAAGATTCATCAATCCATCCACATGATCATAATATGAATCATTTCTATCACTAAATGTAAATACATTGTTAGGTCCCTATACTACTGGTGTAACCCCTTATTGTTATTAATGCAACCCCCTTATCGTATTATTGTGCCAATATAATCCCCGTGCTGTTATTATTGTGCCTCATATAAGCCCAATATTATTATTGTTGTGCCCCTACAATATTATTGTTATGTAGTCTATGATTGTATTGGCACCCATTATACGACTATATATAGAAAGGATGTCGTGTCATTTGTATCATCCTAGAATTGTTCATTTATGTAATGTAAATGAGTTTTCCCCCTTGAAGAGGTTGATTTTGAAGTTGTTGATCTATCTTTTCTTCTATTTTGTGAGCTCGTTGCATAAGATTTGATTTCAGAGCTTTCGATTCTAGGTTTTCGTTACTTCAAACAGGTCACCATGGCCTTTTCACTATAACTTTTTTCTACAAAGTTTCAAAAGCTGAAATTAAAACCCATTTGATCCAAAATCTTGATGAACCTTGGGTACGAATTTCTGATCTTGCCTCGCTATAGTTTCGGTGATATGAGTCAAGGATGTTAGGGTTTTTCAGGCTCCCGAATTATATCTCAAACATGTGACCTAGGGAAAATTGTCAACGTTCTCTCTGAGAATTAGATTTAAATTTCATAAAACGTTACAAAAATAGAATACACTATAGTTTTCTGTATATCATTTCTAGGTCCGAAGGTCAAAATAGTGACACATGACACTTTGTACAAGTTCGCTCTACTCAACTAGTCTATAATCAAGCCATCGTGGGATATATGGAATAAATCTTTCTTGGAGAATCCAATCTTGATCAAACTTGTGGAGTTGGAAAGAGGACTTAGAGGGCTACCATAGGATGAACTTTAAGACCTTGTAGATCATCAATTACATAGATACAATAGATTAAATATCGAACTCCTATAAAGTGAAAAAACATGTGTAGTCTTTTTAAAATTTTGCATATGTTTCATTTGAAAAATTAGTTTGAAGTAATTCAAAGGGAATAGTGAAGAATGATTATCATTAATTGATGCCTCAAAGAGATAAAATGGAAACACCTAGTAAGAAATTTGAAATTTATACCATGACTCATGAAGAAGAGGAAGAAATGCAACATGATATATCAAAATTACAAGACTAAGTGCAACAAATTTCACTCTCATGAAAAGTAACATAAGTTAAGATGGATGGTTTAAAGAAAGGAATGGAAGCTAATATGAATGGTGTGGAAGCTAATATTGATGTTGTCGAATATAATATGGATGGCTTAGAAGTAAACATTGAAGATTAGAAGAAAGACATGGAAGGTTTGAAAGGAGGTTTGGTAAAGTTGATTCAAGAAATTCTTCCTAATGGCAAAAAGGTAGTACATGAAACTCATGATGAGAATAAAAGAAACGTTAATCATGATTCCATAGAATCTAATGTTGTATTGAAGACCCACCATGTTCCAAGGATCGATCTGAGGAAGTTTGATAGAAACGATCCCGTAACATGGATAATACAGATGGAGCAATATTTTGATCTCCATAATGTGCAAAACAGAGAAAAGGTACACAATGCAACTTTATATTTAGAACCCAATCAGTTTGTATAGTATTGGTGGCTTTTCTCTCGTACACAAATTATCACTTGGTCAATTTTTATGGAGGAAATGATAGAAAATTATGAGGATTAAAAAAGAAACATCTTCTTTAGCCCATTGATTAATATCAAACAAAAGGGTTCAATGGTGGAGCACATTGAGGAATTCCAAAAGCTGAATATAAGGGTAAAACATATTTCAGAGGAGCATAGAATTGATGTGTTCATAGGGACTTTAAAGGATAACATCCAACATGAGGTTTGCCTTTGGGAACTTCATTCATTGGAGAAGGCATTCAGGTTGGAAAGGAAAATTGAAAGCAAAATTATGGAAACAAGGAATCCTACCACTCACAACTATAAATGTGGAAGTGTTTCTTCCCCTAGCCTTCTACAACTTACAAGGTTGACACCACAACAATTGGAAGAAAAAAGAGAAAAAGGGTTTATTACAATTGTGATAGCAAATACACTAAAGGTCATAAGTGTGCTGAGAAGAAATTTTTTTATATAGATTGTGAAGAGGAGGAAGAAAAGGAACATGAAACGTTAAAAGAAGAGGATATACACCAGGAACCAACTCTAGATAAAAAAGAAATGAATCTAACCATATCTTGTAATGCATTGGTAGGAATTTACCACTCCTCAAACTCTCATGATAGAAGGACATATCAAGAAGAAAAAGGTAATAGTGTTGATTGATTTGGGTAGTACCCATAATTTTATTCATTGTAAGATAACCAAGGAATTGAATTGCTTCCTATATCCAACACCATAGTGTCAAGTGATGGTTTCAAATGGAGGAACCATAATTTTCTTTGAAAAGTGCCATAATATCAAGCTATCCATTAGAGAATATGTAATGAATAGTTCAATGCTTTCAATTCCAATGAGTAGTGCTAATGTTGTACTAGGAGTCTAATAGCTACAATCGTTGGGTATGATAGCTTTTAATTTTCAAGAATTTTTTTTGAATTTTTTTTTGGAAGGAAAGGAAGTTGAATTAAGGGGTATCGTAGGGAAATTGGGAAAGATAATCAAATCAAATATCATGACAAATCTTCTAAAGAAAGAACAATGGGGCGTAATTGCACAATTATGTTCACTAGAGGTTCCCACATCGAAATCATCTATTTCTTTAGATCTCCAAAATGTTTTGTACAATCATTGTATATGAGACTCCCAAAGGCCTCCCACTTATTCATGATCATGATCATGATATTCATTTGACTCTAGGAAGTGTTTCCCCAAATATCAAGCCTTACAGATATCCATATGCCCAAAAAAGTGAAATTGAACGTATGGTTACAGAAATGCTAGAGGTTGGTATAATTAAGCCTAGTCAAAGTTCTTTCTCTGCTCTAGTGTTCTTGTTACACAAGAAGGATGGATCATGGTGCACGTGTTCAGATTATAGGGAGCTCAACAAGCTTACTATTAAAGATAAACTTTCCATTTCCGTCATTGATGAATTATTGGATGAATTACATGGAGCAATTTACTTCACCAAGTTGGACCTTCATTCAGGATATCATCAAATCATAATGAAGATTGAAGAAATTCCAGAAACAACATTTAGAACTCATGAGGGTCTTTATAAATTTTTTGTCATGCCTTTTGGGCTTACCAATGCACCTTCTACATTTCAAGGTTTGATGAATTCCATTTTCAAACCCTTCCTTAAAAAATTGTGTTAGTATTTTTGATGATACATCTATCTACAAAAAGTCTTGAAAAGATCATATTCAAGATATTTACAAGATCATATACAAAATAATAATTTAACCTTGTAACCATAATACACACAGTTATTATAACCTTACATAAAACAAATTTCTTCATTTATAAGAAAATATTGTGTTTCATTGAAAATAATGTAATATTCCATAGAGAACATCTTTTCTTTTTTGAAATGATTTTTTAATCTTATTTATTAAAATCATTCTAATCTCAAATGTAATTTTGACATTATTCTCTTCTCAATTATAAATCATTTTCAATAATATTGTGGTAAATATACTAATTTATATTTAAAATAATAAAATTAGTATGTTGCTATCAATAGTGTAGGGATAATGTTCATAGAGATCATTATTTGTTATTTTTATTTGTTAATGGTGTAGACATTATACATTCACAAATCAAACCTCTAAAATTTTATTTATTAACCAATAATTATTTTTCAATAATATAATATAATTAATTGTTAACTATATAGACATTTGTCATAAGCGGATCAAAGATTCGTTTGTTAATATTATAGACATTTCTTATTAGCCAACCACACTTTTGTCATCAAATAAATAAACATTTTTAATTCAATTATAAAAATTTAAAAAAAATATAACTATTTTCTCATTTCAAAAATCTATTACATTTCATTGATAATAGTGTAATATATCAGAGAGAAACCGGTTATGTATTATTATAGAATGAATTCATTATAATCTTAAGTATAATTTTGTTATTATTTTCTTCTCTATTATAATAAAAATCTTCTATAATAATCTTCTATAGTAACATTGTTATAATATATTAGTATAGATTTATTTTAATAAAAAAGTTAAATAAAGGTTGAAAGACATTAAATATTTTCAGGTGTAAATCTTTTTTAAAGTGTAAAATTTGAAAATAGGTTTGCACCTTTCATCTTTCTCTGCTGATAACAAATCCATGGTTTATAAATTGTTATTTAGATTGCATTTCGGAATGCATAAATAGATTCAACCCCTTGAAAATCTCCTTTAATACATAGATTGTGTAAACAAAAAGCTTAAACTTACAATTCTAACAATTCTTTACTGTATCAAGCAAAATTATCAACTAAAAAATAAAATACTTAAATTACATGAAATATTTTAATAATAAGAATTTGTCTCAATTGTTTTATATATAATATACATAGTCTTTTTAAAATCATATATAATATACACATAATTAACATTGAAATATTTTATTTAACATGGACATTAAAATATTTTACTTAACATGACTGACATTGTTTACATTAAAAAAAATTATTGTTAATAATATGTTTTTAAATACCTGTTAATATTACTTAACTCTAGACATTGAGTTATTATTATTATTATTATATATTAATGGTATATTAAAAGCTAAATTAATTACACTTCTTTCTCTTATTACTCTTTAAGAAGTAAACACCCATTTTTTCTTTTAGTTATTTTTCTTTTTGAGTTTTCAAATACTTTATTATGCTCTACATTAAAATATTTTATTTTCTTTTTATATTAAGTTTAATCTACCTCGGATTTGAACTCTGAATCTCATAGATTTTACAAAATACTTCATAACAAGCCAATTGTCAATTGAGCTTTCACTTGGCTGAAGTTGATATTGAAATAAATTACTTATTTTTTTTTTGTTGACTAGCCGAATCAGAAACGGCCATGGTATCGCTTTACATGGGGTCAAATCCCACCTGCTGCCACTATAACCACTAGAACGGCCCTCGAGTAAGACGAGGCTCAAACTCATGACTACACAGCGGCACAAACGACTTAACAGATCTTGCGCTTTGGGGCTAAATAAATTACTTATTATTATCATGTTTTAGAATATTTATTATGCTCAACATTATTTATTTCCTAACTTTCTCTCTTTATATAGAATTGATATTGAAATAGATTAATTAATATGAAGATTCAAATGGTTGGAAAAAATATAAGAATTATACATCTAAAGTGAAAATATAAGTTTTTCAACTTTTAGTTACTTTATCTCTATTTAAAGTTGCTATAAAATTATGTTATTTACATAAACATCGAAATAATTTATTTATGGTTGAGATTGGGAATGAAATATTTTTACCACATATTCAATATCAAATCCACAAAAAATGAGATTCTTATTGTTTTATAATGGTTTAATTAAAAGTAAGCAAACATATATACTCTTTTTATTTTTATTTTAGCATATATAGTCTTTTGTTTAAATAATGTTTTATTTTTATTTAACAAAAGGCATGTGTGAATTTGAGCACTGAAAGAATTACAAATCTCCCTCATACCTGACTATACATTACACCTCTAAATGCAACAAATTTATTTCGAATATAGAAAAGTAAATTTATATTATTAATGTTTAGTGATGGCCAAAATATACCAGTATTTTTCAAGTATAAGCATTTATAATTAATCAAAAGACATTTTTAATTCAATAATTCACAATCAAATAATTAATTTATTAAATTCTAAGAATTGTAAAAAACCATAATTATTAAATATATTCTCACCATAGGTTATTTGATTTAAAAAGCTACGTTTGTTTATCGTAGTTGCAATTTTAAACATCCAATATGTAGAGTAAAATCAACTGTTCACCTTGCTCTATACTCCTGCAACCAATATAAGAATGCCCAAATAAAAGTGCATATCTAAATAAAAAGCGATCTTTAAAAAAAAAACCAATGAGTAACTACACAGGTTCGGCCATTAAACGAAATCAAAGTTATAAAATGATAATTAGATAGGTAAAAAGAGGGACATGCCAATGCAATCAATGATACCAAATACAGTTAACATCGTTCACGCAATACCTCCTAATATATCACGACTCTCTGCTGGTTAAATAAATCTGCAGTGGAAATAGTTTTAGAGGAGAATGCCGATCTGGTCTTCTGTGCGGAATAAGCACGTGGTCCAACTATACAAGGCGAGGGGAAGATCCAATACTCGTTCCAAAAGATTTGTGGCGGTGGGAAAGGGTCAACAAACCAGCACCCA
Source organism: Pinus tabuliformis (assembly GCA_031772625.1). Lineage (NCBI taxonomy): Eukaryota > Viridiplantae > Streptophyta > Pinopsida > Pinales > Pinaceae > Pinus > Pinus tabuliformis. The sequence continues at coordinate 320,669,093 of CM062809.1, forward strand.
CTAATCATCCATTGGCTTGCCTGTCACTCTCTGTTTAAAGAAAAGGATAAACTTCACATAAAATAATGGTCATTTTAATATCTAGTTGTCGGTAGGTGAAATCACATTCCATGGGAAAGTAAGCTAGCTCGAGGTTTCCACGTCTATCAAACGTCTCTAAGGGATCTGAAGCCTACAATCCACTTTCTTCATCATTCCATCCCATATTATGACCACTATTGGATCTGAAGGCGCCTACAAATTTATAATGTCAGAAGTAATTAATTATAGGCCTCGCCTGATCAGATATTTTCTGGTCGTTTACATCATTTCATGGTATATTCATAGTATTGACATCTCATATACCTATATTTTATGATGCAGGTGAAAGAGACAATCCGACAGCGAAAGTGGGGACCTCTTGGGCTTGCAGGACGCTGCGAAGCCGGTGTAGAGACAAATGTCTGCTGACTCTTTACTTCCCATCAAATGATACTGAGAAGTTTGCAACTGTGCACAGAATATTTGGAGCTGGCAACATCTTCACGTTTTATGATTTTAGGCAACCTTCATGATCATAATGATCTTCATTTTGAGCCCATAACCTAATTTTATTATTTCGCCCAGAGTAATCTTATTGAAAGAATAGATATCCAGGACTAGGACTACTAGACCACTACGGTGTAATCAATCCAAGAAGTAGAATCATATTTTCGAGATCTTCATCTTGAGCACATAACCTAATTTTATTACAAGAATAAGTATCCAGGACTAATACGGTGTAATCAATCCAAAAAGTAGAATCATATTTTGGAGTGTTGATAGGAAAAAAAATTATATAAAGGTTGTTTTAATTTGTTATATATAACTATTTAAAATTTTATAGTATATTTTAAAAATCTATAGCTTAAACATCCGGTGTTTTTGGATTTTTTTTATTGGAAGTTTTATGATAATATTTAGATAATTTATCTATGATGAAATGAGAGTATCTTTTTTTTAAGAATAAAAACTTTTTTGATTGACCAAATTAATTTATCATCTTTTTTAGTTAGCCTAATATGAGCTAACTTAAAGTCTCTACATAACCATACCATGGGAAATGTACATCTTAAGGAAGGTCCATTTGTCTATCTCATAATCATATTTGAGTCCATATATTATTCTGAACTTGATCTGCTACATTATTCAATGTGATCGATCCTTTTTCTTGTAGATAAGTTGTCAATCCCACGACCAAGATGTGACCATTATTGAGTCCAAACCATCGGTCTAAACATATTCTTAAGTGGGATCCATTTCCAGTTTTCTAGGAAAGACCAAATTCTATCAATGGAAAGAACGAAATGATAACTTTCCACATGATTGAAGCATTGTGACTCTACTTATTTGGACTCCATCATTCCTCTATGGATAGTGCATGAATGTTTTTCATGTGTACTACCTTTGTTCGTAAACTTTGAGTAGTGATCAATCTCCAACCAACTTTTGCAGGGAGTGATCTTGAGAGAGTGGAAATTTTTTTAGTCCCCATTGTTGCCAAGCCTTAGGAAGAGCAATGTGGTCCTATTTCACCTAAAGAAGAACAAAATGACCATACAAACATGACCAAAGAAAGTTTACATAGTTTCCTCATCCTTTCCATAATGCCTTTTGGAATCCAAGCAACATCCAGTAAAACTGGAATGGTTTCAAGAAGAAAATTAAGTAAAACTAATCTCCCTACTTTGACAGCCATGGAACACTCTCATACTTTTAACCCTTTTTTCCATATTAAGTAAAACTAATCTCCCTACTTTGACAGCCATGGAACACTCATACTTTCAACCCTTTTTTCCATTTTGGCAATTATCTCTTTCTAGTCTGTTGTCTTATAGGAATTATGCTTTAAAATACTGGAAGAGTATTCTGGTCCCATTTCACCCAAAGAAAAACAAAGTGATCATACAAACATAACCAAAGAAATTTGACAAAATTTCCTCATCCTTTCCATAATGCCTTTTGGAACCCAAGAAAGCAACATCTAGTAAACTCTAATGGCTTCAAGAACAAGCTTAAGTAAAACTAATCTCCCTACTCTAGACAACCATTGCAGACTCCATACTTTTAACCTTTCTTCCATTTTGGCAATTATCGTGTTCCATGAATTAGGATTTAAAAAACGTCCTAAGTATTTTAAAATTTCTATCAAATTGGGCAAATTAAGTGGGAAATACTCTTGCAAACTAAGGAGCTTGGAATTGTTGAGACAAAATACTACAAAGTTGATTTATAGTAATTTATGATCATACCTATGGCTGCTCCAAAAAGGGGAGAGCCTGAATGTCATCAACGAAAAAAACATGATATTTACTCTAATAGCAATAGTTAGAATGTCCCCCTTTATGCCTAGCCTCTCCCAACTGCATCCTTCTTCAACCAACTAGAAGTCTAGGCTAGATAATAAGATCTCTTGATGAATTCCTCTTTATGCATGAGAAAAAGAAGAGGAAGAGCCATTTATGAGGCACTAGATATACAACTCATGACCCAATTTACAAAAACCAATACAAAATATAAATAAGTGAGTAGTATGAAAGGCTAGGCTTTGGATAAGTAGTCTCATGAGTCTTGTTTCCAAAAGCCCAAATTTTTTATTTAGAATTGTATTAGATAAAATAGGTTTTAAAAAACTAACAATTACTTTATTAATTACTTTATAAATACATTTAATAGGAAATTGTTTTAGATAATAATGAAAAAAAATTATTCACTAACACTAATTTGATTGATTGGAATCCAAACTTTTTATTTAGAATTATATTAGATAAAATAGGCTTTAAAAAACTAACAATTACTTTATTAATGACTTTATAAATACATTTAATAGGAAATTGTTTTAGATGATAATGAAGATTTTTTATTTACTGCCACCAATTTGAGTTATATTAATAGGAAATTAATTGAGTTATTTGGATATATATTGATTTCTATATCATTGATAAGAAATGAATTTCATTGATATGTTTATTTCAGAATGTTGATAAAGAGCATGGTTGATAAAGAGGATGTTTATGCGGTATCCCATCTATGGTTGTGCAGGCCCAATTTACCAGCTGCGGCAGCATGTGGGTGATTTGCAAGCTCAGTTGGCCACTGCTCAGGAACAGATCCTCAATTTGCATTGCCAGCAGCAAATTTCCTTGCGTTTCTCACAGTCAGTAATTCCAGTTTTGGAGAACGAGCTGATTATAATTATGATTATGATGAACCCCTTCCAGCGTATGGAGAGAAGGATATTTCCATACCTGACGCATTTCCATCGTAGTGTCTGAATAGAGACTGAGATTTCATCTCGAATCATACCAAGAATATTTGATCAGATCATTAAATCATTTCTTTCTCTTGAAATTCATTCAATTCTTACACACGTCTCTTTTTGGGAGGTCTACATCCATTATGTGGCATAGGGACTGACAAAGTCCATGGCTGACTGCGGCGTTATGGCCCAGGCAGAGCTATCTAGCTGCAGTGGAAGGTTTTAGTCATTCTAGGGTAATCACAAGAAATCATTTGTCAATAATGGAATGAGATGCATGTGAGTTTATGTACGGTAATCGTATGTCGCTGTCATATTTGGTATGTTGCAATTGGAATACGCTACAAATAATATTATGAAGATCTTAAATGTTTGAATTTATTATTTTAATTACGATTTAATTAATTTTCAATGAAAATAAGAAAAGGCTATTTTATTTTATTTTTATTTTAAAGTGAATAAACGTTAGTTCATTGTGTGAGTTTTATAATCCAATATAAAGAAGATATATAAGTATAATGTAACATCAATTCTCCATCCTCATAAGTGAGATAGGTTGGATAAGTATAAGAATAATGTAAAATTTCTTCTCTTTCAATTCTCCATCCTCATAACTGAGATAGGTTGATAAGTATAAGTATAATGTAAAATTTCTCATATTTCAATTCTCCATCCTCATAAGTGAGATAGGTCGATAATTTTTTTTTGAGTTATTAATGGTTGTGAAAAGAAGAGAAAGCTTTCTTTCCATTCGTTTTGTCATAGGTGCAACATGTGTGGCTCATATGACACAAGGATTTTGCGGTGAAATATAAGAACCTAAGTCATTTCTGAAGGCTGTTCTAGCACTTTAATCAACTTGCAGGAAGCCGTGTCCAAGGGTTACACCATCATGAAAAACCTCTCTCTGCAAGCAAAATTTAAAGGAAATACACCATTTAATATTGTGTTGAGAGGAGTGCCCAGCGCAATGAAGAGGTCTGGGCCCGTTGATGAGGAGATATGATGTCAGCACCTACCAATGTTGATGTCAGGAAAATGAGACATGTAGCATTTACTCAGTTTAATATTCCTTAGATCACGGATCTAGAAGTTCTTATAACGTTTGGGTGCGCAAGGTTCAACTCTCCCAATCAACCCTTTGTAAAACCGAATCTGGATGTAGAACTTTCAACATAAAACGGTGTGGTCGTATCGAAACCCTGCATGTCGAAACATTATTGTAAGAGATTATGGCGGAGAGTTGTTCGATATTGGCTATAAGAAGAAGAGGGTGGAGTGAGTAGGAAAAATTTTCAGCATTTCACCGCTTTTATTGCGAGTACCTATTAAACTTAGCGAATCTTTATTGCAGCAAAATCCATTTATACATTTTCTTTGTGACGAACAAACACGTTTATAAAGACTGACTTCCAGTGCGGTATGTACTAATTTTATGGAAGCTTTATTTGTAAAAATACAATATATACATTTTTATTGTGACAAAGAAACATGTTTCTGTAGTCAGGGTTGGAGGTGGACGGTGATCGGCTGAGCACGGTGTGCCATGGTAATAAAATAAATTTACAAATTTACAAATGGTAATAAGATCGAATTTTCTGGAAATTCATTCCAGATATATAATTTCATGTTGATATTTGAGGTTAAAATAAATATATAATAGTAAATTTAAAATTAAACTAATTTGATTTATCTTAATTTTGGATATATCAACTTATTTTTAATGAAAATTAAACTAATTTGATTTATCTTAATTTTGGATCTATCAACCTATTTTTTTAATGAAAAGCTTGAAAAAATATTAATGTCTCAAAATATTTAATATTTCTAGGAACTCAATAAATGAAGATAAATATAAACTAGTTTATACCAGACCTATTTTTTAAATTTATGAATGATTTACTTTTTCTTTAATTGATCTTTTTAATATTATCTATTTACTTAACTAATTCTCATACATTCTAGGTCATATTTATAAAATATAAATAATTCAATTTTATCATTTTTTTTTTATTAAACTAATATGACTTTGACTTTATGATATTGGTGGATAAATTCATAATAATTTCATTAGAAGAATTTATTAGTCTACTTATGAATTTTCTTATAGTTTCTATCAAGTTTTTTTGTCCCAAAAATATAAATGAGCATTATGAGTATTTATATAAAAGTTGAAAATATAGTCTTTAAAAAAAATTCTCAAGAAAGAATAAGTAAACGGAAAACAATTTTATAGTTTCTAACCTGAGAATTAAATCAAAAGTCATATATATTTTTTTTAAAGTCTAAAATATTGGTCAAACAAAAATTAAATTACATAATAAAATTACATCATTTGTCATTATGACTCTTTGGCACAACATTCCTATATTAATGCCATCAAAGTAGAGATGAATGATAGAATAAAAAAGTAGGCCTAAAGGGATATAACAAATAACTATAGAGGAGAATCACACAAATTGGGGTTTATCCTCAAGCCAACCTTCTTTCCTTCCTTTATTCGAAACTTTGACACAACCTTCCAAAGGAAGTTTGATCAAAGTGATATGCAGATTATCAATGTGCATAGAAGGATATTGTTGATCAATGTCTCAAGAAGCTGACTCATGATCTCATTCGATATACCAAGAGGATTATTACTATTCAATATCTCTTTGCTTGTCAAAAGGGCATGGTTGACACCATGATCATCTAGAGATGGTTGAGGCCTTGAGTCTCGGAACTTGTCTCCCAAATGGATTTCATCATCAATTTCTTCATCTTCCTTATCCTACAAAGAGGAGGAATTTCCCTCAATAGGGATTCCAACTTTTAGGCATGGAAATGTGAAATTTCACTTATGTTGAAAATTAAACACAGAAGAAGAATTATGTAAATGACTTGTTTGATGACATAAGTAGCAATGAAAAAATGGTATTCCCATAGTCTAGAGCATGGGTCTAGTGAAAATCATTGAATTTTAAATTGATTTCGCCTGGAAGACCTTTATTGATATTAATTTCAACACAAATTCTTCCATAGGTGTGTACACCAAGCTACCCACAAGAGGCAGCAGTAGTAAGGTAAGGACCCAGAGAGTCTCCAATGCCTTGATATATTATGTAGTGTCAAAAGAGAGTTGGCATATTATGAAGCTTGACCTATGTTGGAAACTTGGTAATGACAACTATGGAAGGGTTAAAATATGGGAACTAAGTGGTTAAAAACAGTCCAACACTTCCCCAAAAACATGGCGCTTAGAAAAATCTTTATGATAATCTTTCAATTCCCAAAATAACACAACGAAGAAGAATTTTGAGCAAAAAATAACCTTAGAAAATTTAGACCACATGGAATGGATCCATTGGTAGACTTCGACCATGTGGGGCCAAAATCCATTAAAATGTCAACTTAGCAATTCCTTTGAATACAACTAATGGAGATCCTTTGTATTTGAGTGAGATGTTTGTAGGGAGGGAAATTCTTCATATTTTTCCACAAAAAATGGTCTTGGAGCCCTCTGGCATTGATTTTACTTAGGGAGGGGAGGGGAAAGGGAGGTTGAGCATGGATGCCATCTTTATAAGAAAAAGCATGAGAGGAGAAAGGTGTACCTCTAATCCCCCTTCATAGATAGATAACCATAAAAATAGTAGCATCTTTACCATTGTGATAAACTGAAAGAGGAGAAGTAGCATCCAATTGCTTACATTAAAAAAGAAGGCATTGCATGCCTAAAGGAATACTCACTCGAACCTCTAAATAAAATGTGAGTTCTCGAACCATATCTGAGGAGAAAACCCTAGTTATTAGTGACTATCTAGAGGAGAGTTTGTGAAAGATTTGATAACAAATTGATAAATATGGCACACGATCGTCGAGTAGCATATATGCAAGGAGCAGTGTAGGGGTTCCTTAGCCCACTGCTCTACGAGAGCCTCTTATTTCATTTGCATGGAGATATAAATTTCCATAAGATTCAGCCACAATATCAAGGTCGTCTAGATCTGTGTCATCAACAGCTACTATAGCTATGTGTGAAGTTGTTTTGATCTAGGATTCTTCCTATGTGGCATCGATAACTGTTATAGCCATGTGTGCAATGGTTTTGTTCTAGGAATATTTCTTTGTGACATCAATAGCTCCTATAGACATGTAATTAGATTCCAAAATATTTTTTTTGGTACTAGAGGCACTCTTGGAGATTCTTTGCACTAGATCCACCACCATTGCTAGGGTTTCTATCCTCATTTGCAAAACACAAATATGTTTGCACAATACAAATGAATAAAATAATATAACATTATTTTCATAAATTGTTTATCAAGTCATGTATTCTATTTTATCTTTATAAAAATGATTATTTCTTCATCATTAACATAATTAAGATTAAGTGTTTTATGTACAATATTAAGTTAAACAATATGTGTGATAAAATATTCTCTATAAGTGTTTCAAAATTTGTTCAAACCGCCTACGATTAAAGTAAAAATGACATAAAGATACCAATTCATAGTTAAATGATTGAGAAATAAAGGAATGAGTCATGTTTTAGCACAATAAAATATTGATAATATTAAAATTAAATGGCTAGTAAACAACAATACACATCTTAATACTTACCTCATGATACATCTCACATTGCCAATATTTAGAAAATCATAAAATACTAAATTATAAAAATATTGTAAATTATTACTAAGCATATATACTTAAAAAAAATATGAAACATGATTTTATCCACACTTTACCATGGAGCTTCTAAAATTTTAAATAGGATTTGTTACAATACCATGGGCCATTGCCATGACTTATTAATACCACATGCCAAAAAAATAATAAACCATAAATCATGTTCATATGACATTTGTTTTTAATTAATAAATTTAATTAAAAGGTCAGAAGCACTTAACTACTTTTGACAAAATTTTCAACATTTGATATGTGAATAGTACTATGACTATTCTAGAATATTCCATAGAGGTTAAATCCCTACCACCCAGCTCATAATTATTAATAATTAAATTAAAATGCGGGAAGCTCTATTCCAAAATAGAAGAACAATTCCCTGGGTTTAATGGGAGTGGTTTGGAAAATGGTTCGTTTCCCCTCAACCTAGGATCAATTCCATAAGGAAAAATGGGTTGTTATGGTTTTTTCCACTCCAACTAGGATCAATTCCTGAAGAAAGGCATGTTGACTTATTTTGATAATGCTCAAAGAGTAGACAACTTTTACAAAGGGCTTCTCTTGCAAATTCAGAAGTTATTGATACTCTTTTACAAAGGGCTTCTCTTGCAAATTCAAAAGTTATTGATATATATGGCTTGATAGAAGGACAATTTATGATGTAATAAAAAATTAGAAGATACAAAAAAATTAAGATACAATCATCTCTTTGACATGAAAAGTTGAAAATAGAAAGAGTTTTATTTTAAATTGTCATGGATATACTTAAATTAGATCTAGATTTGACATTATCTATCACAATATTGATGTTTTTAACTTTTTAAGTCTTCAAAATTATGGTGAGATTGGATTTTTTTATTAATTATTTTAAGCATAAAGACATGTTTTAAAATAAATCCAAATTGTTTCTTTCCTTTCTCCTAAGATCTAATAAACTATTTTTAGTTTTAATGAATGTTAATCATAATTGTCATTAATTATATCTAAATCAATGTTTTGTGTGTGTGTGTGTGTTTGTTTCAAATCTATGATATTCATAAGGGGCACTAAGTGACAAGACAATCCAGTAACGTTAAAGTTTGATGTGGTTATGTCAGAAAAGTCTAATTATATTAAATTTTTTTGGCGTAAACTAGATATGATTCCAAGATTATTTTTAGATTAAAAGAATATATATATATATATATATATATATATATATATATATATATATATATATATATATATATATATATATATATATATATATATATATATATATATATATATATATATATATATATATATATATATAGCCTCTTTTGGTGCAACACAATTGGCGATGATTGTGAAAATGAAGCGTTATGTATACTTAGATATATTAATACATGGATTGATACAAAATTCCATATTCTAATTTTAAAATCTAATCATTTTCATTCAAATCATTTAAAACGTTAAAGAAATCAAAATTATATGTTAATACATGGATTGATACAAAATTCCATATTCTAATTTTAAAATCCAATCATTTTCATTCATATAATTTAAAACATTAAAGAAATCAAAATTATAATACTTTTATAATCATTTGACTTCCTTGTAATGAGCATGACCCGGGGAGAAAATTATGGATATTGACGAGCCTTCATCACATGAAATTGTGACTTTGCATAGATTTACCCAGTGAATATTTGGCATTATATTATTTAGAATTATTTATGGAATGCCTTCACCAAAATTATAATTTGGTTAAAATATCTTTGTCCCTATGTAGCTTTATAGTTATGAAGGTTTCATATTTTAATAGTGGAATGGTTGAGATAGATAATTACGTCGTAGTATGTTCCCCTTTGAGAAAATGTTAGGCCCCTATACTTCTAGTGTAACCCCTTATTGTTATTAGTACAACCCCCTTATTATATTGTTGTACCCATGTAGTTCCCATATTGTTACTATTGTGCCATATAGAAGCCCATTATTGTTATTATTGTGCACTTACATTATTATTGGTATGTCGGCTCCGATTATATTATGACTCCTTAGAATCTCATATATAGAAAGGAGGTCTTATCATTTGTATCATCCAAGAATTGTTCATTTATGTAATGTAAAGGAGGATGCCCCCTCGAAGAGGCTGAATTCTAAGGCATTGATCTATCTTTTCTATCTCTTTGTGAGCTAGTTCCATAACATTTGGTATGAGAGCTTTGGATTCTAGGGTTTCGCTGCTCCAAATAGGTCATCGTGGCATTTTCACAATAACTTTTTCTTTCTGCGATGTTTCAGAAGCCAAAGAAAAAAACCCATTTGAGAAGAAATCACACTGAACCTCGAGTCTGAATTTCAGAGCTTTCTGCACTATATTTGTGGAGATATGATTTGAGGAAGTTGGTCTTTTTGCACACTCCTGAATTACATTCCAAATAGGTGACCTGGGGAAAATCGTCATAACTTTCTCTCTGAGCATCGGATTGAAATTTCGTAAAAATTTGTATAAAGAGGACGAACTTTAGTTTCTTGTATATATTTTTCAGATCCAAAGGTCAAAACAGTGATTCGTGGCATGTCATACAAGTTTGCTCCACTGAACTAGTCTATAATTAGGCCACTGTGGGAGATTTGGCATAACTCTTCCCTGGAGAATCCAATTTGGATCAAACTGGTGGCATTAGAAAGAGGATACAGAGGGCTACTGCAGGTTGCAATTTCAGAACTTGAAGAACCAAAATTATAGAGTTATAGTCATTTCAAGATTGAGCTCCTAAAATCAAGAAAAGGCGATATGAGGAAGTTTGATGGCAAGGATCCGGTAAATTGGATACTTTATATGGAGTAATATTTTGATCTACATGGTCTACCACTGTTACAAAAGGTATGTATTGCATCTTCATATTTAGAACTAGATCAATTTTTATGGTATAAAGGGCGTTTTTCTCGTAAACAACTTGTTACATGATCAATTTTCACAGAGGAAACGATAGCACATTATGAGGATACAAAGAGCAACACCTTCTTTAGAGCAACACTACAAAAATTGGAAAGAGTAAAAGAGCTTTGTTACATAGTGGAAAGTAAAATTATGGCAACAAAGAAGTCTACCCCTCACAACTATAATAATGGAAGTGTTGTTTCTCCTAGCCTTCCACAACCTACAAGGGTTACACCACAACAATCGGAAGAGAAAAGAGAAAAAGGGCTTTGTTACAATTGTGATAGCAAATGAACTAAAGGTCATAAGTGTGCCGAGAAGAAATTATTTTACATAGATTATGAAGAGAAGGAAGAAAAGGATCAATAAACATCAAAAGAAGAGTATATACAACAAGAACCAACCCCAGAGAAAGAAGAAATGAATCCTACCATATCTTATAAAGCATTGGCAAGAATTACCACTCCTCAAACTCTCAAGATAGAAGGACATATCAATAAGAAAAAGGTTCAAGCAATGAAAGATCACATCGAGCATCAACAACAAGTTCTCCAACTTTTAACGGATAATGCCACTTTGGTGCAAAATCGAATGAAACAACAGGTAGATCAACATTGTAGTGAAAAATGTTTTGATGTAGGTGACTGGGTATTTTTACTGTTACATCTCAAGCAAGCTATTTATGAGAAGGAAATGTTGGATATACTACATGCACTTAAGAAATGGCGACCTTACCGAATGGGAAGACACTTCAAGGTAAAATTGGATCATGATAGTCTTAAATACTTTTTAGAACAAATATTATCTATAGAAGAATAGAAAAAAATGGTCACAAATATAGTGGGTTATGATTTTGACATCATCTATAGAAAAGGGAAGACAAATTTTGTTGCAGATGCACTCTCAAGAAAGGATGAGGATGTGGAAGCATTGTTTTGTGCTATTTCTATTATCCAACCAAATTGGATAAACGAAGCAAGGGATGAATGGGAGAAGGATGAAGAAGTGTGGCCACTCATTCAAAAGTTGCAGAAGATCCCAATTCAAACAATATTGCCAGAACTTGAAGAGGAAGGAAAAATCATATTGGAACCTGGAGCAGTCACAGAAACAAGAACCCGACAGCTACGAAATCGATCAATTTCACAGTATCTCATCAAGTGGAAGAACTTACCCACTAAAGATTCTACATGGGAGGACAATAATATTCTATAGAAGCATCAAGAACTACTCAAGCGTTGAGGACAACACTTTTTGAAGGAGAGGGGCATGTTAGGCCCCTATACTACTATTGTAACCCCTTATTGTTATTAGTACAACCCCCTTATTATATTGTTGTACTCATGTAGTTCCAATATTGTTACTATTGTGCCCCATAGAAGCCCATTATTGTTATTATTGTGCACTTACATTATTATTGGTATGTCGGCTCTGATTATATTATGACTCCTTAGACTCCTATATATAGAAAGGACGACTTGTCATTTGTATCATCCAAGAATTTTTCCTTTATGTAATGTAAAGGAGGTTGCCCCCTCGAAGAGGCTAAATTCTAAGGCGTTGACCTATCTTTTCTATCTCTTTGTGAGCTGGTTCCATAACAGAAAAACTCTCTTAGGTGCCACTTTTCTCCACTTTGCATCATCAAATCCATTGTTACATGATTCCAAGTTCTTCAATCATTAGATTCCACTGCAACTGTCAACCAAATCTTGATTTGTACAACCATTCAACTTCTTGATCTCTGTAATACGACATTAAATCCCTTTCCTTTCCCTCTAAATAGGTTGGTCGTTCCTGTAATTTTCATTTGTATATTAAAGACATAGGAGGGTTTCAGGCACACTTGATTTTTTTATACATACCAAAAGAAATAAAGAGAGTGTTCCATGGGATGAGTATAAATCAATGTCGTTCACCAAAAATGTAAGTAGTGACTTATTTTGTTGTATCGATTTATGTACACATTTTTTCAAACCCTAATGGAGACATCATGTACCTAAACCCATATTTTGGATTTTTCCTAGGTTAGGAAAGAGACGTTGAGATTAGGGACTGGATGTATTTACAACATGTTTACAAAGAAAATTGTCAAAAATGTAGAAATGAAAGTTATCCAACGTGTCGGCCAAAAAATTCTATCATGTGATTTCTATAGAAAGACTTTGCTTAATTTATCCAATATTGTTACCCTCTGACTTAGAAAGTTGCAACATTTTTAATACCACTCTTTCACCATTATAATCATAAGATCCACGATGATTATTTTTTATTTAAAGGATGGATGTGCATGATATTTAGATAGAAACTACTATGAAGACCCTCTTACTTTCAATCCTCATTGATGACAAGTGTGAGCTATGTGCACCATTTTGCGACCTAAAAGGTAAAATTAAAGGCTTTACTTGTATACTAAACTTATACCTTGTTAACTTACAAAATTTAGGACCCGCCTATTAATCATATACCTAATTTTTTCTTTGGAGTTGGCCCTAAAAAATGTGCGGGATATGAGTTCAAGAACAACTCCTCTAGTTGCCACTCTGTACCCATTTGCACCATTAGATTGATTATTAGATGATTGAAATTTCTTCTACCATTAGATCCCACTACAACTGTGAATCGATCCTTGACTTGTGAACCATTCAACTTGTTGATCTTTTCAATAACCCATTAAGTCCATTTCCTTGTCCTTTAAATAAGAAGGCCACTCTTGGAATTTTCATTTATATTTTCAAGAGTTAAGAGGGTTAGAGGTGCACTCGAGGGTTTGAATTCAATTTGTGGAAATCCACTTGTGAGATGTGAGAATTACACGAGGTTTGGCTACAAAGTCTAAATCTCTGCAAATCACTCTGATCTTAGATAATCCACTTAGGATCTAACACTTTTTGAAACATATATTCATTCAATTTCAACACGAAGGGCATACTTGGTATCACCAGCATGAAGAAGGTGAGAACCCAAAAGAAAATTCTTCATGCCACTCCCATCCACAATACTCAGATATTTGCACACATCAGTACTAAAATGCACTCTTTCTGTTGGACTTGCACCAACAGGAACTTTTCTGAAGCCCATTAGGTGATTTCATGGAGTTCTCATTAGCAAGAGGATTGGATCTTCTTGATATGCTACCTTCGAAGCCTCACTTATTAGTATAGAATTTCTTTGTCATGCTACATTTTCACAACTAAGGTTATGTATAGTTGTTGTGTATTTACATAAACCTTGTAGAGGTGTTGTAAATCTGCATGGTATACCTATAAACATTTGAGAAGGTGAGTTGGAGAGTGCCTCCAGTTACCAAGATTTCGGTGAGAAAAATTATAATTGGGTTTTTTGTGAAATAGAATATTGAAAATTAGATGGATTGCAATCTTGAAAATTCAATGAGATTACGACAAATCAAACATTTTGGAATTTCGTTACAAAAAATATTAATTTTTATACTTCTATTAAAAATGTAAAATGTATCTTTAATCTATAAAACTATAGAAATATACTCATATTCTCTATTTGAATCATAATGTTGTGTAAATATGGATCTTTGCCAAAGAAACAAAACATAGAAGACAATTCCCATTTATTAAAGATAGATCAAATCAAGATTACAAAATTCCAACAGTAAAGGTATTGTTATGTGACACACTACTCAAGGATTTCATTCACTTTTATCTTAAAAAAAATCACTGAAAAACATCATAGAAAAATGATGGATCCAATCTTATAAAACTCTAGAGATGAATATAGTATTGTGTAATATAATAATTTATAGCAATATACTTATATTCTATATTTGAAACATTATGTTGTGTAAATCTGGATCTTTCCCAAAGAAACCAAACTCAGAAGGCCATTCCTATTTATTTAAGATAGATCAAATTAAGATTATAATACTCCAATAGTAAAGGTAATGTTAAACGGTACACTAATCAAAGATTTCATTCACTGTTATCTTAAAAAAAGAATTGATTGAAAAACATCATAAAAAAAGAATGGATCCAATCTTATAAAACTCTGGAGATAAAGATAGTATTGCATAATACAACAATCTGGGATTTCAACCAGTATGATTTCTTATATAAAATATATAGTAAACATAATTAAGAATACAATAATAATTGGATTATGACACTAAGAGGTGAGGTTAATAATACATGTAAGAATGAATTGAATTCAATAGATAGTATCGTGATGTTTATTTTGATTAATTTATGTTTTTAATACTATTTAATGGTTTAATGGCTATGGTATATAGAATTATTTATAAAGTTTTAAGATGAATTGTGATATTTTTTAAAGATACTATTTAATTTTAAATGAAATATTGATCTTCAAATTTAATTGTAATGATTTTTAGTAATTAAAAAATATATATTTTTTAATTGTGGCTTTTATAAAATTGTGGCTTTTGTATAAGTTAACTTTATATTAAAATGTTAAGTTTTATTATGGTTATGTTTTATTGGATATTGATCAAGTTTTATATTGCTTTATGTTTGGTTGATTGTGGTAAGTTATGGTTAATCACATTTAATCGTATTTTATTGTACTTGGTTATGATTGATTGAGGTTGAAAATGATGCCCATATTTAATCAAGGGGAACATTTCTCAAGATTTATGTCAATTACAACATTCATCAATAGATATGTCACATTGCACTAATCGTAATGTTTTATGTTGCCACCTTCATCTTCATTGATTTATATAAAATTACTATCTTCAATTATATGGCACCATGCAATACTCTTAAAATCTTATCAACAAATTATTCAATTAATATTTCATAAAAATATGCATTAAATTGTTTAGTAACATTTAGTCTCTATTAAAGCATAAATTATTCATTTTTTAAAAGTACTATGAAAATTATTATTTTAAATGATTATGGTTGATTTAAGTTTTACCATTCAATTTTAATCCTTATAATTGGTTAGATAAGTTTGATTAGTCTAAGACTTTTGTCCTAAATATGGGTGAAGTTTGAACCTAAATATTTTAACTCTTCAAGGATATCACACAATGTTTTAGAAGCTCTCATATTCATATTGGTAGATGTGGAAATATACATGTTAAAATATTTTTTAACAATTTATTCCTTTTATTAAATTATACCAATTAGTAATATTTCTTAATTATGTCGTAAGGTATCCCTATTTGAGAAATATGCCCCCAACAACCACTCTGCACCCCTCTGCATCATCATATCCATTGTTAGATGATTAAAAGTTCCTCTACCATTAGATCCCATTGTAGTTGTCAACCAAATCTTGACTTGTGCAACCATTCAACTTGTTGATTCTTGTAATAAGACGTTAAGTTCCTTTCCTTACCCTATAAATAGGTAGGTCGCTCATGTCATTTTCATTTGTATTTTCAAGAGTCAAGATGGTTTTAGGAGCACTCGAGGGTTTGAATTCAATTTGCAGTGGTCCAATTGTGAGATCTGAGAATTATGCAAGGTTTGTTTATAGAGTCTAAGTTTGTGCAAATCACTTTGATATTAGATAATCCACTTACATTCATCTTCATTGATTTATGTAAAATTTATATCTTTAATTATATTGCACCATACAATACTCTTAAAATCTTATAGACAATTATTCAATTAATATTTAATAAAAATATGCATTAAAGTTTTTGGGAACTTTTAGCTGTATTAAACCATAATGTATTCATTTTTTAAAAGTACTATGAAACTATTATTTTAATTGATTATGGTTGATTTAAGTTTGACCATTCAATTTAAATCCTTATAATTGGTTAGATAACTTTCTTTATCATATTTTATTAGTATAAGATTTTTGTCCCTAAAAATGGGTGATGTTTTCACCTAAAACTTCTAACACTTCAAGGAGATCACACAATGTTTTAGAAGCTTGCATCATTGGTAGATGTGGAAATCTACATGTTAAAATATTTGTTAACAAATTATTATTTTTATTAAATTATATCAATAGATAATATTTCTTAATTACATTGTAAGGCATTACCCTTTGAGAACAACAACCCCAATTTCCACTCTGCACCCCACTACACTATCAAATCCATTGTTAGACGATTGAAAGTTCTTCTACCATTAGATCCAAGTGTAACTGTCAACCAAATACTGACTTGTGCACCCATTCAACTTGTTGATATTTGTAATAAGTCATTAAGTCTCTTTCATTTACCTCTAAATAAGTGGTCTGCTCTTGCAATTTTCATTTTTATTTTTAAGCGTTAGGAGGGTTTCAGATGCACTTGAACATTTGAATTCAGTCTCTAACAATCAACTTGTGAGATGTGAGCATTACAGAAGCTTTGGTTACAATCTAAATCTCTGCAAATCATTTTTCTCAGATAATCCACTTAGGATCTTACTCTTTTTGAAATATATATTCATTCAATTTCAACAAACATGCTTGGTATTAGCAAGATGAATAAGGTAAGAACCTAATAGAAATTACTTCACAATGCTCCCATCCACAATACTCAGATCTTTTCAAACATCAATGCTAAAATTCACTCTTTTCGTGCCTCCTGCACCAACATGGACTTTTCTATAGCCCATCAGGTTCTTCTATGGAGTTCCTTGAATAGCAGGAGGGATGGAATTTTCTTGAGATGTTCCTTCAGAAGCCTCACTTATTAAGATAAAATTTCTTTAGCAGGCTACATTTTCACAACCAAGCTTATGTATAGTTGTTGTGTATTTACCTAAACCTTGTAGAGGTGTTCCATATCTGCATGGTGTACCTATAAACATTTGAGAAGAAGGTGAGTTGGAGAGTGCCTCAAGTTACCAAGTTTGAGGTGCGCAAAATTATAATTGGGTTATTCATGAACTGCAATGTTGAAAATTATATATACTGTAATGTTGAAAATTGGCATATGAGCTCCAACCATGAGGAAATAGTTAATTTTTAGGAGGTAATTTGGAGAGGGGCTCCAATACTTCACTGAGATTAAGACAAATCCAACATTTTAGAATTTCTTGATATAAAATGTTAACTTTTATACTTTTATTAAAAATGTAAAATGTATCTTTAATCTATAAAATTATAGAAATATACTCATATTCTCTATTTGAAACATCATGTTGTGTAAATTTGGATATTTTCCAAAGAAACCAAACTTAGAAGATAATTCCCATTTATTAAAGACAAATCAAATCAAGATTATAAAACTCCAACAATAAAGGTATTGTTAAATGGAACACTAATCAAGGATTTCATTCACTGTTATCTTAAAAAAAAATGATTGAAAAACATCATACAAAAAGGATAGATCCAATCTTATAAAACCTATAGATAAAGGTGCTTCTGAGGAATACAATAATTTATAGAAATATACTTACATTCTCTATTTGAAACACCATGTTGTGTAAATATGGATCATTTTCCAAAGAAACCAAACTCATAAGGTAATTTCAATATTTTAAATATAGATCAAATCAAGATTATAAAACTCCAACAGTAAAGGTAATATTAAACAATAGACTGATTAAGAATCTCATTCACTTTTATTAGAGAAAAACGATGGATCCAATCTTATAAAACTCTAGAAATAAAGGTACTACTGAGGAATATAACAATATGAGATTTCATCCAATATGACTTCAAAAATAATTGAAAATAATTAGAGAAAGGGGATTTCCCATCATGAAAAGGGGGAGAAATTAAACATTTTTTTTTTTCATTTGTTGACAAAGGAAAAAAAAACATGTTTCCTTACATTTAGGGAAAGCATATTTCATCACAAATTTGTTGTCAAATAACTTTAAGAAGATGCATTATAACAAAAATATCAAGAGAATTGGTTTTTCAATAATAAACCAATACCACATTTGGTAGTTTATTTTTGTTTAAAAGAAGCACCAAACCTTTTTTTCAATTAGATTGGAACTAAAAATCCTTCATATTTCAACTTAGAGCCAACACTACCATTTATTTTTCATTTAGAGTGTTGTCAAAACTCCTTGCAGACTTCCAACCAAAGGAAACAATGAATTATTGAAAACCGCAACATTGCATAAGCTTCCAAACCTATTAAACTAAACCACAACAACCACACCCACCCTTTAGGAGTTGTTGCTCAAAAATTTCACTCTGATCTCTTATCTGAGAAAATCTACTTAGGATATTACTCGTTTTGAAATATATATTCATTCAATTTCAAAATGAAAGGTGTGCCTGGTATCACCAACATGAAGAAGGTGAGAACCCAAAATAAATTTCTTCACACCACACCCATCCACAATACTTAGATCTTTGCACACATCAATTCTGAAATGAACTCTTTCTATGCCTCCTGCAATAACATGGACTTTTTTGAAGCCCTTCAGGCACTTCTGTGAAGTTTCGTGAATAGCAGGAGGATTGGAAATACCAATTATTGTTGCTGTCTAGGAAACAACAGGCTCACTATGTCAAACCCTTATACTTCTACTGTTTGGTTTGCTGCTATGATTATCACTGTGGCATCTAGTTGAAATGATGCCTTTTAAGCCTCAATTATTAATATATAATTTCTTTGGGAGGCTACATTTTCACAACCAAGATTATTTATAGTTGTTGTGTATTTACCTAAACCTTGTAGAGGTGTTGTGTATCTGCATGGTACACCTATATATATTTGAGAAGAAGGTGAGTTGGAGAGTACCTCGAGTTACTAAGGTTGGGGTGAGCATAAATATACTTGGGTCATTCATGAACTAAAATTTTGAAAATTAGATGGATTGCAATGTTGAAAATTGACATGTGAGTTGAAACCATTAAGAAATAGGTAATTTTTACAAGGTAATTTGGAGAGGGGTCCATCTTAACAAGACATTATTAGAAAAATCATAATGGTGTGAGCTTCCACGATGAAAACTAGTATGTGCCCTAGCATGATGAAGACATAATAGAGTGACCATTATTTCCATTATGAGAAAAATGAAAAGAGAGTGAACTTCCATGATGAAAATGAGTATGTACACTATGGTGGTGAAAAATATAAGTGTACCAAACCTCCCAAGGTAACTCACAATGAGAACATAGGTGACCAATCATGAGGGATGCTAATATGTTGTTCATAAAGACCATTCTTCAAGCCCACGACTTGATCCAACACTTCACTCAGATCAAGACAAATCCAACATTTTAGAATTTATTTATACAAAATATTAATTTTTATACCTCTATTATAAGTGTAAAATGTATCTTTAATCTATAAAATTATAGAAATATACTTATATTCTCTATTTGAAACATCATGTTGTGTAGATCTGGAGCATTGGCAAAGAAACCAAACTCGAAAGACAATTCCTATTGATTAAAGATAGATCAAATCAATATTATAAAATTCCATGAATAAAGGTATTATTAAATGATACACTAATCAAGGATTTTATTCACTGTTATTGTAAAAAAATGATTCCAAAAACATCATAGAAGAAGGATGGATCCAATCTTATAAATATCTAGAGTTAAAGGTACTATTAAGGAGTACAATAATATGGGATTTAATCCAATATTACTTCAAAAATAATTGAAAATAATTAGAGAAAGGGGATTTATCATCATGAAATGGGGGTGGAACTAGACAAAAAAAAAAATCATTTGTTGACCAAGGAAAAAAAAACATGTTTCCTTAGATAGATGGCTGTGACCATACCATGAGTCCGTATTCCTGATCCTTTCCATTCGGATGGCTGCAAACATGTCGAGGATATTTGCACATGATCCCTTTTATGGATGGCTACGTCCATACCATGAATTCATGTATTATTAGATGCCTATTCCTGTATCGTTAGGCATGATCATAGGATATTTCAGATATGTATATGTATATACTTAATTTGTAGGTCCCCTGACAATGTTGTTCTCGTCCTTGCATTGACTTGTAAAGCATCTCAACCATCACTCCCTGTTTTGCCTTCATGCTTTAGGGGCATCTCTTACACAATATTTTTTCACGTCTCCTATTCACTTCTTGTGCCATATCATGGAGTGAAAATACATTGAATACTGTGCAACATATCCATCATGATATACAGACCAAAACCTTCCTAAAGAATCAAAGGAAGGCTACCCTGAAATCATTCTGGAGAAAGTTGCCTAAAAACCTAATTTTTGGTGTCAACGTGTTCTGCTCCACTGCCTGCCTGTGCTGATGGAAAATTTATCAGTTATACACTCGTGTTGCTAGCATAGGTTTTCATAGGAAAAATCGTGCTAAACTCCTTTTGGCATGCTTTTCCAAACTGGGGGAGAAGCTTCACTCACTAGAACCTTCAGGAATAATGAGATGGTCAAGCTCTCTCATTTGGGTCTCTTGATCTTATCCTCATGGGCTTTCCACTTGATATGTGTACCTTCCTCCCTCTTTTGTGGATCCCTAACTCCCTGTCCCTTCCTATAAATTCACCCCCTTTCATTTCCAAATGGTTTTTCAATGATTGCTACATCGCTATGCTAAGATTATGCTTACATGCTACCCATTTTAGCTTGCCGAAAGAGGGCTTGAAGAGTCTTTTCTTGGACTTGGACATCCACCCAAAGGAAGGCTCCAAAATCAAGGCATAGGTTGTATGCTTCCCTTTTTAGTTTCTTAATATATACATATGATGTTCACTTTCCATAATTGTGTAAATATTTATGCGATTAGATTAATGTTCCTTGATCTTTTAAGTAGTTTATGCTTGATATATGTTATATATGCTCTCATGTCTTATATAGTACTTTGATCTTCCTTGTAGGTTTTTGGACATGAAGAATGACTAGGAGCGAGGCTTGGAGTGAAAGATTCAAAGCCATCTCTCAGGATCGAGCGATTAGCATGAGAACGAGGTAGGTTCCTTCTTCTTACTGCATTTGTCAAGCATAAGCTAGGATAGTGTGTATTGTATATTTTGATTTGTTGCTAGACCCATTCATTGGGCTAGAGGGATCACCTCTGTCTGCAGAGGGGATTTTCCTTCACAACAAAATGGTAAATCCACTGGGCAAGATATAGCCTGTTCATCCTCCTTTCTCAACTGTTCTCTTGATCAGTTTGACTGACCATCATGTTCTCAATTAGTTTAGGTTAACATAGGTCTACACAATTATTGGTTACTATCTTAGAGTGCTCAATTTGGAAGAGTTTGTGAAATCATTTTTATTTTTTGCCTTCCTCTTCAATTGGGTAGAGTGATTTGAAACTATTGTTATTAGCCTTTGCTGCACCTTGATTGCTAGTATCCTCTCGTGGAGTTTATTTCACTTGGGATGGAGAGGTTGGGCCCTTGCCTTTTTTCCTTGCTAGATTGTTTTGTTTCAGCTAATTGTTAATCTATTTGCATGGTCCTCTTTTCCTTTTGAGATGTTTCCATTAATCCCATTCTTACACTTAATTATATTTCTCCTTGATCTTATTTTTACAACTTCTAGTGAGGTGTCTGCACTCATGACAAACCTTGCACTTAAAAGGAAGTGGGTAATTATTATTCCACCTCTTAGATATGGGACCAATTATCTAGGTTGAGATTTATTGCAGTTGGAATCCCTTTATCCAAGTGTACTTTTACACAAATCATAGCACAAGAAAACAAACCCTCTTGTGGCTCAGAACGATCAATATACTTACCTATGGCATTTCAATGATTTTAAAAGTGGTATCATTCTAACTATTTAGATGAAGGAAGGGTAATTTTTACCCAGATCAAAACTATTAAAGGAATATCACATTTTGTGTTAAAATATGGGCTCCATTGATCTAAAAAATACCCAGGGAACCCATAAAATATGGGACACTTCTGAAGATCAAATCCCATTCTTCCATATTCTCAAAGAAAAATATATAAAACCCTCTCCCATAGAAATAAGAGAAAAATTTGCCTTCTATCAGTGGCTACAAAGTTTTATTTACCTACTAATTCAAGGAGCACAAGGAGGGCCACATCCCCATGAGTTAGCCCATTAAACCTCATTTTGCAAGCTGAAGAGCCCTTGTTCTGGACTGAAAATGTAACAACCCAACCAAATTTTACCCACTTTAACATACTTACCAAGATAAACATGAGATGAGAGTTACTCTGCATGACCCAACTTCCAAGACCTAGTTACAGAAATGGGGTCTAACTTGCCAAAACTTGATTTTCATTTCTCATACATCTTGCAAAGAGCTTTGCAAGTAAATCTTTCCTCAAATATTTTTGTATACAAATAATTGAGTAATATTTCTCTTGTATACATTTTTTCAAACATTTTGTATGAGATTAAATAAGAAACATTGCACGTGTTCTACTTGTAACATACTAACTAAAAACATGCCACATAATCATGCCACTTTTCCATTTCCCTGCGTGCAATTCCTTGCATGAAAAAAGGCATAGATCAACTGCAACATTATTAACAATAATATCTATCCACAAAACCACCCACTCATTGGGGTATTTCATAAAATAGTTTGTATGCAATGAATCATTGAACCATTTAAGCATTTCATCAAACAATTTGCATGCAAACTAATATAGTGAATGATTTAGTGCCTATCTCCTGAATTGTAGCTGTATAGGTTGGGACCTGAAAGAAATGATCAGTGGGAGTTTCCCTCACTATGGTTCAAGTTTCAAATTTTGGAACCTCATATATGAAAAGTTATAACAAAAATACCAACACAATCCTATTTGGTGCACAATTCTAGGAGCATTCAGGAAGCTCGAATTCCACTAGTCATATATCCTAAAATATAGTGACCCAACATCTAAATATTTTACCACAATATCAGTGGGATTTCCCCTCATTATGGACATATTTTCGACTCCTAATATTTCCCAGAAAAAAAGTTATAATAGAAATTAAAACATGACCTGTTTGAGGCCTGATTTTAGGGGCATTTAGAAGGCTTGACTTCCTCTACTCATATCTCCTAAAATATTGTGCCCCAATATCTGAAAATTTTACCACATTATCAGTGGGATATACCTTCAATGTGGATGAATTTTACGCTTTTGGAACCTAACTGGAAAATAATTTATGGTAGAAATTCCAACATGACCCATTTAAAGATGAATTCTGGGAAGGTCATCTTCCCTATATCATAATTCCTAAAATATTGTGAACCAATATTGTGAACATGGTACCTGTAAGTCATGGATTCATAATTTGTTCATTGTTTTAATTAGTTATCAGAAATTCATTAAGAAAGCTTGCTGCCCTCTCATACTAGCTACAATAAAACAAAAATTAGCTCATGCTTCCATATAAAATATCTATGAACCTGTCAAAACCATGAACAAGATCAATAACAAGAGAACTTCATGCAACATACACTTAAAAAATAATGGAACCATGACAAACTAGACACACAATCCTCACAATAAACCAAAAATTATGCTCATTGATTCATTAAACACTAACACATAATAAAATATGTCCAATTCCAACCAAGTCAGAGACTTCTATGTACTACCCAACCATAGATTGAGTTGAACCAAATCTTTCTTCTAGCCCAATCATCCCTGTGCCATATTCAAAGCGTAAATTTGGAATCACATGGGATAACCCAAAACAAAACCAAACAATAAATCTAGAGGAAAGCACCTCCACCGTCAAGTCACAGTGATTTCACCTAATACCAAGTCCAGAAATCACCAAAATCAATAGAAGCTAGGATGCCTCAAAATCTTTTCACCATACCCCATAAGAATTTTCCTGTCTCCACCCACCTGTCAAGAGTTCTAGGAAAAAACCATATCTACCCCCAACCCTTGGGAATTTTCATGAGAGCACCTCAACCAGGATCCAAAAATCTATCAACATTTGAAGCTCAACCAAAAAAGGGAACTCGCTACCTCATGGCTATCTGGAAAATGGTATAAGGAAAGGATGGACTTGAATATCAATCCAAAAAAATCCCATGCCAATGACAGTAAAAATGAACCCTAAACAAATGCACAAATCATGAATTCAATGCCTAGAAAGATAAATCAAATATGCATGCTGTTACCTATAAAAATCCTCCTATTAGGTGCTCTTTTCTTTGTTCTTTTCTACCCTTTGCTAGCTGTTGTTCAATCCTTCTTCTTGGGTGCCACTCAAATTCCTCTTGTGCTCCTTTCTTGTCTCTTGGTTGTGTGTTTCTGGTCTTCCTTACTTTTTCCTTTCTCTTTTCCCCAAAAGAGAATGCTAGAATGTTTTCTCTCCGAATTTTTTTCTTTTCTTTTTCCTTTTTCTTCATTTTCCCTGCATGATTTTTTTTACTATTTTTATCCTTTTCTTGTCTCTTCATCTTCCCCACTTGATGAAGTGGAATTTATTTCATTTTCATTTATTTCTTTTTCATTTTCTCCTCATGTCCATGCTGGCCTGTAATAATTAATTTTTCATTTATGTCCTTTTGGCTCTTGCCAAAGACAATTTCCATAGCTAGTAAATAACTAACCACAAGTGGATCCCAATTTATTTATTTTTCCTTTGATTCAACTTGCAATACGTGTCCAATGACCTTGGTTTTATTTGTTCCTTTATAATTTCCTTTTATTTACATGGAAATTTAACTCGGGGCTGTTACAGAGAAGCATTGATCTCAACCTTCAGAATATCCTCAAGCTTTTTAACAATGCTTGAGGAATTCATCTCTTGAAATTTCAACCCATTTGAGATTAGAGCATTGAAGGCATCCATATTAGGCACTGAAAAGAGGGGGTAGGAAAACAAGGCCACTCAAACTAGTGGCTATCGGGCTAGAGACCCACTAAGCTATGATATCCCTTAGGGTTAATTCCCCATTGTAAAACCTTTTCCTTGTAATTATGTAAATATAATTTAAAAGGTTAACAAAAGGGGGGCACATATTCTAGTTTCTTGAGGAAAGAGATTACTCGAGGAATGGGTTGTTTTAAATACCAGTTCTAGTTGACTGATTTGTTTTAAATGGGTTGACTGGGAATAAATTTGACTAAAAAGAAGTGAATAGGCCCAAGTGTTGTATAGCCCCATCCATAAGCAAGAAGAGGACAAGGAATTTAAAGGCAACATGGGCTACATTGTCCAAATGTGTTGACTGTGTGAAGCTTTGGAAAACAAAAAATAGTTGGTTGGTTAGGAAGCACAAAAACAAGTGGAGGAGAAGGAAGCATTCAAGAAGGACATGCTCCATGCATTGAAGAGAAGGAGGCGATGTACACACAGAAAGAATAGCCATGAAAGGCTCTTGTTGAAGAGAGAAAGGAGTTCGGGAAGGTCTATGAAAATATACCCAATTCATGTGCACATGCGTAGAATGGAACACAAAACAGAGGACGTTAAGAGGCTCATCATGAGAACACTAAATTGCTGAGAGGGCAGGAAAAGATAAGAGGACGAAGGGAATTCAAGAATCAGAGTGAAATTTGATGATAACACAATTGAGAAATCCATGAGGGTTTGCTGGCTGATAATCACAGAGTGAGCTTAGATGATAGTCGAGTTGAGAAACCCATTAGGGATTTCTAATTGATAATCATTGAGTAGTGGTTGTGCCTTACAACAGATAAACCCACTGGAGACTATGTTGATTGATAAATTATGAGAGGTGGAGGCACCCAGGGCTAGTGGGATGATAACACCTAATGGTACTTCCATGGGATTGGGCTGACGAGGTAGGAGTTACACTGAGAAGTTGCTAGAAAGTGAACTCTTATTCCTCCAAAGGTAACATAGCTAATAAACCCTCTGCGTTAGTAACTATATATCTCTCTCCACATTTGAATTGAGACTCTATGTATCAAGTCCCTTGAGATGTTCAAATGCTATATTTTAAGTCCCTTTGCATAAAAAGAAGTATTCCCTGCTCGAGATGAAATTGTTGAATATTTGGTGGGTGAAGGTAACATGGCCTTGAGATACCCCATTCTCGGTGATAATATTGGTCTAATTCCCTGGATAGATGATGGATGTATGCCAGTGAGTGCTTCACTATTTTTGGTTGGTTAATTTAATAGCTGGTGGGTGGAGGTGAGGCAGCCTCAAGACACCCTGTCTCAACTGATAATGTTGGTTCAAGACTCCTTTGAAAGCACTCTACCTCAAGAACTAGATCTGGCTTGGGGGTGACAACTACAATAAAGACTTGGCTATAACTTTTCTATGGTTGGGTGGAGAGTTGAAGTCCCAATGTCGTTTCTAGATGAGTCCTATAGGATAAGTTCTTACTCAATCTCTTGTGCATTTGAATGCATGCATATATTTAGTGACGTGAATTAATGCTTATCATTAAAGGGAGGAATGTTGATTCCTGTGTGGATTGATAATAGTGAATACTGTGGAATTGATGAGGGATAGTTAATCCTTGAAGAATTGATATAATAATGCTTGCTAATCCTTGATGTGTTGATTACAACATATTGGCCATCATGCTGATATTTTCTTAAATTAACCGTAAGGCATGTTAATCCTTGTGTGAAATGTATTATAGGTGTCTTGGACATTTTATTAGGAATGGGTTAATTCCTATGTCCACTCTGACTCTGTGTTTGGTCTTACGACTTGGGCGTGGAGAGATAACCCTCTCCATTGATTTAAATGTATGATTGTATTAAAATGATTTGGCTATCAAGCCTTGTTAAAAACTATGAGCTCAAAAGAAATAACGTATGGGATATATATATGGGGGCCTCATTGAAGCTCAAGAGAGATAGGCTAGCATAGCAGGTATTCGAAGGCACCCCTATCCATATAGTGATGCATTTATGCATATGCATATAGTAAGTTTGGATATGGAAAATTTAAGAAGAGATGATGAAAATGCTTGTTTACCTAAAGTATGAACACATTTATGCATAGTGGTTTAATGTCCACCACCAAATCTTAGTTAACTTAGGAGGAATAGCTCCAAGGGAGTTGCTCATCTGTTGTTTATGCATAATTATAGGCATGCATGCGAAGGTTGGATCCTTAGCACCCTTGAGGAATGACTTGAACCTTTCTGCATCATGTGATCAAAAGTGGTGACTTGATGCTTAAAGCTTGAGGAATCTGGGCCATTGAAGGTTAAAGAGTTCATGGTCGTTGGATGACCCCGAGAATTTGTCCCCAAAAGTCTTAAAGGGAGCACTAAGAGAAACTCCCGGGATGAAATTGTTGGGATGATGTGGCACAACGTGGCCGGTTGAATGCCCAATGCGAAATGACAAGGGAAAACTTTGGTTAAATAATATGGGAATCCTCTGTGGTGGGAGCCATAGTTACCTCAAATACGACATTGAGGATGTGAAGAGATGGTCACATAAGTGTTTAGGACTGGTGATGTCACCTTAGACCTTGGACCCCAGAGATTTGGATGGAGGGCCTAGTAGCACTTGTCGGGATTTAATTGTTGGGGTGACTTGGCATGTGGTGCCTGTATAGTGGGAACATGTGCCTCGTGTTTTATGTTCTATGTATGAGTCAAGGAAGAGGTACTGAAGCCTATCACTGGTGCATATGCCACGTAGCCCAGAATATTGTTTCCTCGACAGTTCCAATAGGGAATAGGGTTGATCCTCAGTGATAATTATTTCCTAGGGTGACATGGCCATAAAGGGTCTGCACTCACATACATCAAGCATATATTATATATTATGATATAGTTGGTTCGTGTGAATCGAGATCAATTCGTGGCATAGTATGAGTGAATAGGAAACTACCACTTTGCATGACATGGCATGTGATTTGGTAGCCACACATGACAAGTTAAGATGATGTGACTCAATATGATTGACCAAAACTCTGATTGGCCATATGTTTCAATATGAGACTTAGATTGAGACATATTTTATATCATTGGAAAGGTCTCGGCGAGACGAACACAACGACGCTATCTACTTTACATTTTGAAGAAATTGTAAGAGGTCGAAAAATTTAAACCCAACTTCCATAACTTTACCTTGAAAGCCAAGTCAACATAGTAAATACTTCCTTCTACCCCTAATAAGAACTAGAAATAATATAAAAAACCTTCATAATATCAAAAATATATCACAAATATATTTTTAGGTAAGAGTAAGTTGGGTCTATATGTTTACTAATTTAATTCATTGGAAACCTAAGATACCTAGATTCAGCGAATTGGTCACCTTTTCTTGGAAAATGGTGTTCCGAATCCTTCGTCGAAGCAATCAGAATGGTTTGTCGAATCTTCCTGACTTCCCAGCAACACCCGCGAAGGTGCATGGCGCCGTAAACGCCGGGAACACCTGAGCCGGCCTGCACATTATATTTATTATAACCAATCCATTAAACTTCGGCTCGACGCTATTTCATTTGAGCCTGTATCTACTATCAACGAGAGGCCTTGTGTTATTTGTTCGAACAAACGTTTTACATGGATTTTCATCCGCTCGAGGGACCGAGCGTTTCCAAAGATGTGGAGGCGCAATTGTTTCTTTCAAAGGACGGGCACATTGAGGGGAAGATTCATGGTTTGGTTACAGTGGTGGCCATGACGGTGGCCTCTTTGAGTTTCGTGGCACTGTTTAGCGTGGCGATGGGGCTGGAGAGAGATGGGACATGCCGCTGCAGAAGCGGCCATGGAAAGCTTTGAGTTTCGTGTTTTCGTGGTCACTAACGCGGTGTCGTTCTTCTCTGGTATGGGCGTGGTTGCGTTTCTGTTGTTGTTGGGGGCAGATCAGAAGATCCATTGATGGTTGTTGTGTGTAGAAGAGTGACATATACAGCCATGGCATGTCAGGGCCTGGCCTTCACTGCTGCAGCTCTCACGTTCACCACATATCATCCATAATAATAGTACATATCCTTGTATGCCCATGAATGGTAGATTCTCCACTCGAAAATACATAATATTTTGCTGAAAGTCATGTAAAATCCTTTGGTGGCAACTTCATTTCTGGTGTCTTGTCACAAAAACTAGTATGCTTTCACTAGTGCATTCATTTTAAAAAGGCAACCCTAATGATATTTACAAAATTCAGCACGGGGTGAAAAGTCACCTTTTTTTTCCTTGAAATTAAGGTAGTATGGTTGTAATGGTAAATATATTTGTTTTGCCAGATTTTTATGAAAAAGTCTACTATTTAGTTTGTTCAGTTTTCTTATTTATAAATGAAATGAGATGAAATGATTTTGTTTTCACTACATTTTTTTTAGATAATCTTAATCAAAATTAGGTGGAGTCTAGTTTATAGATGAAATAAGATGAAATGACTTTTTTCATGACATTTTTCTCTTTAATCTTAATCAAAATTCGGTGGAGATTTTTAAAAACTTGAGTTTAGAGTTTACATTATTTAAACTATAGAATTGGAGTGCCCACCGGATTTTTTAGGGTGTTGAATCCATTTATGCATTTAAAAATGCATTTCAAACAACAAAAAAATCACATTTTTTTTTTTTTTGAAATTATCTTGTGGTATATCACAGTCTAATACACAAAATTAAAAAATAGTTGTCTTTAGTGCTATTTTTTGGACTTTTCCATGGAATAATTTGAGGTTATTTAAATTTGTTTTTTGAATTGTATATATGGGTTCAACACTCTAAAAAGCTCCTATTGTGTAGGGGTTACCCATCAAGCTTGTGATTTCAGTAAATTCCTGCCAGATTTTAGAAAAATTAAACTGGAAAAGATTCCAAAAAATCTCACTAAAAACAATTCGAATTAAAAAATAAATAAATAAATAAAAAATCCTCACATTCTTTCTTGAAATTAAAACATGATAATTGTAATAATAAATATACCATTTTAATAATAATAAACAAACACATTAACTAACATTAATAATGACTTTTGTGATTGTCATATAAATAATAATATATAAAATATATATTATTTGAAAATTTAAATTAGTTTTCTAGGGTTTTAAACTTCTTTTCCTCTCATATATCATCCATAATAATAGTACGTATCCCTGGGCATTGTATGCCCATGAATGGTGGATTCCCTAGTGGAAAATAAATAACATTGTTTTAAAAGTCATATAAAATCCTTTGATGGCAACTTTTTGTGCTGACTTCCAATTTCATTTCTGTTGTCTTGTCAAAAAAACCAGTATGTTTTCACTATTGCATTTATGTTAAAATGGAAGCCCTAATGATATATACAAAATACTGCACTGAGATTGGACCATGCTTAAAAATTAAAATTAAAAATTCCTGTTATTTATTGAAATTAAGGCATTAGGGTTGTAATGGTAAATATACCATTTTAATGATAATAAACAAACACATTAACAAGTTTTATGTGATTTAAAATTCATAGTTTATTTTAAATTGTTTTTTTTTAATATTTTGATAAAAATGTTTACTTCATCTATGGCCTAGTCTAATTTATAGAAGAAATGATTTTTTTATTGGTTAATTTTAATCAAATTTTTTTTGAAATTTTTAAAAATTTGGAAATTGTAGAATTGGAATGCTCACAATATTTTTAGAGAGTTGAATCCATTTATGTATTCAAAAATACATTTTAAACAATAAAAAGTCACATTTTTTATTAAAATTAATTTAAAAAAAAATGTTACATTCTAATACACAAAATTAAAATTAAAAAATCACATTCTTTCTTGAAATTAAAACATTATAATTGTAATAATAAATATACTATTTTAATAAAATAAACCAACATATTAAGAAACAATAAAATAATTTTTTATGATTATAATATAAATACTAATATATAAGATAATAAACATTTAAACACATAAAATAGTTTTGGTGGTTTTAAACTCTCTCCTCTCATATATTATTTTAGTGGTTTTATACTCTCTCCTCTCATATACTATTTTATATTGATTATCAAAAAAATATTAATTAAAAATCAAAAACTTATTTAATCACTTGTATTTAAACATATTTTCATAACGTTTAAATTTCATTAATCTCCCTTTAAAAATTTTATGATTATCTTGTCACATTCCAGCTATCTTTCACATATGATAAATATATCCATTGATTATGAATTTTTTTGGAATATTTTATGTTTAGAGAGACTCCAAATCAAATATATAACTAACCCTAAATGGTTCCATCTTGATAGTCTTAAAAATCAATTATTTGATAGGAATGATGTCTTAGGTTTATGAGTGAGATCTCATAAAAATTTTATGATTATCTTGTCACATTCCAGCTATCTTTCACATATGATAAATATATCCATATGATAAATATATCCATTGATTATGAATTTTTTTTTGGGAATATTTTATGTTTAGAGAGACTCCAAATCAAATATATAACTAACCCTAAATGGTTCCATCTTGATAGTCTTAAAAATCATTTATTTGATAGGAATGATGTCTTAGGTTTATGGGTGAGATCTCGTGCACAGAAATGAATATCTTTATTGCAAAATGTCAAGGAATGATGTCACAGTTTAATGTGTGAGATCTCGTGGAGAGCAAGTAATTTCTTTATTGCCAAAAAGTGAAGACTATGAACGACAAATATACTAGATGGAAGAGACATTTAAAATAAAAATGATGACGGTAATATATTTTAAATTTTTGGTTTGGAATATAATACCGTGTTCTTCATATTTTTATTTAACATACTCATGAGATGTCTGGCGAGGAATTCGGATAATAACTCAATCTTATTTTTATTTTATATTATATATATATATATATATATATATATATAACTAACGAATATTCAAACCATTATGATATCGTGGAAATTTAGACATATTCCGAAGAGTTGGAACTCCATTGCAAACATACAATACTTTATAAATGATTAAAAATGGGATGTATAAGTTATTATTTTTAATTATTCATCTATTTTAATGTGTTTGGTATCTTAAATCAATCATAATTTTAGAAGTGTTTATATATACTTTGTAAAGGTATGGTAATTGGTTATTATTTTCAAGAAGGTCAAGAATATAGTGATCAATTGAGAGTTGATTTATTATTAATTTTTATATATTTTTGTTTTATATATATATATATATATATATACGACTTAACTTTAGCATAATCACTCTGCTATAGCTAGCCTTTTGGGATACATATTTCCCGCATTTACCTTTATTGCCTCTTCGAACATAGTAGCGCAATAATCCCATTGCGTTAGATAGGGGAGATATTGTTTGGTTCTAAACAATTTGCTTCCTACCCCCCCTATGTAAATAATCTGATAGAGGTTCACAGCCAATAAAACTTTACCATCTAGCAATAAGTCGAAGAACAACGTGTATCGATGGATAATGAGGACCCATACTTACCATCAGGGGGTCTTTCAGCAAGCATGATCATGTGTAACCCCTCTTCGATTCGTTTTCTAAATGAGAAAAATAAAAAGAAAAAAGAACGACTGGATCCTGGATCTCTAAAAATTGGATTGGAATTGAAAACTTCGAAATTAACGGGTTTTTAGCCCACGGATACCCAATTGACCAATTAAATCATCGTAACGAAGTTTATCCCTCTTGGATAGATAAACCAGAAGTTGCTTACGTTTGCTCAAAATTTTCCACAAACCCCTTTGGGATGAATAGTCTCTTCCGTGCAATTGCAGATGCTGGGTAAGTCTTAGGACCCGATTGGTTAAATAAAATACCTGAGATTCAACAGATCCTCTCTGTTTATCGGGAATCAGAGATGAACTAATGGACAAATTATTGATCATAAAAAAAACACAAATTTTTCCAGGGCTTAATTTTTTTTCGAGTCAGAAAAAAGAATTAGATCCATTCTTTCATTTTCATGGTTCATATAATAATTCTGATTCGTTCCGTCCGACCATTTAAGAAAAAATGGTTGGATTCTTCCTATCTTCTTGGAGGAACATCTGGTTTTAACCTATGGCAAAATATGATATGAGATGTAGAATCTTTTCACATTGATGAAACAGAACTAACAGATTGGTTCAATTTTTGCCATATCCTGAAACTCCATTGAATCAATCCATTCTTTTTTTTTACGAAAACGGAATTGAAGCAAAAAATTTATCAATTGACAGTTAGGGGATACATACGTATTCTCAACATCGCGGATCGACTCCCATCATTTGTATTGAACCAATATCTATTCATGCAAATAATATCCTCTAATCGATAACTAGGCCAAAGAAAACATTTAATTATTTGTGTTGTATCTACGCTAAGATGTTGGTCTCTTCCCATGAGTTCTTCATCATTTTGTATGTCTTTTCCATTGGAAAATCCTACATGATTGTTCTCCAGATCAAACCGATTCAAGATTCAAAATTCTCTACGACGTTTTGGAAGCAAAATATCTTCTAAATTGAGGAAACTAAAAATCCTTTTTTCATCCCCCAGAATTTTCCCGCGTTGCAAATCATATAGCGGATAACAGTGGAGCCCGAAAAATAATGTGTATTCGAGTTCTAGGAGCAAGTAATCGTAAATGCACTCATATAGGTGATGTTATCATTGCTATAATTAAAGAAGCAGTACCTAACATGCCCCTGGAAAAATCAGAAGTAGTTAGAGCCGTAGTTATACGCACTTGTAAAGAATTTGAACGTGACAATGGAATGATGATACGATCTGATGACAATGCAGCCGTTGTCATTGATCAGGAAGGAAATCCAAAAGGAACTCGAGTTTTTGGTCCGGTTGCTCAGGAATTGAGACAATTGAATTTCACGAAAATAGTTTCATTGGCTCCCGAAGTATTATAAGTACTGATAGATCTTGTAAGAATCTTTGACTTAAGGTTCATCAAATGGTACATGGATCAATTAAATTCATTGCACCTCAGGCATATTCCTCAAAGAAGATCGAACATGCCTTTTATATCGAGACTAGGAATTCCTAAGAATTCGTTCGTCATGGGTAACGATACTATTACCAATCTAATTACTTCTATAAGAAACACTGACATGGTAGAAAAAGGAACGGTTCGAGTAACAACTACTAATATTACCAAGAACATTGGAAGGATCCTTTTACGAGAAGGTTTTATAGAAGATGTTAGGGAACATCAGGAAGGCCAAAAATATTTTTGATATGAACTTCAAAATATCGGAGAAGGAAGAAAAGGACATATATGACCATGTCAAAGCGTACCAGCAAACCTGGTTTGAGAATTTAT
The DNA here is from genome assembly GCA_031772625.1 of Pinus tabuliformis. Lineage (NCBI taxonomy): Eukaryota > Viridiplantae > Streptophyta > Pinopsida > Pinales > Pinaceae > Pinus > Pinus tabuliformis. Next base: position 320,703,936 of record CM062809.1, read on the forward strand.
TCTAATTATCGAGAAATTCCAAAAGTTCTAGGTGGAATGGGGATCGTAATTCTTTCTACTTCCCAAGGAATTTTGACAGATCAAGAAGCTCGACAGAAAAAAATTGGAGGAGAAATTTTATGTTATGTATGGTAATTAATCCAAATGTTGTCCAAAAATATTTATTCTGTAAGATATCCCCATAGTATGAAAATTCGTAGCAAGTCGAGACACCATTCATCTTCATCCAAGCACGTTAGTCAAGTTTTTGAATCAAAAGAGGAGGAGATTCGATGAAGAAACAGAATCTGATCCATGCGAAAGGTTTGCTTACTGAATCACTCCCCAACGATATGTTTCGAGTTCTGACAGATAATGGATGTCAGATTCTTACTCATATTTCAGGTAGGATTCGACGTAATTCCGTACGAATACTACCAGGAGATAGGGTCAAGGTCGAATTAAGTGCTTATGATTTAACCAAAGGATGTATAATATATAGACTTAGCAACAAATCTTCAAACGATTGAATCACCTTTTGAACATCTGATAGGGATCGAGAATCACAGATGAAACAGACTCTCTGTCTCAGGAAACAAAATGTAATATGAGCAAATTGGAGGGTCACAAATATGAAAATTCGTGCTTCTATTCGTAGGATTTGTGGAAAATGTCGACCAATTCGTAGACGGAAATGAGTTATGATAATTTGTTCTAATCCGAGACATAAGCAAAAACAGGGGTAATCCTCTTCTATATCAATTAACAGATCTAGTGGTAAAATAGATTTCGATATGCATTTTTCGAACTGAACTCATAATGATTAATATGTCAAAAACTATAAAAAGAATTGGTTCACGTAGGAATGAACATCGAGTACTCAAAGGAGTTATTTATGTTCAAGCAAGTTTTAACAATACCATAGTGACTGCTATAGATGTACGGGGACAAGTTCTTTCTTGGTCTTCTGCTGGTGCCTGTGGATTCAAAGGTACAAGGAGAGGTACACCATTTGCTGCCCAGACTGCAGCGGAAAATGTTATTCACGCATTAATGGATAAAAATGGGATGTATAAGTTATAATTTTAAATTATTCATCTATTTTAATGTGTTTGGTATCTTAAATCAATCATAATTTTAGAAGTGTTTATATATACTTTGTAAAGGTATGGTAATTGGTTATTATTTTGAAGAAGGTCAAGAATATAGTGATCAATTGAGAGTTGATTTATTATTAATTTTATTTTGATTATATATTTTTGTTTGGTTTTATATATATAGATATTAATTTTGGGTTTATTAAGTATTGAGAATGATCTAGGTTTTATTGGTTAGCATTTGTGATTTCTTCAATTGTTGATAGTCAATAGACGGAAATGTTGACAAGAAAGGATTTGTCGGTTTCATTAATTGATGGGACCACTTTAATATTTGTCGAATCGACTGAGCAAGGTCTCATTTGCATGAAGCCTTCACTAACTCTGATTGCGGATGAATGATAGAAATAAGCCTTTTGATGGTGAATTGTTTCCTCATTAATTAATGTATCCTCAATCAATCGTAGATTTTGTATCGTCATCCACATTATATAGTTGTCGGCTTTGGTAAAGACTCAATTTCAATTCTTCTTTTTTCACCAAGACTTGCGATGCAAATCTGATATAACTTAAGAATTAATCTGATGAGTCTTTTTATAGACTTGAAACATCGACACATAAAATGGCTATTGTGGTTAATAATCTAAATATGCAAGATACTCCACCTTAAGAATTGATAATGAAGGCTTATGTTACAATATCGTACCCAAACTAAAAAAAATTGATCCTACAACCAATATGACTCATTTCGTTAGTCATAATAACATATTTTATAACTCAAGTGTCCACATAACATAAAATTATAAATATCAAAACATAGAGATCAGACACACACGATGGAAGATACTCATACTATCTTCATTAACATAACACATGTACAAGTCTAGCCCGATTACACAAATAATTGACCCTCTCCTCTATGAGATATCTCTCTCGATCCTTTAGTCTTTCTTGGTTATTTTACTCTATTCCTCCTCTCCTATTTTATTCATAAAAATCAATTATATACAACAAGTATGGTTTTTTGAGATCTATTAAAGATGGATCTAGTTGACATCCATGCATAGAAAAGATTAAATCTAAGCATAAAACCTCTAACTCTTCAACAATTCTCCTTTAAAGGTGTATTACATGTCAATGAGGAAATAATAACTCGTTTCCTAAATAAATATCTATTTCAACTAGAAAATAAAATCCCTATCTTTAATTACATTAAATTAAGGGAAACCCCTCCCTTAAGTAAATGTGGTAAGACATCATAGGTCTTATTGAATTGAAGAAATTCTCCCACATCAAACTCTTAAGGTAAAAAATAATTCATGGACTCCTATTCATGAGTCTTTTGACTAGTTTTGCTAGATGTACCTTCTCTCTTGTTGTTTGACATTTTACAGTTGCAGGTACATCTACTATAATTTCTCCTCCTCGTAGATCCCAAATTTTCGTTTATTGTTATCCACTTTCTTGACTATCATGAACATTTTCAATTAAATTTGTTCTAATGTTGAAATTCATTAATTTTATCCTTTCACTTCTTGTAGAAATTGATTTTGTGTTGTTGTCCTCAATCTTCCAGGTTTCGATACTTTATTTTGCAATTCTCCACTAGCTCGGTTGATGTACTCCTTTACACTTCACTAGAGAGGAAGTGCTAATAGAAACCTTTTTGTAAGGTTTGAACCCGATAGCCTGAGAATTATTGAAGTATATGTGGATGATATAATCTTTGGAAGTGATCGTGGTAGGTTATGCAAGAAGTATGCAGTGGATATGCAAAGTGAGTTCGAGATGTCATTACTTGGTGAGTTGACATACTTTTTGGGACTTCAGATATCTCAGCAAGATAAGGGGATATTTATTTTTCAAACCAAATATATTAAGGAAATGTTAAAGAGATTTCAGACGGAATATTGAAAGCAAGTTCTTACCCCAATGGTGACAAGTTGCAAGTTAAGCATCCATGACTCATCCAGAAAAGTGGATCAGAGGAAGTATATTTCTATGACTTGTAATCTTCTATATGTAATAATTTCTATGCCACATGTGACGCAGGCAGTCAGAAAGGTAACACGATTCAAAGCAACACCAAAAGAATCTCATGTTGTTGCGGTGAAAAGAATCTTTCAATATCTCAAGGGAACCACAAAATATGGAAAATGGTGTCCTAAAGGAAATGAATTAACCATTGTCACTTATACAAATGCTGATTGGGCAGGAAATGGTGACAATCATAAAAGTACTAGTGGAGCAACTTTTTATCGACATGGTTGCCTTGTCTCATGGTTGAGTAAGAAGAAATATTCAATCTCTTAATCCAAAATGGAGCAAAATACATAATAAAAACAACTTTTTGTATGTAGGTCCTCTAGATGAAACAAACCTTGCAAGATCTTTTTAGCTACCCCTTGAATTCCTCTTGCATTCCTTGCTTGTCGCTTTCTTCTGTGTTGCTTATCTTCATTACTTTTTCCTTGCTCTTTTACCCAAAAGAGAATGCTAGAATGTTTTCTCTCCCATTTCTTTTCTTTTCTTTTTTCTTTTTTTCTTCATTTTCCCTTGCATGAATAATTTTTTACTATTTTTATCCTTTTCTTGTCTCTTCATCTTCCCTATTTGCTGAAGTGGAATTTCTTTCATTTTCCTTTATTTCTTTTGCATTTTTTTCCAAATGTCCTTTCTGACCTATAATAATTAATTTTCCATTTATTTCCTTTTTCCTCTTACCAATGCCAATTTCCATAGCCAATAAATAATTAAGCACAAGTGGATCCCAATCTAATGCTTTTTCCTCTCATTCAAATTAGAATGTGTGTCCCATGACCTTCGTTTTATTTTTTCCTTTATAATGTCCTTTTATTTACATGGAAATTTAACTTGGGGTTGTTACACAAAAGCATTAATATCAACCTTGGGAATATCCTCGAGTTTTTTTGACAAAGTGTGAGGAATTCATCTCTTGAAATTTTAGCCCATTGGAGATTAGAGCATTTAAGATGACCATATCAGGCGCCGAAAAAGGGGGAAGGCAAGCAAGGCCACCTGATCTAGTGGTTATTAGGCTACAGGAGACCCACTAAGCTATGATATCTCATGTGGGTTAATTCCCCCTTGTAAAAATTTTTCTTTGTCATTATGTAATTATAATTTAAGAGGTTGAAAGAAGGGGGGCACATATTCCAGTTGCTTGAGGAAAGGGTTGTTTTAAATACTATTCCTATTTGATTGAGTGGTTTTAAAGGGGCCGGCTGGGCAATAAATTTGATTAAAAAGAAGAGGACAAGCCTAGGTGACCTATAGCCCCAACCAATAGCAAGAAGAGGACAAAAAATTTATAGGCAACACAGGCACAAAAACAAGTGGAGGAGAGGGGAGAATTCATGAAGGACATGCTCCATGCATTGAAGAGGAGGAGGCGATGCACACATAGAAAGAATGACCATGAGAGGCTCTTGCTAAAGAGAGAAAGGATGTTGGGAAGGTCTGTGAAAGTATACCCAATTCATGTCCACATGCAAAGAGGGGAACACCAAAATGTGGAGGCTGAGAGGCTCATGATGAGCACACTGAATTACTGAGAGGGAAGGAAAAGATAAGAGGACTAAGATAATTCATGAAGTAGAGTGAAATCTAATGATAGTACAACTGAGAAACCCATGAGGGATTGTTGGCTGATAATCATAGGGTGATCTTAGATGATAGTCCAGTTGAGAAAGCCATTAGGGATTTCTAATTGATAATAATTGTTAAATGGTTATGCCTTACAGGGTTGATAAAGCCATTGGAGACTATGCTGGTTGATAAATTTTGAGAGGTGGAGGCACCCAAGGCTAGTGGGATGATAACTCTTGATGGTAGCTCCATGGGATTAGGTCGAGCACATAGGTAGGAGTTCCATTAATAAGCCGCTAGAAAGTGCACTCTTATTCCTCCAAAGAATATAATTGATAAACCGTCTGAGTTAGTAACTATACATGTCTCTCCACATCTGAATTGAGACTCTATGTATCAAGTACCTTGAGATGTTCAAATGTTATATTTTAAGTTCCTCTGCATAAAAATAAGTGTTCCCTACCTAAAGTGAAATTGTTGAATAGCTGGTGGGTGAAGGAAACACGACCTTGAGATACCTATTTCAACTGATAATATTGGTCTAATTCTCTAGATAGATGATGGATCTATTCCAGTGAGTGGTTCACTATTTTTGGTTGGTTAATTTAAAAACTCGTGGGTGGAGGTGAGGCAGCCTCACGACACCATGTCTCAACTGATAATTTTGGTTCAAGACTCCTTTGAAAGCACTCTACCTCAAGAAATAGATCTAGCTCATGGGTGACAACTAAAAGAAAGACTTGGACGCAAATTTTCTATGGTTGTGTGGAGAGTTGAAGTCCCAATATCAATTACCAAATGAGTTCTACAAGTTATATTCTCACTCAATCTCTTGTGTATTTGAATGTATGCATATGTTTAATGACCTGAATTAATGCTTATGATTATAGGGAGGAATGTTGATTCATGTGTGGATTGATAATATTGATTACTATGCACTTGATGAGGGATAGTTAATCCTTGAAGAACTGATATAATAATGCTTTCTCATGCTTTATGTGTTGATTATAACGTGTTGGCCACCGTGTTAATATTATCTTAAATTAACCGCAAGGCACGTGAATTCATGTGCAAAATTGTGTTATAGGTGTTGTTATGAACATAAGTCATATAAAAATAATAAATATAAATATAAATATAATAATAATAATTAATAATTAATTAAATAATGGTTAGTTAGTTAGTAATGAAGAGGCACGTCTTAAAGACATGACTTTTCATGAAAGGGCACCTACATAGGGTATGTAAGCAACCCCTCATTCTCATTTGTAATAATCTCATTTCTTACAACAAGTCAATATATAGTTACATGTCTTACAATGGACATTTACATCTTTGAAGTATTTTGAAGATTACTCTGTTGTGTATATGAACATTTTTCATTACATTTGTATCAAATCCACACTCTCTCATCACCGACCTTTGGCCATAAACCTTCGTCAACCTTGTTCCCGTCGCAATTCGAGAATTTCGCTACATAGTTAGAGATTCTCCATTTTTCTGGACTAGCCATTATGCCTTTGGCCATTGAAAAGAATAAACTAAAATAAGATAAAATAAAAAAATAAAAAATAAAATAAAGGAAAGAAAAGTTAAAAAAAAGGAAAAAGCAAAGAGTATAGGAAAGAAAAACTTGAAAAATAAATGGGAGCATATATATATATATATATATAAAATAAAATAAAATAAAATAAAAGCAAAATAAAAAATTAAAGAAAAGTATATAGTTCATATATTAACCAAAAAAATAAAAATAAAAAAACCAAGTTACCTAGATGGCCCACACACAACCACCAATCCTCGCAAGTTATTGAGCCACATTTAGATTGATTTCCCATCAGCCACCACCATTGGTGACACCTGAATACCGTCGTGCTACTGCCCTCTCATCCTCTCCTCGACTTCAGAGTACAAAAAATAGATTCAGAGCCACCTGTTACATGTAACTTCTAGAGCCCAAAAACTTCAATGACATGATTGCACAACCACCAGAGCCCCAACCATCTGCAACCACCTTCATCCACTATCGCATTTCCCCGCTTTTTCCCTTCAACATTTCACACAGTCGGTCCAACCTTCACACCTATCCGAGATGTAATTCTGTCATACCCACCACAATGATCATCTAACATCGTCGATGTATCCCTCTGTCTCGCCCTCACTATCCAACACTGTGACCAACATTCAACATCCAAGCTATTTGTTTGTCGACTTCCATTTTGTCATCTTCCTGTACGCCTCCTCCTTATTCCACTCGGTGTCTAATTGTGAAATGATATCACCCTCACCATCTGAGAGTCTACTGAACATATGCCTTCCATCGTTGGCCACTACATTTCATTCTACAGTCTACCTATCGTCTACCTTCTATTGCTGGCCACTACATTTCCACCGCATCCACACATTCTATCATCCATCATCAATTTACCTTGCTCATTCACTTGTTTTCATACATTGTACCTCTAGTCAAACCATCGTGTCCCTCTCGTACATACATCACACACATTAAGTTGTGATTATTGTACATATCCAAACTGTCGTCAAGTTTCTCATGGTCATTACAACTTTTCAAAAGAATTTTGAGGAGTTAGAAATTCTAATTAGAAGATTAGATAAATAATTAACCAATGTTAAATGCTGACTTGAACCAAAAAATAAAATAAAAGGGTACACAAATCAAAATTGTGCTCATAAAAGAAAATTCTGAAATCCCAAATATATATATATATATATATATATATATATATATATATATATAATATGGAATTTGAAGGACATTCTCATTGAATTAAAAACCTTATATGCATTCAGGGTGTTAAAAAAGAAAAAGAGTAATTAACAAATATTATTTAAGAGAAGATTATCAAGGGAAATTTATATAAAAATAAATAAATTAAGAAGTGGATTATTGAAGAAGAATTAAAGAGAATATATTTGTATATTATGAAAATATCATATAATAAGAAAATGAAGTAGTCAAAATGAATTCCACACAACAATAATTATTTTGGACTAAAGGTCCAACTTGTCTAAACGTAATTAGATATACATATATTAAAAAAATGTAATTTACATTGTCAATCACATGGAAGATTATTTAGTATAGAAGAACATCAAGACAACAAATAGATGCAAATAAAACAATTAAAGGAAGAAATCACAAAACTTCAACAAAAGAATGAAACACCATAAAAGAAATATAAAAATCTCAAAGATTGGTTTCATGAAAATCAACAGAAAGTAATGAAGAAATTTGGCATCTAAGGAACCAAAATTAAAATGTACTTTAATAGATAAAAAAATTCAAGGTTAAGAAACAAAGAATTAAACAATAAAATTAAGTTCTAATATGGAACTAAAGGAAAAAGAAAAAGAATATTCGTGCCTAAAAATCCTTAGTAAAAGATTATTTGAGCAAATAAAAAATTTTAAAAATAAAGAGGAAGATACTAAGGACAAAGTCAATGATTAAAAAAATGAGGAACTTTCACATCTAAGGAATCATAACCAAGCCTCACTTACATAAATAAATAATCATAAAAGTGACAAGAAATCACTGAATGACAAATTAGAACAACCTCAAGAATTAGTATCGAAGTCTCGAGTCATTTCAGTCCAAGTTGAAGATAAAGGAACCAATCGATATCACAAGTAAAGAAGAAGAGAAATTTAGAGAAGTTAAAAATATTCAAAAGTTTCAGTTCAAACATTGACATTCGAAATGAAGATTCAGTAGCCAACTCAACAAAAACAACCCCTGAAGGAAATCAAGAAGCTTTCGAAATGATAAAGGAAAGTCCAACCAGAAGAATTATTTATCGACATCCAAATCATAAGAGAACACTTTCTAATCAATCTACGTACCAGTATCACTCAGAACATAAATGAAAAATTTATATTCCCAAGAATATTGAATTTTGCATAATCTAGTCCTACAATAACTATTCATCACAAGTTTTCAGAGATTAGAAAATTCCATAGAAGATTAATCTAGGATGTTCCAATCTGTTTTCAGCACGACAATTTTGTCTATTACTCAGAGCATCATATCATCTTGTAACAACGAAGATGAAAATTCCGTGATGAACAGAAAAAGAGATCCAACCTTTCATGAGTAAGCTTTGAGGACAAAGGTTCTTGAAGAGAGAGGAAATGTTATGAATATAATTCATCTAAAAATAATATAATTATAAATATGATAATAACAAATAATAATTAATTTACTAATCGTTAGTTAATTAGTAATGAAGAGGCATGTCTTAGAGACATGGCCCTTCATGAAAGGGAACTTGCCTAGAGTATATAAGCAGACCCTCATTCTCATTTGTAATCATCTCGACATATCTTACATCAATTCAATATACAGTTACATGTCTTACAATGAACATTTATGTCTTTGAAGTATTTTGAAGATTACTCCACTGCGTATATGAACCTTGTTTGTTATAGGTGTCTTGGACATTTTATTAGGAATGGGTTAATTCCTATGTCCATTCTAAGTCTTTATTTTGGTCTTACGACTTGGGTATGGAGAAGTAATCCTCTTTGTTGATTTAAATGTATGATTGTATTGAAATGATTTGGCTATCAAGCCTTGTTTACAAATGATGAGCTCAGAAGAAATAACACACACACACACACAGACAAATATATATATATATATATTACAGGTCTTGTCGAGGCCTCATTGAAGCCCTGGAGATATAAGCTAGCATAGCGGGGAGTTGAAGGCAGCTGTTAAATTGGCAACTAGGGCCAAACTCCATGTGGGTCGGCTTATTTATGGCAGCTGATATTTTTATTGGAACCCTCTCGTCGAGAGGTGTAGGATTGATCCAAAGATCATCCGATTCCGATAAGTATTTATGGAGATATGAATTTATTTTGTTTATGTAATTATTATCAAGCCGACCAGCTCTTATGTAGGTTCTAGAAGCCCATCCGACGTGTCTATTCATCATCCTCATTTTTAGTATAAATAAGAGAAGACTTTAAGTCATTTGATACACATTCTTCATGTGTTCTCCTCTCCACGTCTTGGGTTTTTGGAGAAGGAGATACACTATGATCTACGCTGTCCTAAAGTCTACCCTAAATCTAAGCACAACTAAGGAGGAGAAGCCACGTTCATCTATACGCAATCATAAAGTAATATGGAACCACGTACATATATTCACAGTCATGAAGGACCATGAAGCCACGTTCATCTCTGAAGCTACATGTAGTCATGGAGGAATAAAATACACGCTCATCAAAAGACCTAACACGCAGGTCTGGAAGCGTAATGTGGACACATATATAGCCATCATCAAAGACCTAACACGTAGGTCTCGTAGTGTAACGTGGACATATATATATATGCATCAACAAAAGATCTAACACTCATTTCTGGCAACGTAATGAAGACATATATCTGGCAGCGTAATGAAGACATATATCTGGCAGCGTAGTGGAAACATATACATACGCATCAACAGAAGATAGTACATGCAATATTATATGGATTTCATGCTGATATTACAGTCCAGATATATATACACTGGGCATAGATACGTTGGTTATAGAAATATATACACTGGGCATAGAGATTGATACGTATAGCATGGATAGAGGCACAGTATTCAATGAATTATATATACACACAGTAATCTACAGTATAATGCCCTAATTATATGCACAACAATGAAACAGTTAAGTTAGACGCTATCAGGGAAACACAATCAAGGCATGGACCACACAATCAATACAATGTTCAGATACGCTGGTTCATATATATATGCAGTCATATGAGGAATATGGAATCAAGTTCAATATATGGAACATAGTCACAAGAGATGGAACGCAGACAAGGCAGCAACGTAAGAAGGAACACGGGAATACGTTGTTCAGTTCAATGTATGGAACACAGTCACATTCATATTTATGGGACACAGTTTTGGATGGCTGTTTGGTGACTTGGTTAAAGGGCTGTTGTATGATATGGATGCCCTAACCAGTCACAATTAGGAGCAGCAGCGAAAACAGATTGGAACAACAATTTGTGCCTTGTGTCAAGGAAGTTGATCAGTTTTGGATCAGATTGTTGGGAAGCCTGTGGGAGCAAATTTGGAGGCTTGATTGGGTGATCGTAAGCCTTCATTAGTGCAGATCTGACAGTGATGTAGTGTTGCAACATGATGATGCAAAGGCAGCATGGGTAGCATGAAGCATGATGATGCATGAGCAGCATGAAGTATGAAGTCATGGACAACTTGATGTATGGGCAGCACAGTGATCATGAGCAGCATGAAGATGCATGATGCAGCATGATGGTAATACACAGTAAGGTGTAGCAGATGAACGAAATGGATAGGTGAAGTTGTCACCTTGGAGATTCAGTTGAAACAGAATGTCTTCAACTGATCTCATCATTATAAGAAATGATCTATGCTCAGATCCAGATAAGTCAAAGTGTTGATTTCTGTTGTAAATGTATTATCTCTCTCTCTCTCTCTTTCTCTGCTGAACTTTGAAGATAAAAGAAGATTTGATCAAAGGGTTTCCCCACACATTGTGGGGTTTGTCCCTGGCTCGCACCATATCTTGTGTCCTCTTGTCTTGGCTTGTCTTCTGTGATTTATATTTATGTTCTATCTGCAGATTATCTTAATGCTGATGTGATTGCTAACTGTGAAAATTTAAATAAATTGCTCTAGCATAGAACATACCAAAACTTAACATGGTATCAGAGCTGAGGTGAAGACAATGCCCAAGCAGGAGTGAAAGAGCAATCACCAAAGACAGTTGGGACTAGACAAAAGGATCAATGGGTTCTTCACACTTCACTTAGGGTGAAGTCGAAGCAGAGCATATTATCAGAACGGCGTAGCAAAACTTCTGATGGCATACCTAAAGATCACTTCATTGGGAAGTTCGAATCTAAGGGTGGATGGAAAGGTAGATGTCTTGGTTATGAGTTCGGCCCTTATGCGAAGGAGTGTTCGAATGACAGAGATGCAGGTCATCAAAGACATGGCTGACTCTTCAAGGAAGCAAGGAACCTAGGTAAGAAGAATCAAATATTGTTTCTGATAAAGAAGTGTTATCTTGTATTGGCCCTCTCCTTCAGATTCTTTGGGAATCTGGCATATTGATTGTAGTGCTTCAAGGCACTTCATCGGATAGAAGGGTGCACTCTCTAATTTGATAGAGATGGAAACAATCGTGGGATTACACTTGGAGCCGATGCCACCTATCCTAAAGAGGGAATGGAAGTCAAAGGTTACAGGGTGGCACTTATCGGCGGAAAGGTACGTGTTTGAAAATAGATCTTTCAAAGATGTTTTTGAGTTCAGGGTTGTATCAAGTTGCGGGAAGTCCATTGGGGACCATAGACATAGCACCAGAGGTCTGTGAGTCAGATGGTGACAAAGATGCCGAAATTCAAAAGAGCATGTAGGTACATGTCTGAGATGTATTGAAAGAAAATCTTACAAGGGGACCACACCCCCTCATGTAGCAGGTCCACAGGTTTGGAACAACCCGTGTAGTTTGAGATTGATGATCAGGAATCTCACGTATGCTGGTGGAAGAAAGCCCTCTATGGCTTGAAGCAAGACACCCTGAGCATAGTATGAGAGGATCAACAACTGTCTGATGAAGCTGAGATTCACTAGGAGTGAAATCTATCCAAACCATCCGAAGGTTGTGGATGACAGGCCTTTCATACCAACACCTATGTCTGATAGGTTCAGACCCTCTCATTTGTAGAAGATAGAGGGAGTTGGATTCCGAATGTGGAAAGATAAACTGCTAGCCTGTGACTACCTCGAGGATCTTAACTTTCAAGAAGTTATATGGTAGTGATGTCGGACCTGATTTGGGAATGCCTTTGAAATTGATAAACTCATTCGCATTGATGTTCTTGGAGAACCTCCGTTTGGACATGTGTTGCAGTTAGCATGGTGAGATCATATTTGGTTGAGCCTCATTGGATTGGTGCCAAGAATCTTCTGAATTGAGATACACTGCCGAAAATATGAAACCACATGATTATTCGAATGATGAGTGGGTAGGCAGTGTGGAGGATCACCAGAGCACTTTTCAGTGTTGGTTCACTTTGGATTCTGCTTCGATGCAGGAAGCAGAAGTCGGTCACTATAAGCACCACCAAGACCGAATACATGGCTACGAGTATGATCTCGTATGAAGCTGCATGGTTGCGAAATTTCTTATGTTAGTTGTTTTTCTCTGTGACAACCAGAGGTGTGATTCGATTATTGAGGAATCCTGTATTCGACAATTGCTCCAGCAAACAGACATCAGATACTGCCTTATCTGGGATATGGAAAGTCGATGAGCAAGGAGGCTCCATCGCACTGAGATGATATACAGGTTGCTAAAGCCCCGGGGGAAAGATCAAATTTGTGATTTTCCCGAATGACTTGGAGTCATCAAGAGACCTTTGTAAAAGGGTCCTGCATGTTGCATAGATTGAGCTCTGGGAGCTTTGGGGGGCTTGCAGTTCTATTGGAGCAACATACGACCACAGGGTGACTCACCCTCCCCTGGTGGTGCGTACTGGAACAAGATGATTCGCTCTCTTGTGGGACAAGATGATTCACTCTCTTGTGTAGTGGGATGATTAGTTCTCCTGTGAGGCCTGGAGTGATGTGTTCTCCATGGCGATTGTAGCAGGATTGATGTGTTCTCCTGTGAGGCCTGGATTGATGTGTTCTCCATGGCGATTGTAGCAGGATTGATGTGTTCTCCTGTGAGGCCTGGATTGATGTGTTCTCCATGGTGATTGTAGCAGGATTGATGTGTTCTCCTGTGAGGCCTGGATTTATGTGTTCTCCATGGCGATTGTAGCAGGATTGATGTGTTCTCCTGTGAGGACAGGATTGATTAAGTTCTCCTGTCGAGGCATCCTACCCATGCAGTCTGGGACTCATGGGAAGTACCTCTCATCTGATCAATGAGCAGGGAAATGAAGTTAGGGACCATAGTAGTACTGATGGACGCATCGTTGTATCTACCGTACTCCCTACGCTAGGATGTACTCCATTGATCTGGGATCAGTGATACTGATCTGGGACCAGTGGTAGGAGTTGTACATACTATGACGCTAACTTTGGGTCGGCTGAGACTGGTCTGGGACCAATGATACATACTCCGAGACTGACTTCGTGTCAGTGCAAGACTGGTCTGGGACTAGTGAGAGTCGTACATACTATGATGCTGACTTTGGGTCGGTTGAGACTGGTCTGGGACCAGTGTTACGCACTCTGAGTCTGACTTTGGGTCAGTGGAGAATGGTATGAGACATTCTCGATCAATTCTTCTTCTTCATAGTTCAACAGAGTTGAGCAAAGCAGAGCAGAGCTAGCAGAGCCAACAAAACTGAGCAGAGCAGAACTAGCAGAGCCAACAGAGTTGAGTAGAGCAAAGCAAAGCTAGCAGAGCTGAGCAGAGTAGAGCAGAGCTGAGAAAAGATGGGCAGAGCAGTGCAGGGCACTGATGGCAGAGATAGTACAGTTGGACATATGGATCAGTGGATGGAGTTTTCCCTAGTTGAGAGGGAGTGTTAAATTGGCAACTAGGGCCAAACTCCATGTGGGTCGGCTTATTTCTGACAGCTGATATTTTTACTGGAACCCTCTCGTCGAGAGGTGTAGGATTGATCCAAAGATCATCCGATTCCGATAAGTATTTATGGAGATATGAATTTATTTTGTTTATGTAATTATTATCAAGCCGACCAGCTCTTATGTAGGCTCTAGAAGCCCATCCGACGTGTCTATTCATCATCCTCATTTTTAGTATAAATAAGAGAAGACTTTAAGTCATTTGATACACATTCTTCATGTGTTCTCCTCTCCACGTCTTGGGTTTTTGGAGAAGGAGATACACTATGATCTACGTTGTCCTAAAGTCTGCCCTAAATCTAAGCACAACTAAGGAGGAGAAGCCACGTTCATCTATACGCAATCCTAAAGGAATAGGGAACCACATACATATGTTCACAGTCATGAAGGACCATGAAGCCACGTTCATCTATGAAGCTATATGCAGTCATGGAGGAATAAAATACGCGCTCATCAAAAGACCTAACACGCAGGTCTGGCAGTGTAACGTGGACACATATATAGCCATCATCAAAGACCTAACACGTAGGTCTGGTAGCGTAACGTGGACATATATATACGCATCAACAAAAGATCTAACACTCATTTCTGGCAGCGTAATGAAGACATATATCTGGCAGCGTAATGAAGACATATATCTGGCAGCGTAGTGGAAACATATACATACGCATCAACAGAAGATAGTACATGCAATATTATATGGATTTCATGCTGATATTACAGTCCAGATATATATACACTGGGCATAGATACGTTGGTCATAGAAATATATACGCTGGGCATAGAGATTGATACGCATAGCATGGATAGAGGCACAGGATTCAATGAATTATATATACGCACAGTAATCTACAGTACAATGCCCTAATTATATGCACAACAATGAAACAGTTAAGTTAGACGCTATCAGGGAAACACAGTCAAGGCATGGACCACACAATCAATACAATGTTCAGATACGCTAGAGGTGATATACTGTTCATATATATACGCAGTCATATGAGGAATATGGAATCAAGTTCAATATATGGAACATAGTCACAAGAGATGGAACGCAGACAAGGCAGCAACGTAAGAAGGAACACGGGTATACGTTGTTCAGTTCAATGTATGGAACGCAGTCACATTCATATTTATGGGACATAGTTTTGGAAGGCTGTTTGGTGACTTGGTTAAAGGGCTGTTGCAGCATATGGATGAACTAACCAGTCACAATTAGGAGCAGCAGCGAAAACAGATTGGAACAACAATTTGTGCCTTGTGTCAACGAAGTTGATCAGTTTTGGATCAGATTGTTGGGCAGCCTGTGGGAGCAAATTTGGAGGCTTGATTGGGTGATCGTAAGCCTTCATTAGTGCAGATCTGATAGTGATGTAGTGTTGCAACATGATGATGCAAAGGCAGCATGGGTAGCATGAAGCATGATGATGCATGAGCAGCATGAAGTATGAAGTCATGGACAACTTGATGTATGGGTAACATAGTGATCATGAGCAGCATGAAGATGCATGATGCAGCATGATGGTGTTACACGGTAAGGTGCAGCAAATGATTGAAATGGATAGGTGAAGTTGTCACCTTGGAGGTTCAGTTGAAACAGAATGTCTTCAACTGATCTCATCATTATAAGAAATTATCTATGCTCAGATCCAGATAATTCAAAGTGTTGACTTCTGTTGTAAATGTATTATCTCTCTCTCTCTCTCTTTCTCTGCTGAACTTTGAAGATAGAAGAAGATTTGATCAAGGGTTTCCCCACACATTGTGGGGTTTGTCCCTGGCTCGTGCCATATCTTGTGTCCTCTTGTCTTGGCTTGTCTTCTGCGATTTATATTTATGTTCTATCTGCAGATTATCTTAATTCTGATGTGATTGCTAACTGTGAAAATTTAAATAAATTGCTCTAGCATAGAACATACCAAAACTTAACAGCAGCCCTGTCCATATAGTGATGCATTTATGCATATGCATATAGGTAAGTTCGGATGTGGCAAAGTTAAGAAGAGATGGTGAAAATTCTTGTTTACTTTAGCATGAACACATTTATGCATAGTGGCTTAATGTCCACCACCAAATCTTAGTAAGCTTAGGAGGAATAGCTCCAATGGATGGATAAGTTATTATTTTAAAAATGGGATGTATAAGTTATTATTTTAATTATTCATCTCTTTTAATGTGTTTGGTATCTTAAATCAATCATAATTTTAGACGTGTTTATATATACATTATAAAGATATGGTAATTGGTTATTATTCACTCGAAGGCCAAGAATATAGTGATCAATTGAGAGTTGATTTATTATTAAATCTATTTTAATTATATGTTTTTGTCTAGTTTTATGTATATATATATATATATATATATATATATATATATATATATATATATCTATGTGTATGTGTGTGTGTGTGTGTGTGTACATTAGCATAGATTTGTTTTAATTTTGGGTTTATTAAGCGTTGAGAAGGATCTAGGTTTTATCAGCTAGCATTTGTGACCTGTTCAATTGCTGATGACCAATAGATGGAAAAATTGACAAGAAAGGATTTTTCGGTTTGGTTAATTGATGGGACCACTTCAATACTTTTCAAATCGACTGAGCAAGGTCTCATTTGCACCAAGCCTTCACTAAATTTGATTGGCAATGACTGATAGAAGTAAGAATTTTGATGGTGAATTGTTATATAGTTATTGGTTGTGGTAAAAACTGAACTCCAATTTTCTTTTTTTCACCAAGACTTGTGACACAAATCTGATATAAACTTAAGAATTAATCTGACGAGTCTTGTTATAGACTTGAAACATCGACACATAAAATGGCTATTGTGGTTAACAATCTGAATATGCAAGATACTCCACCTTAAGAATGGATAACAAAGGCTTATGTTACAATATTGTACCCAAACTACTCCTGAAAAAATTGATCCTGCAACCAATATGACTCATTTCGTTAATCACAATAACATATTTTATAACTCAAGCATCCACATAACATAAACATATAAACTCGAAAACATAGAGATTAGACACACACAATGGAGGATACTCACACTATCTTCATTAACATAACACATGTATAAGTCTAGCCAGATTACACAAATAATTGACCCTCTCCTATTTTATTTATGAAAATCAATTATATACAACAAGGATGGTTTGTTGAGATATATTAAAGATGGATCTAGTCAGTATCCATGCATAGAAAAGATTAAATCTAAGCATAAAACCTATAACTCTTCAACAACTCTTCTTTAATGGTGTATTACATGTTAATGATGAAATAATAACTTGTTTCCTAAATAAATCTCTATTTCGACTAGAAAATCAAATCCCTATCTTTAATTACATTAAATTAATTTAAACTAAATTAAGGGAATCCCCTCCCTTAAGTAAATGTGGTAAGACATCATAGGTCTTATTGAATTGAAGAAATTTTCCTGAATCAAACTCTTGAGGTAAAAAATAATTCATGGACTCGTATTCATGAGTCTTTTGACTACTTTTGCTAGATGTACCTTCTATCTTGTTGTATGACATTTTACAGTTGTAGGTACATCTACTATAATTTCTCCTCCTCATAGATCCCAAATTTTGGTTTATTGTTGTCCACCTGCTTGACTATCATGAACATTTTCAATTAAATTTGTTCTAATGTTGAAATTCATTAATTTTGTCCCTTTCGCTTCTTGTAGTGATTGATGTTGTGTTGTTGTCCTCAATCTTCCAGGTTTCGATACTTCTTTTGAAATTCTCCACTAGCTCCATCGATGTACTCCTTTACACTTCACTAGAGAAGAAGTTCCAATAGAAACCTTTATGTAAGGTTTGAACCCGATAGACTAACAATTATTGAAGTATATGTGGATGTATAATATTTGGAAGTGATGGTGATAGGTTATGCAAGAGGTTTGAAGTAGTTATGCAAAGTGAGTTCGAGATGTCATTACTTGGTGAGTTGACATACTTTTTGGGACTTTAGATATCTCAAAAAGACAAGGGGATATTTATTTGTCAAACCAAATATATCAAGGAAATGTTGATGAGATTTTAGATGGAAGATTGCAAGCGAGTTCTTACCCCAATGGTGACAAGTTTCCAGTTAAGCATCGATGACTCATCCAAAGATGTGGATCAAAGGATGTATAGATCTATGACTGATAGTCTTGTATATGTAACAATTTCTAGGCCACATGTGATGTAGCCAGTCAAATAGGTAACACGATTCCAAGCAACACCAAAAGAATCTCATGTTGTTGCAGTGAAAAGAATCTTTCAATATCTCAAGGGAAAAACAAAATATGGAATATGGTATCCTAAAGGAAATGAATTAACCATTGTTACTTGTACAAATGCTGATTGGGTAGGAAAAGTTGATGATCATAAAAGTACTAGTGGAGCAACTTTCTATCTAGGTGGTTACCTTGTCTCCTGGTTGAGTAAGAAGCAATCTTCAATCTCTTAATCCACAATGGAGCAAAATACATAACAAAAACAACTTATTGTATATAGGTCCTCTAGATGAAACAAACATTACAAGATATTTTTAGATACCACTTGAATTCCTCTTGCATTCCTTGCTTGTCTCTTTCTTGTGTGTTTCTTGTATTCGTTACTTTTACCTTGCTCTTTTAACCAAAAGAGAATGCTAGAATGTTTTCTCTACCATTTATTTTCTTTTCTTTTTTATTTTTTTCTTCATTTTCCCTTGCATGAATAATTTTTTACTATTTTTATCCTTTTCATGTCTCTTCAACTATAATTGTGTCATACCCACCACAATGATTATCCAACATCATTGATGCATCCCTCTGTCTCACCCTCACTGTCCAACACCCTGACCACCATTCAACATCCAATCTATCCTTTCATCAACTGCCATTTCATCATCTTCCTCTACACCTCCTCCTGAGTCCACCCGTTGTCTAATTGCGGAATGTTGCCACCCTCACCATTTGAGAGTCTACCAACTATATGCCTTCCATCGCTGGCCACTACATTTCATCTGACAGTCTACTAACCATTTGCGTTCTATCACTGGCCACTACATTTCCATTGCATCCACACATTCTATCGTCCATCATCAATTTACTCTGCTCATGCATTTTTTTCATAGAATTTACGTCCAGTCGATCCGTCGTGTCCCTCTCGTACATACATCACACCCATTAAGTTGTGATTGTCGTACATATCCAAACTATCTTCAAGTTTCTCATGGTCATTACAACTTTTCAAAATATTTTTTAGGAGTTAAAAATTCTAGTTAATAGATTAGATAAATAATTAACCAAGATTAAATGTTGAATTGAACCAAAAAGTAAAATAAAAGGGTACACAAATCAAAAGTGTGCTCATAAAAGAAAATTATGAAATCCCATATATATATAGATCTATATGAAAAAGGGAATTTGAAGGACATTCTCATTGAATAAAAACCTTATATACATTGAGGGTGTTAAAAAAGAAAATTACTAATTAAAAAGTATTATTCAAGAGAAGACTATCAAGGGAAATTTATATAAAAATAAATAAATGAAGAAGTGGATTATTGAAGAAGAATTAAAGAGAATATATTTGTATATTCTCAAAATCTCATGTAATAAGAAAATGAAGCAGTCAAAATGAGTTCCACACAACAATCATTATTTTCGACTAAATATCCAACTTGTCTAAACGTAATTGGATATACATATATTAAAAAAATGTAATTTACATTGTCAATGATTTGGAAGATTATTTAGCACAGAAGAACATCAAGACAACAAGCAGACGCAAATAAAACGATTAAAGGAAGAAATCACAAAACTTAAACAAAAGAATGAAACATTAGAAAAGAAATGTAAAAATATCGAAGATCGGTTTCATGAAAGTCAACAAAAAGTAATGAAGAAATTTGGCATCTAAGGAAATACAATTAAAAAATACTTTCATAGATGAAAAAATCTAGGATTAAGAAACAAAGACAAACAATAAAATAAAGTTTTGATATGGAACTAAAGGAAAAAGAAAAAGAAAAATCATGCCTATAAATGCCTAATTAAAAATTATTTGAGTAAATAAAAAATTTTAAAAATAAAGAAGAAGATACTAAGGACAAAGTCAATGATTAAGAAATTGATGAACTTTCAAGTCTAAGGAATCATAACCAAACCTTACTTATGCAAATAAATAAGCTTAAAAGTGACAAGAAATCAATAAATGACAAGTTAGAACAACTTCAAGAAATAGTATGGAAGTCTCCAGTCATTTCAGTCCAAGTTGAGGATAAAGGAACGTGTCGATATCGCAAGTAAAGAAGAAGAGAAATCTAGAGAAGTTAAAACATATTAAAAAATTGTAGTTCAAACATTGACATTCCAAATGAAGATTCAATAGCCAAATCAAAAAAAACAACACCTGAAGGAAATTAGGAAGCTTCCAAAATGATAAAGGAAAGTCCAACCAGAAGAATTATTTATTGACATCCAAATCATAAGAGCACACTTTCCAATCAATCTACATACCAGTATCACTCAGAACATAAATGAAAAATTTATATACCCAAGAATACTGAAGTTTGCATAATCTAGTGCTATGATAACTATTCATCACAAGTTTTGAGAGATCAAAAAATTCCATAGAAGATTAATCTAGGAGGTCCCGATCCGTTCTCAGTACGACAATTTCATCTATCACTTAGAGCATCATATCATCTTGTAATAATGAAGATGACAATTCCACGATGAGAAGAAAAAAAAAGATCCAACCTTTCATCAGTAAGATTTGAGGACAAAGCTTCTTGAAGAGAGAGGCAATGTTATGAATATCATTCATATAAAAATAATAAATATAAATATAATAATAAAAAATAATAATTAATTAACTAATTGTTAGTTAGTTAGTAATGAAGAGGCATGCCATAGAGATATGACCCTACATGAAAGGGTACCTACCTAGAGTATATAAGCAGACCCTCATTCTCATTTGTAATCATCTTGACATATCTTACATCAATTCAATATACACTATTCAATATACAATACATGTATTACAATGAACATTTACATCTTTGAAGTATTTTGAAGATTACTCCACTGCATATATGAAACTTGTTCGTTATAGGTGTCTTGGACATTTTATTAGGAATGGGTTAATTCATATGTCCATTTTGAGTGTGTATTTTGGTCTTATGACTTGGGTGTGGAGAAATAACCCTCTCTGTTGATTTAAATGTATGATTGTATTGAGATTATTTGGGTATCAAGCCTTGTTTAAAAATGATGAGCTCAGAAGAAATAATGT
This sequence comes from Pinus tabuliformis, assembly GCA_031772625.1. Lineage (NCBI taxonomy): Eukaryota > Viridiplantae > Streptophyta > Pinopsida > Pinales > Pinaceae > Pinus > Pinus tabuliformis. The sequence continues at coordinate 320,725,525 of CM062809.1, forward strand.
ATATATATATATATATATATATATATATATATATATATATATATATATATATATATATATATATATATATATATATATATATATATATATATATATATATATATAATTTGCAGGTCTTGTTGAGGTGTCATTGAAGCTCAGGAGAGATAAACTAGCATAGTGGGGAGATGAAGGTACCCCTGTCAATATAGTAATGCATTTATGCATATTTATATAGGTAAGTTTGGATGTGGCAAGGTTAAGAAGAGATGGTGAAAATTCTTGTTTACCTAAGTATGAACACATTTATGCATAGTGGCTTAATGTCCACCACCAAATCTTCTCAAGCTTAGCAGGAATACCTCCAAGGGAGCTGCTCATCCATTTTTTATGCATAATTATAGGCATGCGTGTGAAAGTTGGATCCTTAGTGCTCTTGAGTAATGGCTTGAGCCTTTCTCCATCATGTGATCAAGAGTGGTGACCTAGTGCTTAAAGCAAGAGGAATTTGGGCCATTAAAGGTTAAATAGTTCATGACCGCTAGATGACCCTAAGACTTTGTCCCCAAATTTCTTAAAGGGAGCACCATGATAATCTCCCAGGATGAAATCATTGGGATGATGTGGCACAACGAGGTCAGTTGAATGCCCAATAGAAAATGAAAAAGGAAAAACTCATTTAAATAATACAAGACACCTCTGCGTAGGATCTATAGTTACCTACAATACGACGTGGAGGATGTGAAGAGATGATGTCATATCAGTGTTTAGGACTAGTGATGTCACCTCAGACCCCTGACCCTAGATATTTGGATGGAGATCTTGGTAGCACTTGCTAGGATTTATGTCCCGGGGTGACTTGGCATGTGGGGCCCATATAGTGGGAGCATGTGCCGTGTGTGTTATGTTCTATGTATTAGTGAAGGAGGAGGTATCAAAGCCTATCATTGGTGCATATGCCACGTAGCTCAGAATATTGTGTCCGCAGTAGTTCCAATGGGGAATAGGGTTGCTCTTTGCCAATAAATATTTCCTAGAGTGACATGGTCATAGAGGGCCTGCAACCACATACATCAATCATATAGTATATATTATGTTATAGTTGGGTCGTTTGAACCAGGATCAATTCATGGTTGGGTATGAGCGAGTTGGAAACTAATACTTTGTATGACATGGCATGTTATTTGGTAGCTACACATGGCAGGTTACGCTGATGTGACTCGATATGATTGACCAAGACTCTTATCGACCGTGTATTTCAATATGGGATTTAGATTGAGACAAATTGTATATCATTGGAGAGGTATCAATGAGACAAACACAATTATGTTATCTACTTTACATTTTGAAGAAGTTGTAAAAAGTTGAAAAAATTAGACCCGACTTCTATAACTAGACCTTGGGGGCCGAATCAACATAGTTACTACCTCCTTGTATCCCTAATATGAGCTAGGGATAATAAGAAAAAGCATTCTTAATATTACAAACCTATTTTAAAATTAAAAAAATATATCAAAATATTTTTAAAAAATTACTTATATATATTAAAATATATAATTTTAGCCATAAAAGAACTACCATTCCAACTGCAAATTTATAATCAATATAGTTTATAATTTTGCAAACTTTATGATTGATTAGTGAGAATGAATGCTAACATGTAATATATTCTATAAGCTCAAGAACTGCCCAATCGACATTTGTTTTGAATCAACATAATTTCTATATAATTTCTTGAAGTTGTGTTACAGACAAGATTGGGCTCTATGGTCAAGGAAGATACGGTTGGTGGTTGTATTTCATGTAATAGTGAATTGTGTCTATATGTTTCCTAATTTAATTCATGAGAAACCTAAGATGCCCGGATTCAGCAAATTAGTCGCCCTTTTTTGGAAAATGGTGTTCCGAATCCTTCGTTTAGGCAATCATAATGGCTCTTTGAATCTCCCTGATCACTGCCTAGTAATGCTCGCGAAGTGGCAGGGTGTCGTAAATGCCAGGAACACTTGAGCCACCCTACACATTATATTTATTATGACCAATCCATTAAAAATAGGGTCAACGTTAATTCATTTGAGGCTGTATAAACCAGGGGCCCCATGTTAGTTGTTTGAACAAATGGTTTGCATGTATTTTCATCTGCTCAAGGGACCAAGCATTTCCAAAGATGTGGAGGCGCAATTGTTTCTTTCAAAAGGCAGGCACATTGAGGGGAAGATTCATGGTTTGATTACAGTAGTGGCCATGATGATGGCCTCTTTGATTTTCGTGGCACTGTTTAGTCTGGCGATGTGGTTAGAGAGAGAGACGTGCCACGCTGCTGCAGAAGCAGCCATGGAAAGCTTTGAGTTTCATGTTTTCATGGTCACGAACGTGGTGTCGTTCTTCTCTAGTATTGGCATGGTTGCATTTTTGTTGTTGTTTGGGGGCAACTCAAAAGATCCGATGATTTTTGTTGTGTGTGGAAGGGTGACATATCTAGACATGGCATGTCAGGGGCTAACCTTCATCTCTACAACTCTCACGTTCACCACATACCTCCATAATACATATCCTTGTATGCCCATGAATGGTGGATTCCCCACTAGTATGGCCTAGGGCCATGAGGTCTCCTTTGGTTTATGTAGCAGAGCTTCTCAGTGACTCCTTCATCTCCTTGATATACAACTTTGAGTCCAGGCAAAGAAGGGCACTTGTCTGTGGAGTGGTTTTCTTCACAAACTGAGAAAATTTCAATAGAATTCAATGGACATTCATTCCTTGGGTGCCTCCTGATGCATCTAGGATAGAAAATGGCCAAGGCTCTCTTTTCTTCCTCCTACTTTCTCCTAATGTGCATAGCATCCATCTATAAGGAAAGGGTTTGCAACATCTCACTCTTGAAATATTCCAGCATGTTTCCCATTTCACCCTTGATGGATGAATTGGAAGAGGATGTATTGACCATAGGTTGAATTCCCCTACCCTTTTTCCTAGCTGCCCTAGAATGGTTTCTAAAGACAATATTGATATCCTCATAGGGTAAATGGTATATATCCCCTCCTTCTAAAAGGTCTTCCCTTACTCCTCTAATCAGGACTAGCTTCAGTGACTCAGGGTCAAGTGTGCACCTAGCCCTTTTGTAACTAAGCTGGAATCTTTCTTCATAATCCTCTAGGGATTCATCATTACCTAAGGTCATCCTAAAAATTTCCTCTTTAGTATCTTTAGACCTATAGTAGTCTCGATACTTGTTGTTGAAGGCTTGCTACATCTGAGCCTAAGTTGTGATGCTATCTCCAAGTAAACCCATGAACCAGCGCAAAGCTGCATACTTGAGGGTAGATGGAAATAGTTTCAACTTTTACTCATCATTTGTGTAGTCATAGGTTCGGAATATAACAAAAAACTAAAATAGGTAAGTGTTTGGATCTTCTGTGGTCAAGCCATGGAAATGGGGAAGGGCAAAGTGACTTATATTCTTCATCTTAGTGTCCCCATTGGTTTCCTTGATGGGGAAGGCACTCTCAACTCTCTCTCTATTCCCTCTGTCATTTCTGTTTTCAACCATTGGATCGGTAGGAATAGGTTCTTCTTCTTCTTCCTCCCTTGTATGTTCCTCAAATATGTCTGGTTACTCACCTAAGGGTTCCTCCAGTGCATAGCCACTGAAGAAGAGGGAAGGTTGGCTGTTTGATGTAGTGGGGGTATTTGGCAAAAATTTCCCTAAGTTATCCCTATTCCTACGAGGCATGAAAGGAAATTATTTTGGTTTGGTTTTGTGTTTTTTTCAAACTTTGAAATTGATTGCAGAATTGAAATTGTAGACTGAATGAAAAATACTGATTGAATGGAAATATTAACTACTTGATTGAAATCTAACTTGTAGAATGGAAAGGAAAGAAAAGAATGCATAATTAAAAGGAAGCAACTAAATTACTTTTGTAGAAATGAAACTAATGGCAGAATATTAGAAACAAGAAATAGAAGAAAGAAAGAAGTAATCACATATTACTTAGACACCTCCCTGAAAACGGTGCCAAAATGTGATGAGCACCAATATTGCAGCAAGAATGCTACAACTCTTGGGCTACCAGCTTTACTTTATCAACCTAGGGTTCGTACAAACATGGAGGTGACAATGCTGTATACACAAGTAAAACTGACGGTTCTGCCTTTTGTCATTCTTCAGTTGGCGAGAGACCACTAGGGTTTTCAAGCCAGACTTCTATGGATTTAGAAGAATCTTGGTTCCTTGATGAAAGAAATAGAAATCTACTCTAAGAGAGAGTTGATCTATTGTAATAATGAAAAATACTGAAATTCAATGCTAAGGCACACCATTTCCTAATTAACTACTAAGAGCTATGATTTGCAATAATGCTAAATTAACATGTACAAAATGCTACTATCCTAAGCAAGGAAGTAAAAAGCATCAAAAATCACTGTTATGCATGTGAAGGACTATAATAAATTTGTTTTGTCTTTTTATGCTTTTCATGAAAAATCAAGTGTGCAAGCTAATCTCTTTTGGTGATGTGGTAGGTGGCTTAGAGATGCTGGTGGATGGCTAGAAGGTTCAGGAGATGGTTGGAAGGTTTGGGAGACCCTTGGGTGACCTTGGGTGGCTTCCTAGAGGTTTTCCCTAAATTCGGCCTCAAAATAGGCCACTACAAGAAAACCTATAGGATGTACTAGAAACCTACATGATTCCCTGTATTTCTACAGGATACAACCGAGAGCAAAACAATGGGTGTTGGAGGTGATGGAAGGCTTAAGGAAGGTGGTTGATGGGTGGAATGGAGTGAGAAAAGGCCTGGGATCACTTAGAACCCAAAACCAAGTTTAGGAGATGGTTGGATTTGCTCAACATGCTTGGGGGAATTTCTATGTAAAATGATGAATTTGGTGAAGATCTTGATGGAAACAAGGAATGCCTATGAGTGGATGAAGTTGGAAGGTGGTTTCTTGCGATGAGATCTCTTTCTACTTTTGAGGCACCCGATCTGCATCAAACATGTGTAATTTCCAAAAAGTCATGTAAACAAGAAGAATTCTCATGAGATATAAAAGAAGAATTTAATGAACTAACTGTCTACCTTATGCGTGAGGAAATTGCTAAATAAAATGGAATCATGGATGAGATCTACTACAAGAGTGAAGATAGAAGAGATGGAAATAAAATCCTACTTTTAAAAACTGATCAAAAGCTAGTTCAAGTACAGTAAACTCTAAATATTATGAAAGGAATGGAAATCTGCCTTTTTGGGGCTACATAAGGGTCTTTTCCTCAAATGATGATCCCAGAAGGAAGAAGTGAGGTTAGGAAACCTACTGAAAACTTTGTGGTGCTTATTTTATCCCTTATAACCTTCTACTGAAGTAAGGCACAAATGGAAGCAAACTAATAATTAATTAATTAAATCTACACTACTTGCAATGAAATACTTCTAAAGACAGGTTATCCATGAATCTATGAAACTAAACTAAGCATAGAGATACAAGAAGAGGAGCCTTTGCTGCTAGGGTTGGGCCCTAACCGAAGAGATTCAATCCTCTGAGTTAACTCAATACTGGATCAAGAAAAAGCTCATTCTTATTACCAAAACATAAAATTACATCAAAGTCTTCCACAAGTTTGGAGATCGAAAATAACTAGAGTTTTTACAACCAAAATTCAAATTCTAATGAGGCTCTAGGCCTCTCTACTTATACAACTGATGTCCCCAATGACATCCTTAAATTTAGGGAGGGTCGGCTCACAAACTCGAGATGAACTAACTCTTTATCTATCACTTGCTCGGCTGCCTCCTGATCTTCATGACTTGGCTACTTGCACTTCGAGATGGTGGGATTAGTGGAGGAATATTTGAATGGGGGAGGAGTAAATGAGGAGGATTTACCTCCTACAATCTCTCTCCCTTGTCCCATTCGAGTTTCAAACCTTAGTCTTGCCAAAATTCTTTGAGTTTCTTTTCCAAACCTGCATTCAATGCATATTAGTCGACTAGGCATAATATCTCACTTTAACTCATCTCATTAAACAAAATATAATCAAAACATGTAATAAGTTGTGAGAAGAGTTGTTTTGACTAAGCTAGGAGGTGAATTAAGGCCCATATAATTACCCAATGATGAGGCTCATCAAAGCGCCTTCGGCGATGTCTGCCTTGGAAGTTATTCAAACTTGTCCAACACAGTGGAAAGCATTACTATCTACTATAGAAGGATTTGACCCTACAGATTCAAATTTTATCACTTTTGACTTGGAAAATCAAGTTCTTCATCTTCCCCGTCAAATTTCATTTTTAATCCAAGTCATTATTAAAGGGAATACAATTCATCTCACTGTGATTGATGAGGGTGATTCCACTTGCATCATGTCTATTTCATGTTGGAAAACCATATGCTCTCCACCTCTCAACTAGTCTCTGAACACCTTAGAAGCCTTTGATGGCAGAGGATCTTGTCCTTACGATATTCTCACAAGTTTTCATATCACGTTGGAAGGGAAAACTATCGAATTGGAAGTAGGGAAAACTATTGAATTGGAAGTAGAAGTCATGGATGTGAATATTATAACCTTCTTCTTGGACAAAGTTGGACTCATACTATGTTTTGTGTGGTTTATTCTTTGTTTTGCGTGCTCTATTTTCCTCATGAAGGGAGAATAGTCGCCGTTGATCAATTGGCCTTTATCTCTTCCAGTTCTTCGAATGGAAATGTGCCATATGTCAGAAATACCAACATTCATTATGAGAGCATTGGGGAAAATATTTTTAAAGATTCTTCTCTTATGGGAACCTTTTCCCTCCCACCTCCTCATGTCGCTTTTGTCAACATGATCTCTACTTCTTACGATCCTTGGATCGTTCCATCTCTCGATCAGGTTGATCATTTTGGTGATGTTATGTTTCTAAGCCCTATAGAACAAGCTTACCAAGCTATTGTTTTTGCTTCAGTGGCTACTTCTATCATACTACCCTTAGTGTGCATCTAGATGCATATTCACAGTCTCCTTGGTTTGGTTCTTGGGATTCTGTGGATCCATTGAACAAGATATTTCCCACTGACGAGAGTATCACCGAGGTTATGTCTCTTTAGGAAAAACCCTGGAAAGATACACATAATCGTTCCTTGTTTCTTTCAAGTCTTGGTGATATTTCATCATGTCTAGATACCTTTGTTTCCTGTACACTTACCCATCCACTTCAAACACCCATCTTAGTGCATAAAGTTTTGTGTGAGGGAAACATGGGAAAAATCATTGCTACTATGCCTATCGACATTTATGTTAAACCAAGAATTGTCGAGAACATTCATGTTAGAGTTTCTTGTTCTCATGATGAGATCAAGATTTACACTTCCCTTTTTAAGGAATTTTGTGATGCCTTTGCCTGGTCATATGAAGAAATTACTGACATTGATTCGAGTATAGTTGTGCATGAAATTCCCACTTATCTAGATGCAAATCCTGTTCGTCAACAACTTCATCTAAGACACCCTAGAAAGGTAGCCGCTATTAAGGGGGAGGTTGAAAAACTTCTAAAGGTTGGTTTCATCAACCCCATTCCATTGACAGATTGGGTTTCAAACATTTTCCCTGTGACTAAAAGACAAGGGACTATTCGCGTTTGTGTTGATTACCATGATATCAATCAGGCATGTCCCAAAGACAATTATCCAACTCCTTTTATCGATCAAATCATTGATGAATGTGCTGGGAGTGAGATATTTTCTTTTATGGACGATTTTTTTGACTACAACCAGATTAAAATTCTTCCCACCAATCAACATAAAAATTCTTTTATTTGTCCATGGGGAACCTTTACCTATAAGAAGCTCCCTTTTGGGTTGAAAAATGTTGGTGCTACCTTCCAATGAGTGATGTCTTATGCTTTTCATGACATTAAACACATCATTCAACCATATCTTGATGACTTGCCAACTCATTCTGCTAAGCGTCAAGATCATCCTAACCACCTATGAGCGATTTTTCTTTGTTGCAGTCATTACAATATTTGTTTAAATCCACTTAAGTGTGTCTTTTGCGTTGAATCTGGTCATCTCCTAGGGTTTGTAGTATCAAAGGAAGGCATTTGGATTGATCCGCTCAAAGTTGAGGCCATTGTAAACTTACCCCCTCCATCATCATTACATCAGTTGCAGAGCTTACAAGGGAAAGATAATTTCCTCTGTTGTTTTGTACCTAACTACATTGAGCTTGCCAAGTGATTTACTCATTTTCTGAAAAAGGGTATCCCATTTATTTGGGATGAAATCACTCAAAATCTTTTGATGCATTAAAGAACACTTTTATTAGTGCTCCTTTACTGCATCCTCCCAACTATCACCGTGATTACTTCTTGTACTTGGCCACAACTGATTGTACTATTGGCATGGTACTAGTACAAGACATTGATGATGGAAATGAACACGTGATCTACTACTTGAGCGAAAATATTATCGATACTGAGACTCGATATGACCATGTTGATAAAATTTCTTTAGCTTCTGTTTATTTCTTTCAGAACTATATTCTTTTACGAAAAACCACTGTGATTTTCGATTACAACCCCATGACCTACATTGTGACTCGTTAGTTGCTAGGGGATAGATATTCTAAGTGGATTGTTATCCTTCAAGAATTTGATTTGGAGTTTTCTACAACCAAATCAAAGAAATCATTGTTTTTCGTTGAATTGATTTGTGACCTTTCCTCTGTAACATATACTGCGCTTGATGAGAACATTCTCGGATGAGACTCTCTTTCTCATTAGCACTCTTGACCCATGGTATGGGGATCTTATTGTCTATCTCCAGACCCAAAATTTTAGATCAGAGCTGTCTAATTCTGAACGTCATCACATTTGACATCAATCCCAACCATATTGAATCATTGGCAATACTTTGTATCATGTTGGTTTTGATTCTATCCTTCATAGATGTTTGACACTCGAAGAAGCTGAGAGAGTTATCAATGATTGCCACTCTTGGGCTTGTGGTGGTCATATGTCTGGGTATGCTACTGCTCATAAAATCCTTCACGACGGTTATTTCTGGCCATCCATATTCAAGGATTGCATTTTAGCAGTAAAAAATGTCATTCCTGCTAGATTTATGACCGTAAACAACATGCCCCACCCGCACCCCTACACCTGGTTGTTACCACCGATCCATTTGCTAAATCGGGGATTTACTTCATGACATGTAACCCTCTCTTAGCCGGGAGGCATGGTTATATCATCGTCGTCATTGATTACTTTACTAAATGGGCCAAGGTGATGCCCACACGTGAAGCTGACGGTAAAACTGCTGCTCAATTTATTTTTAACCATGTAATAGCTCGATTTGGTGTCCCTCAAGCCATTTTTATTGATCATGGATCTCATTTATGAAATTTCATGATGGCAGAGCTTATTACTTGGTTGGGTTTGCATCATGAAAACTCAACCCCTTGTTATCCACAGGGCAATGGCCAAGTTGAATCCATCAAGAAAGTCTTGGTTATTATGCTTCAACGCACCATTGGGATGCATAAATCGAATTGGCATCTTATGCTATTTTTGGCTCTTCGGGCTTACCGAACTGTAGCTAAGATTTCCATTGGATTCACACCCTTTCAGTTGGTGTATGGTCTAGAGGCAACTCTTCTAATTAACTGTGAAATTCCTTCATTGAAACTAGTTGTCAAATTACTCCCAGATACCTCACCTAAAGAGGAACATTTGATTTACCTCGAAAGACTTGATGAAACCCACTGCTTCATAGTGTTAGTAATTGAGGCCCAGAAAAAATGAGTTAAGGCTTAATATGATAGAATTGTTTCTCCTTGCATTTTCATTGAGGGTGACTTGGTCTTGCTTTATGATCAAGCCAATGACAAATTGGGAGTTGGGAAATTGGAAGCAATGTGGCATGGGCCTTACATTGTCAAGTGAGGTTTACAAAAAGGTTCCTACAAGTTAGTGAACTATGAAGGAAATTCTTTGGCTGAGCCTCGAAATGGGCTTTACCTGAAGAATTATTATGTGTGATTATCCGTATAAATACTTATGAACATTAATATGTGTTTTCATTAGTGTGTAGTGTGATTTTGGTGTGTTTGATTTTGAAAACCTTTTCCTCTACTTACCTCGTGCTGTACTTGGTTTGCATATGTCATCCAACCATTACATCAGTTTTTCTGTTGGTGCTTATCATAGTACACAAAATCTATCTTCCGTTGCATGGGCAATCTATGACCCTAATGGTGAGTTAGTGAATTTGCAAGGTATATGTTTAGTTCGGATGACTAATAACATTGCCGAATATAGTGTGGTCATCAAAATTTTGTTACGAGCTATCGCTCTTGGAATTAGAGAGTTAATTGTAAAACATGATTCACAGCTCATTGTACTACAACTTAATGGACAATATTCAGTTAGAAACACTCAATTTTTTAGAATGTATTTGCGAGTTTGTTTATTAGAACGAGAATTTTATTTTATTACTTATCATCACATTCTAGGATGCATGAAAACATTAGCAGATGCATTGCCTAATTATGTGTTAGATAAAAATTTCCAAAACTTGTAAATCATAGAACATCACACATTGGATATAGGTAAACAGGAAAACATGTATATATATATATATATATATATATATATATATATATATATATATATATATATATAACGAGTGTTTGCAAAAGAGTTTTCTATATCAAAATAACAAAATTTGTGTTTTGAGACACATGGCTTTATAAGCCTACATAGTACAGAAAGTAAAATAGAAGTTGGCTATTTGCCCACATGGTGCTCATGATAGCATGAGATAACCCTAATGAATCGGCCCAACAGTGGACACAGTCTGACAGATACTCCTACTATGTGCCTCTGATAGCGTAATGGCACCTCATCTATTGAGGCATACTCTGGAATCCCCCTGTTAAGATTTCTAGGTTGTGCTCTACCTCGGTGATGGGATCTGCTCCCTCTACATATGGAGGAGAATCCTTGATTTGGCGTGCCACTCACATAGCTACTGGAGAAACCCTTGGAGGTCTCTCTAGTCCAACATCTGCACAACATTATAAGTCAAATCTCAATACACATATATAGAAAAATGATAAAAAAATCAAAAGACAAAAAATAATTTTATACTTGAATCGGTCCATTGTTTCCCTGCAGGGAGTGGAAGATCTAGATCTCCTCAGAAATCCATCCCTTCATACACCCAATCATCAACCATGATTAGCTACTGATGCAGCCATCTGAAAAATTCTAGAAGGAATGACATCTGTTAATTTTCCCCATGCTGTGGCATCAAATCTCCCCATTTGAGCAAATGTGGATCTCTGGGTGCTGGCAAATCCACTTCCATCCAATGATAATGGAATAGTGGCACACATTCTAGGATGAACGTCACCAGAATAGATTCAAAACCAAATTATTTCAGATTTCCCCTCTTGCACTTGGTTAATTGGAACTTCATGCATGCCAATAGACCTTCACACTAGTTGAATACCGTGGGATTTAGGCATTCGATCGCATGCTGAAAATGAGACTTTGATGCCTCATGCAATGATTGTGCCCCATATATTCAGGCCATAGTGTGTAGGATGGTTCCTAGTGGGAGATTGGTAATGATATTTATGTCAATCTTCCCGTTGTTACCCTTTTTGGCATTCAGATAATGCCTCACAATGAGCACATACGTGCTCTCTCCTCCAGAACGTGATCCAGATAATTGCATCCGTTGTCCCTTTCTAGAAAACCTAGTAATGAAGAAAATGTCAGTGACCTCTATCTCAAGCTCTTGATCCCTGGACATGAAGAGTTGGTGATCTACATCCCACCAAATGATTAAGTGTCACAATAACTTGGGTTATGCTCTGATCCTAGGAATAATGAAGAACTTGAGTAGTCCACATGCTCGAAGGGCATTGATATAGTTTTCATCCTACATAACCTGATGGTCTTCAGATTCATGACCTCTCTCTTTCCATTCGATCACCATTTTGGAATGATTTTCCTGCAAAACATCAACAAACCAACATTTCATGAGAATCCATGGAGAGAACAATCAAGTTTAACTATTTTTCATGGAATATTTCACTTCAATTTTTTTACCCCGACGCCAGCGCATCTATTTAGGGATTTTTTTGGCGTTGCCAGTGCGAGTGCCTAGCTAGCCTCAGGGTGAGAAATGCAAGTCTAATGGGTGAAACCCACATTGGTCACCCACGATGTAAATTTTTGAAAATCTTCCTCACAACATATCCTAGAGATGAAATTGCATAAAATGATTGCCAAAATGAAGAGAAAGGACAAATCTATTACTCGTAAGAACCAACTCGACAAATGGTGTCCCAGATTGCTCGTGCTCCTTGCCTGAAAATCGAGGTAAAATGAGGTAAAAATTCTCTCACAATTGCAAATTGGTAAAATGGTAAAAATGACTTACTTTTTGCCCATAGTTTTTAAATAATATTTTTACCAAATTAGGGCACATTTCACTCATATTTTAATATTTTTCCTTGAAATCGGTAATGTGCGTTTGCTTATGCAGCAACAGGTCATATGTTCTTGGTAACGGTGATTTAATTTGATTGATTCAACGAGTTTTATTTTATCACTTTTTCAGACTCGTAAAAAAATAAATGAAAAAGCGACCCACTAGAATCATCTTTAAGCTATTTTATGACTCTCGAAAAATGAAAATATCGCTGAGTACTTGTCGTCTCAAACTCATAAAAGTAAATGAAATGACGTCTATTTAGTATAAGTTTAACCATTTTCTGGACTGAGCTAGAATATTGTATGAAAAGGGAATACCTTAGTTGAACATGACTAAGAGGTTCTCTTGAATATTGTTTTCTACCTTTTCGGGTTCAAGAGATGATTTATGAAAAGGGATCTTTGGAGTTTTCTTTTTTCGGATTTTTTTGAAACTCTCTAAACATGAAAAAGATGTCGAGTTTCACCTCCGTCGGACTCGTAAAACTTAAACGACGCAAGACTTGTCACCATGAGGAGATTGTGTTCCTCCTTCCTAGGACTCATAAAACTTACTAGGATGGATTCATCCGAAGGGTGAACTTATATGGCAAGCATATGCTATCCCCTTCAAGCTTGCGATAAAAAATATATGGGGTAATCACCATAAATGGTGGGGGAAAAAGTGAAAGTGTTCATCTCTTGTATCCTGTAAAGGGAGCATGTTGCTCTTGAACATGACACTCATCTGTTACTCATGTCAAGTTTGGGATATCCTCACTTTGTCACTTGCCTTCCTAGGTTTGGGAAACCCATTTTTCCTCTCAGCTAATTATACCACTTTGTCATTGTGACCTATGATCCTATGCTGAGTCAAATGCTACCAAAATCCAGAGTCGTGTAACCGATATGTTCAAGAGAAGTCCTATCTACATTTATTTACCGCTTATACATTGTCTGACTTTCTACTATAGTCCTGAATCATACTTATTTACTCTACTACATCCTTTTTTTCGTGTCAATGATGTGGGATTTATCATGGCCCTCATTCAATGGATCACTTCTTGACAAGTTTATCTCATTATCCGGGAAGATGATCTAGAAACTCCTTTCCAGTACCTTGGAGATTGCATGCCTCAATGGAAAGTTCTTCACATTTGATGACAAGTTTAGATCATTGACCTTTGATCAGATGACTTCATGGGTGTTTGACTTCATTTCCATTATTCACATTCGTGGATTGTGCTGATTGTACCTTGAGATCCATTGTCATTATTGGTGGCTTCTCTCATGCCTGTTAATGGTTTACCTCATTGATTGGTAATCAGGTGGTTTTCTATCATGTTCAACTTCGACACGTCTATTCGCATGTTAGAATTTGTACATTGATCGGGTCGAGATGGAGTGCAAGACATTGGATTTTGTCTGATAGAATCCAGGTTGCGTGGAGTTATGAGTCATTCATCATTGTATACATGTTTCCTCTAGACGGATGGTTGCAACCATACCATGAGTTTGTATTCATGATCCTTTCCATTCGGATGGCTACGACCATGTTGAGGATCTTTGCACATGATCCCTTTTTACGGATGGCTACATCCATACCACGAATTCATGTATTATTAGATGCCTACTCCTGTATCGTTAGGCATGATCATAGGAGATTTTGGATATGTATATGTATATGCATGATTTGTAGGTCCCCTCACAGTGTTGTTATCATCCTTTCATTGACTTGTAAAGCATCTCAACCATCACTCCTTGTTCTGCCTTCATGCTTTAGGGGGCATCTGTTACACAGTACTTTGTCATGTCTCCTGTTCACTTCCCTTGCCATATTCCAGAGTGAAAAAACATTGACTACTGTGCAACATATCCATCATGATATACATACCAAAACCTCCCTAAATAATCAAAGGAAAGATGCCTTGAAATCATTATGGAGAAAGTTTCCTAAAAACCTAATTTTTGGCATCAATGTGTTCTGCTCCACTGCCTGCCCATGCTGATGGAAGGTTGCTCAGCTATACACTCACATTGCTAGCGAATGATTTCATAGGAAAACTCGTGCTAAATGCTCGTGCTAAACTCCTTCTAGCAAGCTTTCCCAAACTGGAGGAGAAGCTTCACTCACTAGAACCTTCAGGAACAACAAGCTGGATATTGGTTGTTGTTGCTATGGTCGAGCTCTCTCATTTTGGTCTCTTGATCTTATCATCATCGGCTTTCCCCTTGATATGTGTACCTTCATCCCTCTTTTTTGGATCCCTAACTCCATCTCCCTTCCTATAAATTCACCCCCTTTCATTCCCAAATGGTTAGTTAATGATTGCTACATCCCTATGCTGAGATTATGCTTACATGCTACCCATTTTAGCTTGGAGAAGGAGTGCTTGAAAAGTATTTTCTTGGACTTGGACATCCACCCAAAGGAAGGCTCCAACATCAAGGCATAGGTTGTATGCTTCCCTTTTTAGTTTCTTAATATATACATCTAATGTTCGCTTTCCATAATTGTCTAAATATTTATGCAATTAGCTTAATGTTCCTTGATCTGTTAAGTAGTTTATGCTTGATATATGTTATATATGCTCTCATGTCTTGTATAGTACTTTGAGCTTCCTTGCAGGTTTTCGGACGTGAAGAATGACTAGGAGAGAGGCCTGGAGCGAAATATTCAAAGCCATGTTTGAGGATCAAGCAATTAGCATTAGAACAAGGTAGGTTCCTCCTTCTTACTACATTTGTCAATCATAAGCTATGATAACGTGTATTAGATTGTTTCATTTGTTTCTAGACCCATTCATTGGGATAGAGGGATCGCCTATGTCCGCATAGGGGATTTGCCTTCACAACAAAATGGTGACTCCACTGGGGAAGCGATAACTTTTTCATCCTCCTTTCTCAACTGATCTCTTGATCAGTTTGACCAACCATCATGTTATCAGTTAGTTTGGGTTGACATAGGTCTGCACAATTATTGGTTACTGTCTTAGAGTGCCCAGTGTGGAAGAGTTTGTGAAATTCTTTTTAAATTTTTCCTTCCTCTCCAATTGGGCAGAGTGATTTGAAACTATTGTTATTAGCCTTTGTTGCATCTTGATTGCTAGTACCCTCTCGTGGATTTTATTTCACTTGGGATGGATAGGTTGGGCCCTTGCCTTTGCTCCTTGCTAGATTGTTCTATTCCGGTTAATTGCTAATCTATTTGCATGGTCCTCTTTTCCTTTTGGGATGTTTCCATTGATCCTATTCTTACACTTAATTCTTTTTGTCCTTGGTATTATTTTTACAACTTCTAGCGAAGTGTCTACACTCATGACAAACCTTGCACTTAAAAGGAAGTGGGTAATAATTATTCCACCTCTTGGATATGGGACCAGTTATCTAGGTTGAGATTTATTGCAACTGGAAGACCTTTATCCAGATGTACTTTTACACAAATCATAACACAAGAAAACAAACCCTCTTGTGGCTCAACACGATCAATATACTTACCTATGGAATTTTAATGATTTTAAAAGTGGAATCATTCCAACAATGTATATGAAGGAAGGGGAGTTTTACCTAGATCAAAACTATTAAAGGAATATCACATTTTTTGTTAAAATTTGGGCTCCATTGATCTAAATAAAGATCTAGCGAACCCGTAAAGTAAGGGATGGTTCTGAAGATCAAATCCCATTCTTCCATATTATCAAAGAAAATGATATAAAACCCTCTCCCATAGAAAGAAGAGGAAAATTGACCCTCTATCAGTGGCTACAAAGTTTTATTTACCCACTAATTCAAGGAGCACGAGGAGGGCCACATCCCCATGAGTTAACCCATTAAACCTCATTTTGCAAGCTGAAGAGCCCTTGTTCTGGACTGAAAATGTAACACCCCACCCAAATTTGACCCACTTTAACATACTTACGAAGGTAAACATGAGCCGAGATTTACTCTGCATGACCCAACTTCCAAGACGTAGTTACAGAAATGGGGTCTAAGTTGCCAAAACTTGATTTTCATTTCTCATACATTTTGTAAAGAACTTTGCAAGTAAACCTTTCTTCAAATATTTTTGTATACAAATAATTGAGTAACATTTCTCTTGTATACCTTTTTTCAAACACTTTGTATAAGATTAAATAAGAAACATTGCACTTGTTCTACTTGTAACATACTAACTGAAAACATGCCACATAATCATGCCACTTTTCCATTTCCCTCGTGCAATTCCTTGCATGAAAAAAGGCATAGATTAGCTAAAACATTATTAAAAATAATATCCATCCACAAAACCACACACTCATTGGGGAATTTCATCAAATAGTTTTTATGCAATGAATCATTGAACCATTTAAGCATTTCATCAAACAATTTGCATGCAAACTAATATAGTGAACGATTTAGTGCCTATCTCCTAAATTGTAGTTGTATAGGTTATGGGAAATTAACCAAATGATTGGTGGGAGTTTCCCTCACTATGGTTCAAGTTTCAACTTTTTGAACCTCATATATGAAAAATTATAACAAGGATACCAACACAACCCTATTTGGTGCACAATTCTATGAGCATTCAGGAATCTCAAATTCCACTGATTATATCTCCTAAATATAGCAACCCAACATCTAAATCTTTTACCACAATATTAGTGGGATTTCCCCTCAATGTGGACATATTTTCAACTCTGGAGATTGCCCAGAAAAATTTATAATATAAATTACAACATGAATTGTTTGAGGCCTGATTTTAGGGGCATTTAAAAGGCTCAACTTCCTCTGCTCATATCTCCTAAAATATTGTGTCCCAATATCTGAAAATTTTATCACATTATCAGTGGGAAATACCTTCAATGTGGACATAATTTAAGCTTTTGGAACCTAACTGGAAAATAATTTATGGTAGAAATTCCAACATGACCTATTTAAATATGCATTTCGGGAAGGTCATCTTCCCCATATCACAATTCATAAAATATGGTGAACCAATATTGTGAACATGGTACCTGTAAGTCATGGATACATAGTTTGTTCATTATTTAAACTAGTTATCAGAAATTCATTAGGAAATATTGATGCCCTCTCATACTAGCTGCAATAAAGCAGAAATTAGCTCACACATCCATATAAAATATCTATGAACTTGTCAAAACCATGAGCAAGATCAATAACAAGAGCACTTCATGTAACATGCACTTAAGCAATAATGGAACCTAGACGCATAATCCACACATTAAACCAAAACTTATGCTCATTGATCTCATTAAATAATAACACATAATAAAATATTTCCAATGCCAACCAAGTCAGAGACTTCTACGTACTACCCAACCATAGATTGAGCTGAACCAAATATTTCTTCCAGCCCAATCATCCTTTTGCCATATTCCAAGCCTAAATTTTGGATCACATGGGATAAACCAAAAAACAACCAAAAATGAAATCTAGAGGAAAGCACCTCCACCCTCAAGTCATAGTGATTTCACCTAATACCAGGTCCAGAAATCACCAAAATCAATATAAGCTAGGATACCTCAAAATATTTTGACCATACCCCATAAGAATTTTACTATCTCCACCTACCTGTCAAGAGTTCTAGGAGAAAACCATCTCTACCCTCAACCCTTGGGAATTTTCTTAAGACCACCTCAACTAGGATCCAACATCTATCAACATTCAAAGCTCAAACAAAACAGGGAACCCACTACCTCATGACTATCTGGAAAATGGCATAAGGCAAGGATATACATGAATATCAATCTGGAAAAATCCCATGCCAATGATAGTAAAAATGAACCTCAAACAAATGCATGAATCATGCATACAATGCCTAGAAATATAAATCAAACATGCATGTTGTTACCTGCAAAAATCCTCCTGTTGGCTGATATTTTCTCTGTTCTTTTCTACCCTTTGCTAGCTATTGTTCAATCCTTCTTCTTGGGTGCCACTCAAATTCCTCTTGTGCTCCCTTATTGTCTCTTGCTTGTGTGTTTCTTGTCTTCCTTACTTTTTCCTTTCTCTTTTCCCCAAAAGGGAATGCTAGAATGTTTTCTCTCCCATTTTCTTTCTTTTCCTTTTTCTTCATTTTCCCTGCATCCAATTTTTTTTTACTATTTTTATCATTTTCTTGTCTCTTCATCTTCCCCACTTGATGAAGTGGAATTTATTTCATTTTCATTTATTCCTTTTTCATTTTTTCCTCAGGTCCTTTGCTGGCTTGTAATAATTAATTTTCCATTTATTTCCTTTTGCCTCTTACGAAAGCCAATTTCCATAGCCAATAAATAACTAACCACAAGTGGATCCCAATTTAATGTTTTTTCCTTTCATTCAACTTGGAATACGTGTCTGACGACCTTGGTTTTATTTTTTCCTTTATAATGTCCTTTTATTTACATGGAAATTTAACCTGAGACTGTTACAAAGAAGCATTGATCTCAACCTTCGGAATATCCTCAAGTTTTTTGACAATGCTTGAGGAACTCATCTCTTGAAATTTCAGCCCATTGGAGATCAGAGCACTGAAGACATCCATATTAGGGGTTGACAAAGGGGGTAGGAAAACAAGGCCACTCAAACTAGTGGCTATCAGGTTAGAGACCCACTAAGCTATGATATCCATTTAGGTTAATTCCCTGTCATAAAACCTTTTCCTTGTAATTATGTAACTATAATTTAATAGGCTAACATAAGGGAGACACATATTCTTGTTTCTTGAGGAAATAGTTTACTTGATGAATGGGTTGTTTTAAATACCAGTCCTGGTTAACTGATTGGTTTTAAATGGGCTAACTGGGCAATCAATTTGACTAAAAATAAGAGGACAGGCCCAAGTATTGTATATCCCCAACCATATGCAAGAAGAGGAAAAAAAATTCAAAGTCAACATGGGCTACATTTTCCAAATGGGTTGACTGTGTGAAGCTTTGGAAAACAACAACTGGTTGGTTTGTCAAGAAGCACAAAAAAAAATGGAGGAGAAGGAAGCATTCAAGAAAGACATGCTCCACACATTTAAGAGAAGGAGGTGATGCACACACAAAAAGAATAACCATGAAAGGCTCCCGCTGAAGAGAGAAAGGAGGTCGGGAAGGTCTATGAAAATATACCCAATTCACGTGCACATGCAAAGAGGGGAACACAGAAAAGAGGATGTTAAGAGGCTTATGATGAGCACAATGAATTGCTGAGAGGGCAGGAAAAGATAAGAGGACTAAGGGAATTCAAGAATCAAAGTGAAGTTTGATGAAAACACAACTGAGAAACCCATGAGGGCTTGCTGACTGATAATCACAGATTGAGCTTAGATGATAGTCCATTTGAGAAACCCATTAGGGATTTCTAATCGATAATCATTGAGTAGTGGTTGTGCCTTACAACTGATAAACCCACTAGAGACTATGCTGATTGATAAATTATGAGAGGTGGAGGCACCCAGGGCTAGTGGGATGATAACACCTGATGGTAGTTCCATGTGATTGGGCTGAGCATCGAGGTGGGAGTTCCACTGAGAAGCTACTAGAAAGTGCACTCTTATTCCTCCAAAGGTAACGTAGCTAATAAACCCTCTGCATTAGTAACTATATATCTCTCTCCACATTTGAATTGAGTCTCTCTATATCAAGTCCCTTGAGATGTTCAAATGCTATATTTTAAGTCCCTCTGCATAAAAAGAAGTGTTCCCTGCCCGAGGTGAAATTGTTGGATAATTGGTGGGTGAAGGTAACATGGCCTTGAGATACCCCATTCTAACTGATAATATTGGTCTAATTCTCTGGATAGATGATGGATGTATGCCAGTGAGTGCTTCACTATTTTTTGGTTGGTTAATTTATAACTGGTGGGTGGAGGTGAGGCAGCCTCGAGACAGCCTGTCTCAACTGATACTGTTGGTTCAAGACTCCTTTGAAAGCACTCTACCTCAAGAACTAGATCTGTATTGGGGGTGACAACTACAAGAAAGACTTGGATACAACTTTTCTATGGTTGGGTGGATAGTTGAAGTCCCAATATCAGTTTCTAGATGAGTTCTATAAGATAAGTTCTTACTCAAACCCTTGTGTATTTGAATGCATGCGTATATTTAATGACCTGAATTAATGTTTATGATTATAACGTAGAATGTTGATTCCTCTATGGATTGATAATACTGAATACTGTGCAGTTGATGAGGGATAGTTAATCCTTGAAGAATTGATATAACAATTCTTGCTAATGCTTGATGTGTTGATTAAAACATGTTGGCCATTGTGCTGATATTTTCTTAAATTAACCGTAAGGCATGTGAATCCTTGTGTGAAATGTGCTATATGTGTCATGGACATTTTATTAGGAATGGGTTAATTCCTATGTCCACTCTGACTCTGTATTTTGGTCTTATGACCTAGGTGTGGAGAGATAACCCTCTCCGTTGATTTAAATGTATGATTGTATTGAAATGATTTAGCTATCAAGCCTTGTTCAAAAACTATGAGCTCAAAAGAAATAACGTATGGGATATATCTATATATCTATATCTATATCTATATATATATATGAGTGTAAATATATATATGTATATGTAATTTGCAGGTCTTGTGGGGGCCTCATTGAACCTCAGGAGAGATAGGCTAGTGTAGTGGGTAGTCGAAGGCACTCGTGTCCATATAGTGATGCATTTAGGTAAGTTCAGATGTGGAAAAGTTAAGAAGAGATGGCGAAAATGCTTGTTTACCTAATGTATGAACAAATTTATGCATAGTGGTTTAATGTCCACCACCAAATCTTAGTGAACTTAGGAGGAATAGATCCAAGGGAGCTTGTTATCTATTGTTTATGCGTAATTATAGGCATGTGTGCGAAGGTTGGATCCTTAACACCCTTGAAGAATGACTTGAACCTTTCTGCATCATGTGATCAAGAGTGGTGACCTGATGCTTAAAGCAGGAGGAATTTGGGGCATTGAAGGTTAAAGAGTTCATGGCCATTGGGTGAACCCGTGACTTTGTCCCCAAAAGTCTTAAAGGGAGCACCAAGAGAAACTCCCAAGATGAAATTGTTGGGATGATGTAGCACAACATGGCTGGTTGAATGCCCAACACAAAACGACAAGGGAAAACCTCGGTTAAATAATATGGGAATACTCTGTAGTGGGATCCATAGTTACCTGGAATATGATGTGGAGGATGTGAAGAGATGGTCACATAAGTGTTTAGGACCATGATGCCACCTCAAACCTTGGACCCCAGAGATTTGGACAGAGAGCCTAGTAGCACTTGTTGGGATTTAAGTCTTGGGGTGACTTGGCTTGTGGGGACCATATAGTGGGAATGTGTGCTTCGTGTTTTATGTTATATGTATGAGTCAAGGAGGAGGTACTGAAGCCTATCACTGGTGCATATGCCACATAGCCCAAAATGTTGTTTCCTTGGTAGTTCCAATGGGGAATAGGGTTTATCCTCACTGATAATTATTTCCCAGGGTGACATGGCCATAAAGGGTCTGCACTCACATACATCAAGCATATACTATATATTATGTTATAGTTGGGTCGTGTGAATTGGGATCCATTCGTGGCATAGTATGAGTGAGTCGAAAGCTACCACTTTGAATGACATGACATGTGATTTGGTAGTCACACATGATAGGTTAAGCTGATGTGACTCAATATGATTGACCAAAACTCTTATTGGCCATATCTTTCAATATGAGATTCAAATTGAGACAAATTTTATATCATTGGATAGGTCTCAATGAGACGAACACAACGATGCTATCTACTTTACATTTTGAAGAAATTGTAAGAGGTCGAAAAATTTAAACCCAACTTCCATAACTTTACCTTGAAAGTTGAGTCAACATAGTAAATGCCTCCTTATACCCCTAATAAGAATTAGAAATAATAGAAAAAAACCTTCATAATATCACAAATATATTTTAAAATAAAAAAATGTATAAAAATATTTAAAAAAAATTATATATATTAAAAAATACAATTTTAACGATAATTTTTTTTACCATTCCACCAACTTTATAACCAATATAATTTATAATTTTGCAAAATTTATGACTGATTAGTGAGAATAATCAATATAATTTATAATTTTGCAAACTTTATCACTGATTAGTGAGAATGAATGCTAAGATTTAATATCTTCTATAAGCTGAGGAACAACCCAATCGACATTTGTTTTGAACCGACGTAATTTCTATATAATTTTTTGAGGTTGCGTTACAGACATGAGTGGGCTCCCTGGTCAAGGAAGATACGATTGATGGTTGTATTTTTAGGTAAGAGTAAGTTGTGTCTATATGTTTACTAATTTAATTCATTGGAAACCTAAGATACCTAGATTCAACGAATTGGTCACCCTTTCTTGGAAAATGGTGTTCCGAATACTTTGTCGAAGCAATCAGAATGGTTCATCGAATCTGCCTAACTTCCCAGCAACGCCCACGAAGGTGCTGGGTGCCGTAAACGCCGGGAACACTTTAGCTGGCCTGCACATTATATTTATTTTGACCAATCCATTAAACATCGAGTCGATGTTATTTCATTTGAGCCTGTATTAACCAGAGGCCTCGTTATTTGTTTGAGAAAATGGTTTACATGGATTTTCATCCGCTCAAGGGACCGAGCGTTTCTAAAGATGTGGAGGCCCAATTGTTTCTTTCAAAGGGCGGGCACATTGAGGGGAAGACTCATGGTTCGATTAGAGTGGTGGCCATGACGGTGGCCTCTTTGAGTTTCGTGGCACTGTTTGGTGTGGCGATGGGGTTGGAGAGAGAGATGGGCCACGCCACTGCAGAAGTGGCCATGGAAAACTTTGAGTTTCGTGTTTTCGTGGTCACGAACACGGTGTCGTTCTTCTCTGGTATGGGCGTTGTAAGGCCTTCATATCCGCGGTGCGGTTGGGTGCCAGGTGACTGCGTGCACGCGCCCGGTGGGCGTGAAATGTGCGACGGGTGTGTGATGTGCAACAGGCGTGCGATGTGCGACGGGCGTGCGAAGTGCGACGGGCAGGCGCGACATAACCAACGTGCGGAGGAAAAGCGACGAACAAACGAGCTAAGTGCGACGATACATGAGGAGCGTTGCAACACTTAGTGAAAAATGCGTGGAAGGCAAGGGAGTTTATACCTTGGCTTGAAGAGCCTTGCACGATGGCAAGGCCGACCACATATGTACGCACTTGGGGTGTGCGTTATAGCATGTTTGGGGGTCAGCTGGAGGGCCACCACCCATAGTAGCATGCATATATATTTGCCATAGCGCAGGTTCATTTGGACATCCAACAACTCGCACTTGGAGAGCTCGCACTTCTAAGGAGGAGCAAGGGAAAAGGGCGCAGTCCAATAGTGGATGCGCATATCTCATGCGCAGTTCTAAGGTGCGCAAGTTGGGTGATATTTAGAGCTGGTTGTGGGTTGGGCGAGGTGCGCCCAAGGCCGTTCTAAAGTGCAGATTTGTGCCGGGTTTTGGTAGAGTGTCTCGGTGACTCATGTGAGCACCCACTCTCGTGCAAGACGTGCACATGTTCTTTGTAAAGGCTGTTTGCCTGCTTTGTAAAAGAAACTAAGTATTGGCTTGGAGTCTGCCAAGCATTACTTGTATTGTATTATTGACGAAAGACTGGTTATAATATATTGTCGGGCAGAGTTGTTTGGGAGTTGCCCCTCCGCTTTATACTTGTTGCAATTGTTGATGTTCTTGTTATGATTGCTATGGATAATGAATGCGTATGGGCTTCATTAAGTATAAAGGATAATTGTATGTTTACTTGGTTGTGAAACACAAGCTAAGTAATGTTAATGTGAAAGAAGGCGTAGTCCACAAATGTTAGTATTGGTGAAAAGAAAGCGTTCGGTGGTGCCGCACCTCGCTATAAGCGGTTGAAAGACTACCGCAGGTGTAGGGGCGTGACAGTTGGTATCAGAGAAGCTGATTCAGGGTATTGAAGGTTGAAGCTGCTACACAACTTCACCGAAGTGAAGTTGGTATCAGAGCTCGGTTTGAGTTGGTGTTAGAGCAAGGTTGCTCGTGACAGTGGAAAGGGTGCTTGCAGGTGAAGGAAACCGTTTCACACAAGTGGAACAAGGGTTAGTTCTAATTGCAGGTGACTTGGTGAAGCTGTTGGATGGTCGAAACTAGATTACAAAGGAGGAAGAAGTTGTTAGAGATGGCAGTCGAATCTCAAGCTGGGTCTAGTCACGTTGTGAAGGATACTACTATTGGGTTCATTGAAAAGGTGTTGGAAAAGATGGAGGATATGGAGACTTCTTGGGATAAGAAGATGGACTCGTTCGCTAAAGAACAAGAGGCCAATTTGAAGACGAAGGAAGAGCTTGATGAACTCCGAACACAACATGATGAACTCCGAACACAGTATGAGTACACTGATCTTATGTGTACACAACTTGAGGTAAGGGTTAAGGAGGTTGAAGAAGCAAGGGATCAGGGTCTTGTAGAGATCGTGAACTTGAAGAAAACTCTTGACGAAGCCAAGGATGAGATCGTGGTGTTGAATAAGGCCGTGAGGCATAACTCAGGTGGAGGAGTGCCTCATGTGAAGGTCAAGGAACCAGAATCTTATGATGGCACAAGGAATGCAAAGACTCTTGGCAACTTTCTATGGGACATGGTGCAATACTTGGAACGGCTGGGTCTATCTGATGATGAGACAAAGGTCAAGGTAGCTGCTCAGTTCTTAACAAAGGATGCTAAGATGTGGTGGCGAAGGAGGTTGGATCAGATTGCCAATGGTAGTGCTAATGACATTACTTCATGGGATGACATGAAGAAGGCTTTGCAGACTCATTTTAGTCCTCAAGACGAAACATGGGAAGCAAGGACGAAGATTAAGTACATAAAGTACACCGGGAGCCTACAAGCATATCAGAGAGAGTTTGCAAGTGTAGCTCTGGAACTTCCTGACATGGCGGAGAGAGACAAGGTGTTCAACTTCATTATTGGGTTGAAGCCTTGGGCACACAATGAAGTGAAGAGGCAGAAGATTAGGACACTTGAGGAAGCTTTTGCTACTGTTGACAGGTTGGTGGAGCATTATGATGAGGCTTTTGATGATAGGAAGAAGAAGTCCAATAAACCGAAAGATAAGAAGAAGGAAGATGCTTCGAAATCAGATGATAGTTCAAAGACGAAGAAAGCCTTGAAATGTTGGATATGTGTTGGGCCACAAACGGTGAAGAATTGTCCTTCTAAACCAAAGGTGGCTGCTATTGCACAATCTGATGTGAGGAATGAAGGTGCTTCTGTGGGGATGATGCAGATACTTGGTGCTTCTACTACTACGGAGGTGGTCTCTAGAAGGGATCCTGAAAGGAACAAGTTGGAGTATGTTCGAATGAAGGTTGGAGGTGCTGATGTGCTCACTATGGTGGATAGTGGGGCTTCTCACAACTTCATGGGTGAAGATACTGCGAGAAGAATTGGGCTGAAATTTGTACCGGCAAAGGCACAGATGAAGACAGTGAATTCTCCTCCTATTGAGATTCTTGGTATAGCTGAGAGGGTGTACACTACACTTGGTGAATGGACCGGGAAGGTGGACTTCACTATAGTGCAGATTGATGACTATGAAGCTGTATTAGGGATGGAATTCATGAAACAATTTGATGTTATGATTGTTCCACATTTGAACAAGCTCTACATTTATGATGGAAGGGAAGATGTACCCATTGGTGTTCCAACCATTGGTGTGACAAGGCCTGATTGTAAATTAGGAGTGATGCAAATGGAGGATAAGGAGAAGGTGAACAAGCGGTTGTCTAGTGTTGAGACAAAGCTTGTGGTGCAGTCATTGGTCATTAGATCACTTTCAGATAGCATCTTGGATTTGACAAGAAGGCTAGAGTTGGTTGAGGATGATGATGATGATGAGGAGGTATATGTGAGGCCGGATGTCCAGGGGGAAGACCGAGTTGCTTATCTACAAAGGATGGAGATTGAGGATCGTGATAGATGGATCGAGTTGATTAGTGAGGGAGGGCCTTTAGGCTCTACTCCCTCTACATCTTCTTAGATGGATGAGAAGATGGGGCTCATTGTTAGCTGCTCATGGCAGTGAGTCCCTTAGACATATGGAGCAGGTATGACTGATGGTGCAGGGATGGCTTGGCATCAAGCATCATGGCATGTTGCAGATGGATGGAGTTTCCATGGACCTGAGCATGGATTATGGAGGTAGATTCTTGATGAGTCAAGAATGTGGCAGGATGTTTTGAGGAACAACTGATGATGGCATGAGGATGTTCACTCTCATGGGTTGAGCATGACAGTTGGATTAGCTACCCAACTAGTTCAGACATGGGGTCACGAAGTGTGCAGAGATGTGTTAGCATTTTGTTGGAGTATCATGACAGAGGTTCACATGATGACACATGATGAGGTCGACACGGGATATTGCAGTGGAGATTGTGACAGAGGAGTCGATGATCATGGATCTAGATGATATCTGATGGAGAGCATACTGTTGAGGCACATACCTTGGTATGGTGAGCTTGGTGGTAGTTAGTCACTAAGTCAGGACATGATGGAGATGGAGTTCTACATATGTTGCAGGTATGTTTGCCTTATGTCGAGGAGTCAACATTGTGGACGATGATGATCTTGGTGGATGGCTACCGGGATGGTATGTTGTCAAGGACGACAACGATTTCAGGTGGAGGAGGATGTAAGGCCTTCGTATTCGCGGTGCAGTTGGGTGCCGGGTGACCGCTTGCATGCACCCGGTGGGCGTGTGATGTGTGACGGGCGTGCGACGTGCGACGTGCATGTGATGTGCGACGGCCGTGTGAAGTGCGACGGGTGGGCGCGACATAACCAACGTGCGGAGGAAAAGCGATGAACAAACGAGCTAAGTGTGACGATACATGAGGAGCGTTGCAACACTTAGTGAAAAATGCATGGAAGGCAAGGGAGTTTATACCTTGGCTTGAAGAGCCTTGCACGATGGCAAGGCCGACCACATATGTACGCACTTGGGGTGTGCGTTATAGCATGTTTGGGGGTCGGCTGGAGGGCCACCACCCATAGTAGCATGCGTATATATTTGCCATAGCACAAGTTCATTTGGACATCCAACAACTCGCACTTGGAGAGCTCGCACTTCTAAGGAGGAGTAAGGGAAAAGGGCGTAGTCCAATAGTGGATGCGCATATCTCATGCGCAGTTCTAAGGTGCGCAAGTTGGGTGATATTTAGAGCTGGTTGTGGGTTGGTCAGGTGCGCCCAAGGCCGTTCTAAAGTGCAGATTTGTGCCATGTTTTGGTAGAGTGTCTAGGTGACTCATGTGATCACCCACTCTCGTGCAAGACGTGCACATGTTCTTTGTAAAGGCTATTTGCCTGCTTTGTAAAAGAAACTAAGTATTGGCTTGGAGTCTGCCAAGCATTACTTGTATTGTATTATTGAAGAAAGACTGGTTATAATATATTGTCGGGCAGACTTGTTCGGGAGTTGCCCCTCCCCTTTATACTTGTTGCAATTGTTGATGTTCTTGTTATGATTGCTATGGATAATGAATGAGTATGGGCTTCATTAAGTATAAAGGATAATTGTATGTTTACTTGGTTGCGAAAGACAAGCTAAGTAATGTTAATGTGAAAGTAGGCGTAGTCCACGAATGTTAGTATTGGTGAAAAGAAAGCGTTCGGTGGTGCCGCACCTCACTATAAGCGGTTGAAAGACTACCGCAGGTGTAGGGGCGTGACAGGCGTGGTTGCATTTTTGTTGTTTTTGGGGGGCAGATCAGAAGATCCTGTGATGGTTGTTGTGTGTAGAAGAGTGACGTATACAGCCATGGCATGTCAAGGCCTGGCCTTCGTTGCTGCAGCTCTCACGTTCATCACATATCATCCATAATACATATCCTTGTATGCCCATGAGTTGTGGATTCCCCACTCAAAATAAATAATATTGTTTTGAAAGTCATATAAAATCCTTTGATTGCAACTTTTTGTGCTGACTTCCAATTTCATTTCTGCTGCCTTGCCACAAAAAACTAGTATGTTTTCATTATTGCATTTATATTAAAAAGGAAGCCCTAATGATATATACAAAATACCACAGTGAGATTGGACAATTTGCGTTCTCTATTGAAATTAAGGCGTTAGGGTTGTAATGGTAAATATATTATTTTAATATTAATAAAAAACACATTAACAAGTTTTACGTAATTTAAAATTTATATATATATTTTTAATTTGTTTTGCTTGATTTTAATGAAAATGTTTATTTCATCTATTGTGTTGTCTAATTTATAGAAGAAATCATTTTTTTCAGGACATTTTGTCTAGTTAATTTTAATCAAAATTCAGAATCAAAATTCGGCGTTGGAGATTTTTAAAACTTAGTTTCCATTATTTGAACTACAGAATTGAAGTGCCCACAACATTTTTTAGGTTGTTGAATCCTTTTATGTATTCAAAAATACATTTTCAACAATAAAAAATCACATTCTTTCTTGAAATTGTTTTGCCAATGTAACATTCTAATACACAAAATTAAAAATTAAAAATTAAAATTAAAAAATTACATTCTTTCTTGAAATTAAGACATTATAGTTGTAATAGTAAATATACCATTTTAGTAATAATAAGCTAACATATTAACAAACCATAAAATAAATTTTTGTGATTATAATATAAATAATAATATATGAGATAATAAACATTTAAATACATCTTATGATTATCTTTTGACATTCAAGCTATCTTCCACATTTGATAAATATATCCATTGATTATGAAAACCTTTTTTGGAATATTTTATGTTTAGAGAGACTCCTAATCAAATATGTAACTAACCCTAAAGGGCTCCATCTTGATAGTCTTAAAAAGCAATTATTTGATAGGAATGGTGTCTTGGGTTTATGGGTGAGATCTCGTGCACAGAAAGGAATAAAGATATCTTTATTGCAAAATATCAAGAAGTGATGTGATAGTTTAATGGGTCGTGGAGAGCAAGTAATTTCTTTATTGCCAAAATGTCAAGAGTATGAACAAATATACTAATGAAAGAGACATTACAAATAAAAAGATGACGGTGACATATTTTTATTACTCGGATAATAACTCAATCCTTTTTTTATTTTATATTTTTTATTAATTTTATATATATATATATATATATATATATATATATATATATATATATATATATATATATATATACGGATTAATTATAGTAATATTACGAATATTCAAACCATTATGATATCATGGAAATTTAGACATATTCGGAAGAGTTGGAACTCCATTGCAAACATATAATAGTTTATAAATGATTACAAATGGGATGTATATGTTATTATTTTAAATTATTAATATTTTTTTTTAATGTGTTTGCTATCTTAAATCAATCATAATTTTAGACGTGTTTATATATACTTTGTGAAGGTATGGTAATTGGTTATTATTCTCTCGAAGGCCAAGGATATAGTGTGATTAATTGAGAGTTGATTTATTATAAATTTTATTTTGATTATATGTTTTTGTTTGGTTTTATATATATATATATATATATATTAGTATAGATTTATTTTAATTTTGGGTTGATTAAGTATTGAGAATGATGTACGTTTTATCAGTGAGTATTTGTGATCTCTTCAATTATTGATAGTCAATATATGGAAATATTTACAAAAAAGGATTTGTCGGTTTTGTTAATTGATGGGACCACTTTAGTAATTGTCAAATCAACTGAGCAAGGTCTCATTTGCACCAAGCCTTCACTAACTCTGATTGCGGATGACCGATAGAAATAAGCTTTTTGATGGTGAATTGTTTCCTCGTTAATTAATGTATCTCAATCAATCTCAGATTTTGTATTGCCGTCCACATTATATAGTTTTCGACTTTGGTAAAGACTCAATTCCAACTTCCTTTTTTTCACCAAGACTTGCGATACAAATATGATATAAACTTAACAATTAATCTGATGAGTCATGTTATAGACTTGAAACATCGACACATAAAATGGCTATTGTGGTTAATAATCTAAATATGCAAGAATATGCAAGATACTCCACCTTAAGAATTGATAACAAAGGCTTATGTTACAATATCGTACCCAAAATACTCCTAAAAAAAGTTGATCCTGGAACCAATATGACTTATTTTGTTAATCACGATAACATATTTTATAACTCAAGTGTCCACATAACATAAACATATAAATTCAAAAACATAGAGATCAGACACACACGATGGAGGATAGTCACACTATCTTCATTAACATAATACATGTACAAGTCTAGCCTAATTACACAAATAATTGGCCCTCTCCTCTATGAGATATCTCTCTCGATCCTTTAGCCTTTCTTGGTTATTTTACTCTATTCCTCCTCTCCCATTTTATTTATAAAAATCAATTATATACAACAAGGATGGTTTTTTGAGATCTATTAAATATGGATCTAGTCGACATCCATGCATAGAAAAGATTAAATCTAAGCATAAAACCTCTAAACCTTCAACAACTCCCCTTTAATGGTGTATTACATGTCAATGAGGAAATAATAACTTGTTTCCTAAATAAGTCTCTATTTCAACTAGAAAATCAAATCCCTATCTTTAATTACATTAAACTAATTTAAATTAAATTAAGGGAACCCCCTCCCTTAAGTAAATGTGGTAAGACATCATAGTTCTTATTGAATTGAAGAAATTCTCTTGCACCAAACTCTCGAGGTAAGAAAAAATTAATGGAATCCTATTCATGAGTCTTTTGACTACTTTTGCCAGATGTACCTTCTATCTTATTTTTTGAACTTTTATAGTTGCAAGTACATCTACTATAATTTCTCCTCCTTGTAGATCCCAAATTTCGGTTTATTGTTGTCCACCTGCTTGACTATCATGAACATTTTCAATTAAATTTGTTCTAATGTTGAAATCCATTAATTTTGTCCCTTTCACTTCTTATAGCGATTGATTTTGTGTTGTTGTCCTCAATCTTCCAGGTTTCGATACTTTATTTTGCAATTCTCCACTTGCTCCATCGATGTACTCCTTTACACTTCACTAGAGGAAGTGCCACTAGAAACCTTTATGTAAGGTTTGAATCCAATAGCCTGACAATTATTGAAGTATATGTGGATGATATAAGATTTGGAAGTGATGGTGATAGGTTATGCAAGAAGTTTGCAGTAGATATGCAAAGTGAGTTCGAGATGTCATTACTTGGTGAGTTGACATACTTTTTGGGACTTCAGATATCTCAGTAAGACAAGGGGATATTTATTTGTCAAACCAAATATATCAAGGAAATGTTGAAGATATTTCAAATGGAAGATTGCAAGCGAGTTCTTACCCCAATGGTGACAAGTTGCAAGTTAAGCATCCATGACTCAAAGATGTGGATTAGAGGATGTATAGATCTATGACTGGTAGTCTTCTATATGTAACAATTTCTATGCCACATGTGATGCAGGCAGTCAGATAGGTAACACGATTCCAAGCAACACCAAAAGAATCTCATGTTGTTACGGTGAAAATAATATTTTAATATCTCAAGGGAACAAAAAAATATGGAATATGGTATCATAAAGGAAATGAATTAACCACTATCGCTTATACAAATGCTGATTGGGTAAGAAATGCTAATGATCATAAAAGTACTAGTGGAGCAACTTTCTATCTAGGTGGTTGCCTTGTCTCGTGGTTGAGTAAGAAGCAATGTTCAATCTCTTAACCCACAATGGAGCAAAATACATAACAAAAACAACTTGTTGTATGTAGGTCCTCTAGATGAAACAAACCTTGCAAGATCATTTTAGCTACCACTTGAATTCATATTGCATTTCTTTCTTGTCTCTTTCTCGTGTGTTTCTTGTCTTAGTTACTTTTTCCTTGGTCTTTTACCCAAAAGAGAATGCTAGATTGTTTTCTCTCCCATTTATTTTCTTTTATTTTTTATTTTTTCTTCATTTTCCCTTGAATGAATAATTTTTTACTATTTTTATGCTTTTATTGTGTCTTCATCTTCTCCACTTGCTGAAGTGGAATTTATTTCATTTTCCTTTATTTCTTTTGCATTTTTTCCTCATGTTCTTTCTGAACTATAATAATTAATTTTCCATTTATTGCCTTTTTCCTCTTACCAATGCCAATTTCCATAGCCAATAAATAATTAAGCACAAGTGGATCCCAACCTAATGTTTTTTCCTTTTATTCAACATAGAATACATGTCCCATGACCTTGGTTTTATTTTTTCCTTTATAATGTCCTTTTATTTACATGGAAATTTAACTTGGGGTTGTTATGTTAGGATATTCCGACACATAGGAAATAGTTAAGTACAACTTGGTCTAGTATAGAGTTAGGTATAGAGTTAGGAATAGAGTTAGGTAAAGTGTGTTTCTTTACCGTTGTACATTTTGTAACTTACAATCCGACGGTCACGATATGTAGTGATCCGACGGTTCATTCTCTCCTCGGTATTACCGACAGTTGATCCGTGGCTTGACACCCGATTGGTCCATGATTTCTATTTAAAGCGCATGGAGGGTCATTTGTAGGGTAATCCGTGCATGAGAGAAACATATGTAAATTTTCATTCTTTTATTAATAAATTGCCTGAAGTGGCCGCGTTGGCTCAGGCCGTGGACTGTTTCCCTCTTTGAGGGTTTTAACCACATCAAAAATACTGGTGTATTGATCTGCGATCTGGTTGTGAGCGGTGTCCTTTGGTGTTCTGTCTGAGGAACTTACCCTGTAAATTCCTACATGGTATCAGAGCTATTTGAGGGTCGCCTCCGTTGGTGATCCAAATCTGAAGCCGGTAGAACTGCATCTGACTGTCGTTTCCTAGATCTGTTGTTTTTGACTGCTTTCGGGCCGAGAGGACTACTCTGTTGTGTTGGGAGCATTTGTTCCAGTGAGGAACCCCTTTCGTTTCACGTGAAAAGGTTTTCGGTAGCCCTAGCTGCGTCATTTTTAAGATCTGGAGGTATACAGTGTTTATTTGCAGTTTACTGTTATTTTCTCTCTGTTTATTTCGGTTTCGGTTTATTTAGCTTTTTTATTACCAGATCTATACCTTTCATTTCGGCGTATGCTCTTTGCCCTGCGACTCTGTGCGATCTGGGCAAATCAGAAACATAAAGGAAGGATTTTTCTCATGCGTATGCTCTTTTCCCTACGCCTTAGGGTGATCTCAGAAAATCAGAAACATTGAGGAAAATATTTAGTTTCCGGCCAAAGCTAACTTTGAGCCGCAAGGTTCATTTTTGAAAATATTTAGTTTTTCGGCTAATGCTAACTTCGAGCCGTAAGGTTCGTTTTCTTTGCATGTTCGTGTTGGGTATTGTGTTTTTTGTTTTGTAGGGAAAAAGAGCCTTCTGAAAGCAAGCACAGTCACGATATGTAGTGATCCGACGGTTCATTCTCTCCTCGGTATTACCGACAGTTGATCCGTGGCTTGACACCTGATTGGTCCATGATTTCTATTTAAAGCGCATGGAGGGTCATTTGTAGGGTAATCCGTGCATGAGAGAAACATATGTAAATTTTTA
This sequence comes from Pinus tabuliformis, assembly GCA_031772625.1. Classification (NCBI taxonomy): domain Eukaryota; kingdom Viridiplantae; phylum Streptophyta; class Pinopsida; order Pinales; family Pinaceae; genus Pinus; species Pinus tabuliformis. The sequence continues at coordinate 320,759,471 of CM062809.1, forward strand.
TTCTTTTATTAATAAATTGCCTAAAGTGGCCGCGTTGGCTCAGGCCGTGGACTGTTTCCCTCTTTGAGGGTTTTAACCACGTCAAAAATACTGGTGTATTGATCTGCGATCTGGTTGTGAGCGGTGTCCTTTGGTGTTCTGTCTGAGGAACTTACCCTGTAAATTCCTACATGGTATCAGAGCTATTTGAGGTTCGCGTCCGTTGGTGATCCAAATCTGAAGCCGGTAGAACTGCATCCGTCTGCCGTTTCCTAGATCTATTGTTTCTGACTACTTTCGGGCCGAGAGGACTGCTCTGTTGTGTTGGGAGCATCTGTTCCAGTGAGGAACCCCTTTCGTTTCATGCGAAAAGGTTTCCGGTAGCCCTAGCTGCGTCTTTTTTAAGATCTGGAGGTATACAGTGTTTATTTGCAGTTTACTGTTATTTTCTCTCTGTTTATTTCGGTTTTGGTTTATTTAGTTTTTTTATTACCGGATCTATACCTTTCATTTCTGCATATGCTCTTTGCCCTGCGACTCTGTGCGACCTGGGCAAATCAGAAACAAAAAGGAAGGATTTTTCTCATGCGTATGCTCTTTTCCCTGCGCCTTAGGGTGATCTCGGAAAATCAGAAACATTGAGGAAAATATTTAGTTTCTGGCCAAAGCTAACTTTGAGCCGCAAGGTTCATTTTTGAAAATATTTAGTTTTTCGGCTAATGCTAACTTCGAGCTGTAAGGTTCATTTTCTTTGCATGTCCGTGTTGGGTTTTGTATTTTTTGTTTTGTAGGGAAAAAGAGCCTTCTCAAAGCAAGCACGCAACCCAAAGCATCAACCCCCCTCTCTCTCTCTCTCTGAAATTTTTTGTATAGCTCCATTGGTTCAAAGCTATTCTAAGAGAGTAGAGGTCTTGGGTTCAAGTCTCCATTTTGTGGGGGCGGACTTTTTCATTTCCGCACATTCCCGCACTTCGTCGGCAACTTCAACAACTTTTTTTCAAAAAGCCATAACTTCTTCATCCGGAAGCCGTTTTCAGAGCCGTTTTTTTTAAACCAGCCTAATTTTTCGAGATCTATCCATTGGAACACTTAGTTTCAGCGTCTTCAACTTCATTTTCCATTGAAATGGAAAGTCAATACCAAGTTACCCTTGACAGCACTAACTACTTCCAATGGTTGTCCTACATTGAGGATTTACTTAGAAGTAAAGGTCTCTACAGAATAGCCTCAGGCCAAGAAAAGAAACCGAAGGATGAAGATAAGGCTGCTAAATGGGAAAATAGGCAAGATCAAGCACGTGGATTGATAGGAATGTCTATTTCTCCAGATCTTAGATTCCATATTGCAGAACTTGATACTCCTGATGAAGCCATGAAACAAATCAATAAAGTTTTTGGGATTAAAAATGAACTTAGAGCCCATCAACTTGAAAATGAGTTGCTTACATTGGACCCTAATAATTTTTCTTGCATTGAAGATTTCTTGTCCAAGTTCAAGACCCTTAGATATCTCTTGGAAGGTGTTAAAGTTAAGAAAGAAGATAGTAACCTTATCTATTCCATTCTTACTAAGTTGGGACCAGCCTACTCTATGTTTATTTCCACCTTCCATTCTACAAGAGAAGCCTTCATTTCTCAAAGAACAGATTACAAGTCCCCTTCCTTTGACTCTTTTTGTGATTCTTTAATAAGAGAACAAGAAAAACTCTTACACCTTGGTCTTCTTAATCTTGGAAACTCTTCCAAGAAAGCGTTAGCCGCCCAGCAGCAACCAAATTCAAAGAATCCTAAGAAGTCATATCCTAAAAAGAATGGTCCTAAACCAAACAAGGGTCCTAAGCAATCTCAGCCTCAAAATGAAAAATCTTTTCAACAAAATGATAAGACAAATAAAAACAAAGGGAAGAAGACTGATAGACAATGCAATTTTTGTAATCGAGATGGCCACTTAGAATCAAAATGCTTTAAGAAGATGGAAGCCTTGGAAGCAGCAATGAAGAAGCATAACATCCATTTGGGGCAATCTTCAACTTCAACTTCATCTTCAGGAATGGCACTTTCTGCATGTGGTTGTCAAGCATCTCGGTCTGGCTATGCATTAAATGTATCTTCTTCTTCTCATTCTCATGAGTGGCTCATTGATTCTGGAGCTTCTTATCACATGGCCAAAAACAAAGCCATGTTTTCTTCTTTAAATGATTGTAACACCAAAAATATATATGTTGGTGATGATAGATCTCTTAGTGTTGTAGGGACTGGAACTGTTCATCTAGACAATGGTCAGTTTAATGATGTATTATGTGTTCCAACCTTATCCTGCAACCTTCTATCTATATATCAGATAACTCATTCAGGTGAAGGTAAAATCGTTGAATTTTCACCTCATGATGTTGTAATCAAGGACTTAAAAGATCCTAAACAGATTTTGGCTACTGGCATTGCTGATGATTCTACAAGGTTGTATAAGTTTCACAACTTTGGGTCATCAAATCTTCCCTCAGTATTTGTTGCTCATAACGATGAAGTGAGCAAACTTTGGCATGAGTGATTTGGTCACTTAAACCATCGCTCCCTTCAGCATCTATGTAAAGAAAATATGGTGACAGGTCTTCCTATGGTATCTTGCAGAGATGGTGTTTGTTCTGGATGTGTACTCGGAAAACATCATCGGGACAATTTTGAAAAACGTGCCTCTTGGCACGCCTCAGCCCCTTTACAGCTTGTGCATAGTGATTTATGTGGTCCACTTCCTGTTGCTTCATTCTCTGGCTGCAAGTATTTCTTAACTTTCATTGATGATTTCTCCAGACGCACTTGGGTATACTTCTTAAAACTCAAGAGTGAAGCATTTAACACATTTTTGGCCTTCAAGGCCTTTGTTGAAAAACAATCTGGACATCAAATTCTTAAGCTAAGATCTGATAATGGCGGAGAATATGTTAAAAACACATTCATCAACTTTTGCACTGAGAATGGAATTCAAATGCAACATACTCCACAACAAAATGGTGTAGCTGAAAGGAAGAATCGCACCTTAAAGGAAGTGGCTAATTGTATGCTACAATCTAAAGGACTTGGTCTTAGTTTTTGGGCAGAAGCAATTAACTGTGCAAATTACATAATAAATCACACTCCTACTAAGGCCTTAAAGAATATCACTCCAGAAGAAGCATGGAGCTCAATCAAACCAGATGTAAGTCACTTTCGTGTTTTTGGAAGTGAAGCGTGGGCCCATATTCCAGATGAAAAGCATAAAGCTTTACAACCTAAGAGTGAAAAATGTACTTTTGTTGGATATTCTGAAGATGTCAAAGGCTATAGACTTATTCCATTCAAGTCCAAAAATGTTATCATTAGAAGAGATGTAAAATTTGATGAAAATATATCGGCCTGCGAGCCTAGTCCGGCGGATGTGCCACCTCTCCCTATCTCTTCTACTTTTGAAAACATTTCTTCTTCAGATGATGAAAGTGAGGATGACAATCCTCCCCCGCCATCTCAGGATCCTTCTTCAGCTCCTCAGCTTCCAAAATGGGTTCGTGCTACTCGAGATGCAGCAGGTGATCTTGTCGGTGATCCTACAGATCAACGACGCACACGTTCTCAGTTTGACAGAGCCTCTTCTTTACTGGCTCAAGCTCTAGTGAATTATGATCCTGACACCTTTGCAGAAGCTTCAGGCCATCCAGATTGGGAAGCAGCTATGAATGAAGAATATCATTCATTGTTGGCAAATGATACATGGGATCTTGTTCCTTTACCAAAGGGACGCAAACTTGTTAGATGCAAATGGGTTTACAGAACCAAGTATGGACCAGATGGGAAAGTTGATAAACATAAAGCTCGTCTTGTTGCTAAAGGTTTTTCACAGGTTGAAGGCATTGACTACACTGAAACCTTCTCCCCTGTTGCCAAAATGAACTCCATCCGCCTTGTTCTTTCCCTTGTTGCCTCCTTCAAATGGGAAGTCCATCAGATGGATGTTAAATCTGCCTTCTTGCATGGGGACTTGCATGAAGAAATCTACATGGAACAACCCATTGGCTTCATAAAAACAGACTCCAGCCTTGTATGTTGGCTTAAGAAATCCCTTTATGGTCTCAAGCAAGCTCCTCGGCCTTGGTATGCCAAAATGGATAGCTTTCTTTTAGAATTTGGCTTTTCTAGGTGTCATTCTGACAATACTGTCTACACCAAGAAAGTGGGCAACTCCCTTATTATCCTTTTTCTTTATGTTGATGATCTTATCCTTACTGGTAGTGATCCCAACCTTATAAACCATGTGAAGTCCAGCCTTAAAAGGAAATTTGAAATGACAGACTTAGGACACTTACACTATTTTCTCGGTCTTCAAGTCTTGGAATCCAAGGAGGGTATTTCTCTTTCCCAGTCCAAGTATGCCTGTGATATTCTACGCCATTTTCACATGGAAGACTGTAAGCCAGCCCCTTCTCCCTTTCAGTCTGGAGTCAAACTTTCAGTCACTTGTACTTCTCCTGAAGTTGATGCTACCTTATACCGTCAACTTGTAGGAAAACTTTTGTATCTAACTCATACTCTTCCTGACCTTTCCTTTGCTGTTGGCCTTGTTGCTCGGTTCATGCAAAACCCCCGTGAAAGTCATTGGAAAGAAGCTAAAAGAATACTTCGTTATGTTCGAGGTACAATTCAGTTTGGGATTCATTATAGTGCCGAAGCATCTCCTCTATTGGTTGGTTTCACTGATTCCGATTGGGCTGGTGACCCTGATGATCGGAAGTCTACTGTCGGTTATGTGTTCACTCTTGGTTCAGGACCTATTACATGGGCTTGCAAGAAACAAGGTGCCATTTCTCTTTCATCAGTAGAAGCAGAGTATCGTGGTGCCATAGAAGCTAGTAAGGAAGCCTTGTGGCTTCGTCAGATCCTGTCAGAGTTTGGCTTTGAGCAACAACATCCGACTACACTTTGGTGTGATAATCAAAGTGCCATTCAGCTATGCAAAGATCCAGTCCAACATCAGCGCAACAAACACATTGAACTGCACATGCACTTCATCAGAAAGCTCATTCACGACCATGTTCTTGAAGTACAATATTGTTCAACAGATGATCAAGTTGCAGACATCTTCACAAAGGCTCTCACAGAGGCGAAGTTCACTAAACTTCGATTTATGGTTGGAGTTCAGGAAGTTGTCACTAAGGGGGGATAGGCTCTAGTGCCTCCTTCCTTCTCCTATTGTGTCATATTTGTAAATCCTTCAATCCTATCCCAAGTTGTTCTTAAGGGGTGATGTTAGGATATTCCGACACATAGGAAATAGTTAAGTACAACTTGGTCTAGTATAGAGTTAGGTATAGAGTTAGGTAAAGTGTGTTTCTTTACCGTTGTACATTTTGTAACTTACAATCCCACGGTCATGATATGTAGTGATCCGACGGTTCATTCTCTCCTCGGTATTACTGACAGTTGATCCGTGGCTTGACACCCGATTGGTCCATGATTTCTATTTAAAGCGCATGGAGGGTCATTTGTAGGGTAATCCGTGCATGAGAGAAACATATGTAAATTTTCATTCTTTTATTAATAAATTGCCTGAAGTGGCCGCGTTGGCTCAGGCCATGGACTGTTTCCCTCTTTGAGGGTTTTAACCATGTCAAAAATACTGGTGTATTGATCTGCGATTTGGTTGTGAGCGGTGTCCTTTGGTGTTCTGTCTAAGGAACTTACCCTGTAAATTCCTACATGTTACATAGAAGCATTGATCTCAACCTTGGGAACATCCTCAAGTTTTTTTGACAAGTGTGAGGAATTCATCTATTCAAATTTCAGCCCATTGGAGATTAGAGCATTTAAGATGACCATATCAAGCACTAAGCGAGGGGGAAGGAAAGCAAGGCCACTCGAGCTAGTGGTTATTGGGCTACAGGAGACCCACTAAGCTATGACATCCTATGCGAGTGAATTACCCCTTGTAAATTTTTTTCTTTGTAATTATGTAATTATAATTTAAAACGCTGACAAAAGGGGGGCACACATTCTAGTCACTTGAAGAAAGTGATTACATGAGGAATGGGTTGTTTTAAATATTAGTCCTGTTTGATTGAGTGGTTTGTACTAATTCGATCAGAAAAAAGTGTTGGCCATTTGTAATACTTTATCCTAACTATAGAAATCATCCTAATGCATTACATAGAAGTTAGACTACATATGAGATAGATAAAAAAACATTTTTTTTAACCCTAACTGGCACATATAGAATACAGTTTTGTTTGTACTGAGAAAAGGCTAGTATTATGCAAGTAGATGTTACCCTATGAAATTTATCAATCATAAAATATTTAAAGATAACCATAGTAAATTAAAACTATACAATATGTAAGAGGCTATAGGTTCTATTTAACTCTTCTTGTTATTTCTGTTTTAGAGTGCAGAATAAACAATAAACTTTATGACTGAACCACAACTTCTAACTTACTCGATGCATTATGTAGCACTTGAGTTTAGATGTAACACCAAGATATTTAATATTGTTGGGAAGCTGAATTTTTATGTACCACACATGAGGTCTTAGATGGGACAGCTTGCCAATTTTGCTTTTCCATTTTCTTAGGGTTCACAATAATTTTCTGTGGATGTGCCGAGAAGCTTTGGAAGCAAAACATATGGGAGAGAAATTGAATGTAGGTTTAATTAAGCTTATTCCTACAAGGATAAAAAATGATATGGTGGGAGGTTGGAGGCTAGTTACTTTGCTTAATGTTTCTACGAGGTATTAGCTAACGCTCTATTCAAAACTATGGTAGTGTTAGCCTCTTGTTGCAAAAGGTGTTCATCTTTCATGATTGATAGTTTTACATGCCAAATATGTCATACTTTGCATACTGCAATGCTCCATATTTCCTAAAGAGGCCAAAGAAGAGGCCATGAGAGTGTGCCAATCTAAAGCCACTGCTGTATTCCAATTTTGATGACTTAACCATTTTTGAAGAATGTTCTGTAAAAGGGAAGACCAAACAGCTTAATCTTGGTTTCCCTAGGTTTCAATTTCTTGCTTTAGAAATAGAGAATGAATATCTGTCCAAACAACTTAATCTTGGCAGATTTGTAGATAGGTAGAGAATCAAAGGAGCCCAACTGCTTAATCTGGGCCGTTGGCAAAAATAAGTGTAGATTTAGATAGGAGGGCAGTCAAAAGAAAAATTGTAAATCAGGGTCTGCAAGTCTAAGTGCACCCAAACCAAAAGAAGAAAAAATGTTAGGTAGGTAGGCTGGGAAGGTAGTTTTGAGGTTTCAGAATGTTGATTTGTGATCAATTTTGTGTTTCAAAGTGATATTTTACTTCAGATCACAATTTAAGGCAATTTTTATTTAGAGGAGCTCAAGCTGGATACCTCTAACTCCCCTTCTTCTTATTTCTCAAGTCACTCACTAATTTCCCTAAAGAGGTCAAGATCTGCTTGATTCCTCTTAGTTTCATCATTTTCCATATCATTTGCCTAAGTAGAGATCTGCTTTACTTAGGAGTGCTGATATCTCTTCTACAAGTTCTATCCCCCCTAATAGCCCAAGATTCACATACTTAGCACTTTCTTCACACTTTCATATTAACTACTGACTCTATTATGTAAAGCCCTATCCGTGTTCCCCTTCCCCTACTAAAATTATGTTAATATCTCCCCTAAATACTTATCCCCTCTCCTGGTTGAAACATAACCATAAGTTCATTGGGAATTGCTAAGTTTATCTAAAACTCAGCAAGAGCCCTCATCTCCACCCTTGAACTATCTCTTCATGCATTTTACTCTATCACACAGCATAAAATTCCTTTCATGTGTAGAAAAACCATCTTATTTGACTTATTTTCACCTTCCCAAGGCATAAACCCCTTGTTTTGCCTTAAAACCCTTCTCAAACCACGTAAATCCATCTTTCTAGGCTTTCGAACCCCTTCCGATGCCTTTAAAAATTTGTTATAACCCATAAACCCACATTTCTAATGTTTAAAACCCCCCTCCGTTTAATAAATCATTCAAATCGCGTCGCAGGCCCTATCCCTAATCCTCCGCCGCCTCATCTTTGCCGCCAACCGTTAGGTCTGGTGCATCGCAGATCAACGGTGGGTGGGTCGTTTCCCCAGCGAAGCCGCCGAGGGTTAACGCGCGGGAGATCGGCAGTTTTCCCGCCGTACTCCTACCATGTGTCACCCTCTCAACTGTGGCGGAGCCCCCTCTACTGAAACCACCTATGCGTATAGGCGATACCCCCGAAACCGGATACCGCTCTCTCCCCCTTCCTGCGTCAGCATGACGTCACCCTGCTACATCACCATCCCGCCCCGGCCTCCTGCCACCGTGTCCTTGCCACGTAGTTGCAACCGTACCACCTCGTCACCTCCTCCGCCATATCGCCACGTCACCCGGCCGTACCTCTGATGTCATCTGCTGACGTCATCCTGCCACGTCACCACCGTATTGGGACCCACTGCTAACATCATGCTGACGTCATCGTCAAAAAGTGCGAAAGGCGCAAATGGCAGCCTAGGAAGCCCGGAATCAGAATCTGAGGCAGTTTTTCATGCACGCATGGCTACGGGAAATAGGCCAAAATGGAAAGCCCCTTCGTGACTCGGCCTCCAGCATGCCCGAAAGGCGCAAAATGACCAGATATTCTTCATGAAGCGTTTAGAAAGGGGCGAACATAGTTTTAAAAGCAACAGAGGGCCGAACAGCTGCCATAAAGGTCGATGGGACAGTCTAAAGCACTCAGAAGACATTAAAGGGGCCAGGTTTAGCGCCAAAGAGTATCAGGAAGCGGCAAAGAGTATAAGTTTAGCAACATCAAAGCAGGTGAAAATTAAAAACCTCCATCAAAGTCAACAAAGCAGTTAAGGCCATTTAAAAACTTATCTGGTCGCGATTAGTGCACATTAATGCCACCAAACAGCAGCAGAACCAAGTTAGAGGTGGAGGTAAAAGACAAATCACAGTTATTACAAAAAGATTGCACCAAGCCACCCAGGATAGACATTAACTCAGTTTGATACAGCTGCCCTCAGCGTAGCTCAAAGATATTTTCATGCATTTATTTCTAGATAAGATTAGGTTAAAGTAATCATTTTCTTTTGGACCTGTTTAGGTCGGCTGTAATAGATTAATTCTGGATAATTTTCCCTATTTATACGACCCTCTGCATTGTTAAGGGGGTTGGTTGGTTGATAATCCTCGTTAGAGACTCGCACTGGATATCTGAGATGTTTTACTTAATCAAAGATTGCTGAAAAGCTTTGGAGGAATGACTGTCTGCTCTATGTCTAATGGTTTGAAGAATTGAATGCAGAATTCTTGTGCTGCAATATGAATCAATAAGTTTTCCTTACCTCTATTATTTCGATTTCACATATGCTCAAGTCACAGAACAAAGGATTGGTTTAGAATTTGGTTAGCTGCACTCTATGCTCAGTTTCTGTGGCTTCTTAATGTTTTCATCTTGAATTAGGCATAATATGAATTCTGTTATGGCTCATGTTTGACCTGTTTCACATATGAATGACTGTTATCTAGGAATTCTTAACTGCTCCTAGATAGGGCTCATTTGTCTTCTCTCTGCTAACCTGAATGAGAGATTCTTAACTGCCCCTCATTCCTTAGCCTTTAATCCATATCTTTTACCTTGAATGATTATTTCATATGCAACTAGCTTGCTCCATATTCCTTCTTGTGACCAAGAAAACGCACCAGCAGTCCTACTCCTTGACTCCACGCCCAATGGTTCTAAAACTTTCATGCTATCCCTGCTTCTTTACTTGAAAGCATCATCATTCCCACCAAAAATCAAAACAAAACCCCTTGAACTCAATAACTAGCCTAAAAACCTTATCAACAAAGCTAAATCAGAAAGAGAGAGCCCTCTCTGATTGCAGGTGGGCTAGAACCTATAGTCCAAAAATTGGTCTGTGGTTACCTCGGCCGTATCCTTTTGAGCTGACCAAAAGGACAACCTGAGTGATAACATAATTGCGACTCCACTGGGGAACATCCTCAGTTAATTTCACAAATCAAGTTGGAAAACTCCATAGAAACAAAAATCAGTTTTTCAAGTGTTGTCTGTTCCTTAAAACTACAGATGAAGTCTGAATGTCGGCCAGGAAGCCTTTGAAACTGTTCTTTCTTTGCAGTTACAGGAGTAAATAAATGCTGCTTCAGTCAATCTTCATGCTAGTTTTAAACTACAGATAGCTGTCCCAAAAATTTGATCAGTTCCTTGTTAATTCTAAAAACATTCACAGAAAATACCAAAACAAATTCAGAATCTGGCTCCCAAAAAGAATTCTCGTTATACTAGGTCAAATCCAGATCCAGATCCCCCAGTTGCTTTTGAAAATCCGAACTTAATCCCAAAGATCCTTAGGACGCAAGAACAAAGAGAAGATTTTGCCGATAATAGTCCTGAAGAATTTCACCCAAGCAGAGTTCCAACCCCTATCAAAGTTTTATTTCGTTCAATCCCTGTTTCCCCTTGTTCATCATCCACCTCTCAAAGCACTCCTTCCACACCTCCATTCACTGCACATACTCCCATTACCACTACTGTTGTTCCAGTTGTCCCTATTGTTCCTGTTGTTCCACTTATTCCTGTGAATATGGCTAATAGATATGCACCCCTGCAATTACCTGCAAACACTGGGGCTATGCCTCAGGATTATCAAACTAAAATCACATATTTTGATGGGACTAGTACTTCCACAGCCCTTCAGCATACCAAGAAGATGCAAGACTACTTTGAGAACTACGAAATAGATGATGATAGTGTGAGAATGAAAATTTTTGTTCAAAGTTTAACAGGTGATGTAAGAACTTGGTTCAGATCACTTGGTGCAAATTCTATAACCACTCCGGATGAGCTTTACCAATCCTTTACCAACAGATGGGAGAAAAAGAAAGACCCCTTGCACATACTAGCTGAATACGATACAATAAAAAGAGGCCCTCAAGAGTCTGTCCTAGATTACTGTGCAAGATTCAACAATGTCTATAATGCAATACCACAGAACCTAAGACCTCCACCTGACCTTGCCTTGTATAAATTCCCTGATGGATTTGACCCGGATATGGCATACCAGTTAAAAGAAAGAGCCCCTCAAACCCTTGCAGACATGCAAAATGTTGCTGTTAGCGTAGAGGCCAACCTAATTGCCAAAAGAAATAGAGCTAGAATGGAGAGAAGAACCACTTTCAAAGAAGAACCCTCAGCCTTAGATCAGAAACTTGATGCTATTATCAATGGCATGCAAAGGCTGGGAGACAGAGTAGAAAGTGTTTAGAGGAAATCATCATGGGAAGGATAACAGTCCAATACCATAAGGAACCCAAATTTCAGGAAAACGTAGAACACAAATGCTGGTAGGTCTAGTCTAGACCATGATATAAGACCACCTTTTCATGAAAATTATGCGGAAGCATCTACATCCAGTGAGCCTGCAGAGGACACTCACATGAACTTGGTGGATTCAAGGGCTGAGCAACAAATTTTCCTAACCCAACAAGACCAAGAGGAGCATGACTTTAATCAGTTTCAGACCAAGTCTGGTGAGTCTTTTGATTTTAAACAAGGCTATGATACTGCTGTGTATGAGGTCCACAAACAATATAAGCTGAGAACTAGGACCATTGATATTTCTGAACTTAGCAAACCAAAGGATGGCAAACAGCCCAACAAGATTAAGGGCAAGGCTATCATAACAGAACCAGCTGATATACCTGTCCCAAACCCGCATCAAGTGACTGTTGAGGACATAACAGAAATGTAGCCTTCTATTGACCAGCCTTTGCCACCTTCTTCCTCGAAAGAAAATTTGAACAGCATTCCAAAAAGCCCTCCTAAAACAGAAAAACCGCAATCAATTACTTCCCGTAACACTGATAAACAAGACCAAAATGATGATACTCCAATGGAAAAAGGGAAACCTGCCTCTCACATTACTAAAACCCAATCTGAAAAACCATTTGACTTAGAGGCAGAAATAGGTAAATTGAAGATATCCATCCCCTTATCCGAACTGGCCAAACATGATGTGTATAGGCAACAAATTCAAAGGTCACTTCAAATGCCAGAGGTAAAGGATGATGTGAATGTTCTTGATGATCAACCTGAGCTGCTGTTCGGTCCAGAAGTTAATGGAAAATCAACATATGGATCTGTCTTGCCCTTTTATGTCAGTATACATATACATGACAAAGTCCTGCACAATGCTATGTTTGACTTAAGTGCCTCACACAAACTTATGCCCAAAGCTCTAATGGAAAAGCTGAACCTTGATGTTACAAGACCCTACAAAGATCTATTCTCCTTTGACTCAAGTCAAGTCAAGTGTTTAGGCCTCATTAAAGACCTGTGTGTCTCCTTAGTCCAATTTCCTAACAAGACAATCCTCATATATGTGGTGGTTGCTGACATTCCACCAAAGTATGGCATGTTATTGTCAAGATCTTGGGGAGAAAAACTCCAAGGATCTCTCCAATTAGACCTCTCTTATGCCACTATATCTGTCTTTGGGCAACCAAAGAGACTATATAGAGAAACACTGATGAAGTATGTGGTAACTAGTGAGAGCAAGCCTGAAAATTTTCCCATTTACTCAATCAATTCTGATATGGATTCTTTTATTTTATTTAATGATGAAGCAAATCCTCTTATGGATGATAAGCCGTTGGCTTTAGAAATGAACACACACATCAATGAAGAATCGGTTGCCCATACTAATAAAACTGTCAAAACAATCAAGGCAACCAGCTTACAAGAAGAACATCCCCAAACAGAAAATTCAAATATGTCCACTGCAAGAATGACTGAAACTCTCGACACTAACCACAAGCAAGAAATCACATGGTATTTAGAGTTTGATGGCTCTGTCAACAAGTTAGGAGCAGGGGCAGGTGTCTGGATTCACAATACACATAACAATCATGCAGAAGGCCATGCCTACAGACTAAATTTCAAATGCACTGATAACATGGCAGAGTATGAGACTCTCCTCTTAGGCCTTAAACTGCTCAAAGCTCTGGGAGCTCCAAAAGTGTCCATTTTAGGTGACTCCGATCTAATCATACAATAGATGAAAGGTAATTTTGTTGCCAATGACAATAAAATGAGGGCCTATAGGACTGCTGCCACTAGTATACTCAATACATTCACTGAATCCAAGCTTGCCATGATTTCAAGAGAGCATAACATTCATGCACACAGCCTAACCACATTTGCTAGTACATGCAAGCTTCCCTTTGAGCCAAATCACCATTTTACTGCTGAGATAAAACATAGGCCTGCTATCCCAACTAATGTTAAAGATTGGCAAGTGTTCAAAAATGATGCCCAGATTAACAATTTCCTCACTCTTGAGCATGAGCTTTTAAATATTAATATTGACATGGATGCTATGACGGATAAACAATAGCAAACAAATGAAAATCAAGAGGCTATAACACCTGTAACAGTCAAACGAATGTTGAACCCAACTGTTTTTGACAATACAAACATAGAAGAGCTGAAACAGATGCATTTGGAGGAAATAGCAGAAACAGAGGCCGAGATCGTTGATTTGAAAGATAACTTTCTCCCTACCGGCCTCACTCCATTGGAAGACATGTTTGATGCAAATGATGTTCCCAAAAAACCAAAAATGCAGCCCTTGAACACTGCTATAGAAGAACACAATATTGGAACAGCAGAGCAGCCCAAAATGATCAAATTATCCAAAAATCTGCCACCTGATCAGAAGCCCAAATATGTTGATTTGTTTAAAGAATTCCAAGATGTATTTGCTTGGAGCTATGAGGACTTGAAGTCCTATGACACCTCAGTAATCCAACACACCATTCCCTTAAAACCAAACCAAAAGCCCTTCAAACAAAAACTGAGGAGAATCAATCCTATGCTTCTCCCTCTGATTGAAAAAGAAGTGAAAAGGATGTTTGAAGCAGGCATAATAGCTCCCATCAGATTTTCTGAATGGGTATCCAATCTTGTTCCCACAAGAAAAAAGACAAGTGAGATTAGGCTATGTGTAGACCTAAGAAATTTAAACCAAGTCTCCCTAAAAGACCACTACCCATTGCCCAAAATGGATCATATTCTGCAGAGAGTAGTGGGGTCATCTAGAATCTCTTTGCTAGATGGCTTTTCAGGTTTCAATCAAATACTGGTTCACCTGGATGACCAAGACAAGACAGCCTTTACCACACCGTGGGGAACATTTAAGTATGTGAAGATGCCTTTCGGACTTAAAAACGTTGGTGCCACCTTTCAAAGGGCAATGGATATCACATTTGCCAAAGAAATACATGATTTCCTAGTTGTCTACCTTGATGACTTAACCCCCTTCTCCAAATCTGATCAAGAGCACCTAAAACATTTGAGGCAAATATTCATGACATGTAGGAAATATGGCATTTCCTTGAACCCCAAGAAGTCCCTCTTTGGCCTTGAAGAAGGCAAACTTCTTGGCCATATCATATCAAAATATGGGATTAGAATTGATCTTGAAAGAATCCAAGCTATCCTCCAAATCCCATATCCAAGGAACATAAAAGAGTTGCAAGCATTCCTTGGGAAGATCAACTTCCTAAGGAGATTTATTCCAAATCTAGCTGAACTGATACGATTGCTAAGAAACATGTTAAAAAAGGATGCCAAGGTAAAATGGTCTCTCGAGACCAAGCAAGCCTTTGAGGGCATAAAATCTACCTTAACCCAAGCCCCTGTCCTCACAAGTCCACAATTTGATAGGGACTTTATCATATTTTCTTTTGCATCTGATCACACCATAGCTGCCGTCCTTTTGCAAAAGGATGATCAGGGAAATGAAAAGCCAATTGCATTTTTCAGCCGAGCCTTAAGAGATGCCCCTTTGAAGTACCCAATCATGGAGAAGCAGGCCTATGCACTTGTTAAGGCCATCAAGGATTTCCGAATTTACATTTTATATTCACATGTGATTGCCTATGTCCCAAATGTTGTTGTAAAAGACATATTAACCCAAGAGGGATTAGAGGGCAAAAGAGGCAAGTGGATTGCCAATATCCTTGAGTATGACATAGAAATAAAACCAACTAAGCTGATAAAGGGACAAGGTTTAGCCAAACTGATGTCCGAAACAAACTTTCAAGCCTTAGACATTAACCAATTGGACAATGAACAGGAGCTGGCGACTCCACAGATCAGTGAAACCTTTTTGCAATCCCCATGGTATGATGATATATGTTTTGTATTGTTAAACCTGTTTGCTCCCCGAGGATTGTCCAGAACCAAGAAAAGATTTTTGAAAATGAAGGCTTTAAAGTTTTGTGTCGTAGATGGTGCATAATTTTGGAGAAATCACGAAGGCATATTGCTTAACTGTTTAACCATGAATGAAACTAACAATGTAATGAAAAAATTCCATGCAGGTGACTGTGGAGGACATCTATATTGGAAGTCAATTGCTGATAAAATTCTAAGGGTTGGTTTTTATTGGCCCTCTCTTTTTGCAGATGTAAAGAAGTTTGCCATTTCATGTCACAAATGCCAAATCTTTGAGGGCAAAAGAAAGCTGTTGCCCCTGCCCCTTAAACCCATTTCAACTGAAAAGCCTTTTCAACAATGGGGCCTTGACTTCATTGGAGAAATCCATCCCTCCTCCTCAGGCCAACACAAGTGGATTCTAACAGCCACCGACTATTTCACTAAGTGGCTTGAAGCCATCCCATGCAGGCAAGCCAATGATACCATCACTATCCAATTCCTTGAGTGCAATATCCTTTCTAGATTTGGCTGCCTTGAGAAGATCATTACTGACAACGCCGCTGCTTTCAAATCCAAAAAGATGATCAACTTTTGCCATAAATTTCATATTACCTTGGGCCACTCTACGGCCTATTACCCTCAAGGTAATGGCTTGGCCGAATCCTCAAATAAAAGTCTCATTAATATTATCAAGAAGATCTTAGAAGAAAACAAGAAGAACTGGCATAAAAAGCTCACAAATGCCCTATGGGCAGATAGACTTTCAACCAAGAAATCCATTGGGATGAGCCCTTATGAGCTAGTATATGGCATGGAAGCCAAGTTTCCTTCATCTTTGGGCATCCCTACTATCAAACTATTACAGGAGATTCAGGCTGAACCAAATGACATTCAACGAAGAATCAATCAGACCATCCATCTTCAGCAAACCAGAGAGCAAGTCTATGACAGAGCTCAAATATTGCAAGAAAAGCTCAAAAAGATGTTTGATAAGAGAGCTAAGGCTGAGGATTTCTACATTGGCGACAAAGTTCTAAGGTGGGATTCACGAAGAGAAGACAAGGGAAAACATGCAAAGTTTGATTTTTTATGGAAAGGGCCATTCGTTATTTCTGTTGTTCAGGGGAATAACACATATTTTCTCAAATCTGTAGAGGGCAGCACTGCTGAAGAAGGCCCTGTTAATGGCTGAATGTTAAAACATTACCATGATCCCTTTTAAAGGGATACAATGCAGCTCTGTACATATTTCTTTGTAGATTGATATGTGTATATATCAGCACTTTGTTTTTATTTTTTGTATAAGCAGTCTGAGGGTTAGAGAAGCAGCAACAAAGTTTGCGAAGACATAGTTAATGCAAGAATTCCTTTGTTTAAGACTCTATCTCTGCATTAATCTTAGCAAAACAGCAAGAGTAGCACTGTCATATCACATAAATTCATGGTAAAAGAAAAACAGTGTGCAGCTTACAGTTTTTAGTCAAACAGTATCAATAGGAGAGGATCAATCTTTTAGCAACTGTTTCTAGACCAGAGCCAAAAGAAACACATCAGTTTTGATCTACATTTTTCAAAGGCACAATGCTCAAACAATATTGTACATAACATTAAGCTCGCAGAAGAAAGCAGGCGATGCTATACAGTTCACAGTAATTCAGTTGAGGAGAGAGCTGCTCATATTTCAAAATTTCACACTTCTAGCAGCCAGTACAAAGAAAAGTTTCAGTCTACAGCAACCATAGAAGATCAAGGTAGTCTGACTTGCTGTTCTTGGCTTTTCACAAGGAAAAAGCCATCCCCAAGTGGAGCCACTGTCAGCCTCCTGTTGCAACAGGTGTTCATCTTTCATGATTGACAGTTTTACATGCCAAATATGTCATACTTTGCATACTGCAATGCTACATATTTCCTAAAGTGGCCAAAGAAGAGGCCATGAGAGTGTGCCAATCTAAATGCCACTGCTGTATTCCAATTTTGATGACTTAACCATTTTTGAAGAATGTTCTGTAAAAGGGAAGGCCAAATAGCTTAATCTTGGTTTCCCTAGGTTTCAATTTCTTGCTTTAGAAATAGAGAATGATATCTATCCAAACAGCTTAATCTTGGCAGATTTGTAGATAGGTAGAGAATCAAAGGAGCCCAACTGCTTAATCTGGGCCCTTGGCAGAAATAAGTGTAGATTTAGATAGGAGGGCAGTCAAAAGAAAAATTGTAAATCAGGGTCTGCAAGTCTAAGTGCACCCAAACCAAAAGAAGAAAAAATGTTAGGTAGGTAGGCTGGGTAGGTAGTTTTGAGGTTGTAGAATGTTGATTTATGATCAATTTTTTGTTTCAAAGTGATATTTTACTTCAGATCACAATGTAAGGCAGTTTTTATTTGGAGGAGCTCAAGCTGGATACCTCTAACACCCCTTCTTCTTATTTCCCAATTCACTCACTAATTTCCCTAAAGAGGTCAAGATCTACTTGATTCCTCTTAGTATCATCATTTTCCATATCATTTGCCTAAGTAGAGATCTGCTTTACTTAGGAGTGCTGATATCTCATCTACAAGTTCTATCCCCCCTAATAGCCCAAGATTCACATACTTAGCACTTTCTTCACACTTTCATATTAACTACTGACTCTATTATGTAAATCCCTATCTGTGTTCCCCTTCCCCTACTAAAATTATGTTAATAGATCCCCTATATACTTATCCCCTCCCGCTGGTTGAAACATAACCATAAGTTCATTGGGAATTGCTAAGTTTATCTGAAACTCAGCAAGAGCCCTCATCTCCACACTCAAATTATCTCTTCATGCATTTTACTCTATTAGACAGCATAAAATTCCTTTCATGTGTATAAAAACCATCTTATTTGACTTATTTTCACCTTCCCAAGGCATAAACCCCTTGTTTTGCCTTAAAACCCTTCTCAAACCACGTAAATCCATCTTTCTAGGCTTTTGGACCCCTTCCGATCCCTTTAAGAATCTGTTATAACCCATAAACCCAAATTTCTAATGTTTAAAACCCCCCTTCGTTTAATAAATCATTGAAATCGCGCCGTGGGCCCCGTCCCTAATCCTCTGCCGCCTCATCTTTGCCGCCAACCGTTAGATCTGGCACGCCGCAGATCAACGGTGGGTAGGTCCTTTCCCCAACAAAGCCGCCGAGGGTTAACGCCCGGGAGATCGATGGTTTTCCTGCCGTACTCCTACCACGCGTCACCCTCTCGACTGTGGCAGAGCCCCCTCTGCCGAAACCACCTACGCGGATAGGCGGTGCGCCTGAAACTAGATACCACTCTCTCCTCCTTCCTGTGTCAGCATGATGTCACCCTGCTATATCACCATCCCGTGTCGGCCTCCTGCCACCATGTCCTTGCCACGTAGTTGCCACCGTACCGCAACGTCACCTCCTCCACCGTACCGTAACGTCACCTCCTCCGCCGTACCGCCACGTCACCCGGCCATACCACTGATGTCATCTGCTGACATCATCCTACCACGTCACCGCCGTACTGGGACCCACTGCTGACATCATGCTGATGTCATCGTCAAAAAGTGCGAAAGGCACAAATCGCAGCCTAGGAAGCCCGGAATCAGAATCTGAGGCAGTTTTTCATGTGCGATTAGCGCCTAGCGCTAATCGCGCATGGCTATGGGAAATAGGCCAAAATGGAAAGACCCTTCGTGACTCGACCTCCAGCATGCCCGAAAGGCGCAAAATGACCAGATCTTCTTCGCGAAGCATTTAGAAAGGGGCGAACACAGTTTTAAAGGCAACAGAGGGCCAAACAGCTGCCATAAAGGTCGATGGGATAGTCTAAAACACTCAGAAGACATTAAAGAGGCCAGGTTCAGTGCCAAAGAGTATCAGGAAGTGGCAAAGAGTATCAGTTTAGCAACATCAAAGCAGGTGAAAATTAAAAACCTCCATCAAAGTCAGCAAAGCAGTTAAGGCCATTTAGAAACTTATCTGGTCGGGATTAGTGCACATTAATGCCACCAAATAGCAGCATAACCAAGTTAGAGGTGGAGGTAAAAGAAAAATCACAGTCATTACAGAAAGACTGCACCAAGCCACCCAGGACAGACATTAACTCAGTTTGATACAGCTGCCCTCAGCGCAACTCAAAGATATTTTCATGCATTTATTTCTGGATAAGATTAGGTTATAGTAATC
This sequence comes from Pinus tabuliformis, assembly GCA_031772625.1. NCBI lineage: Eukaryota > Viridiplantae > Streptophyta > Pinopsida > Pinales > Pinaceae > Pinus > Pinus tabuliformis. The sequence continues at coordinate 320,778,878 of CM062809.1, forward strand.
ATTTTCTTTTGGACCTGTTTAGGTCGGCTGTAATGGATTAATTCTGGATAATTTTCCCTATTTATACAACCCTCTGCATTGTTAAGGGGGTTGGTTGGTTGATAATCCTCATTAGAGACTCGCACTGGATATCTGAGATGTTTTACTTAATCGAAGATTGTTGAAAAGCTTTGGAGGAATGATTGTCTGCTCTGTGTCTAATGGTTTGAAGAATTGAATGCGGAATTCTTGTGCTGCAATATGAATCAATAAGTTTTCCTTACCTCTATTATTTCGATTTCACATATGCTCAAGTCATAGAACGAAGGATTGGTTTAGAATTTGCTTAGCTGCACTCTATGCTCAGTTTATGTGGCTTCTTAATGTTTTCATTTTGAATTAGGCATAATTATGAATTCTGTTATGGCTCATGTTTGACCTATTTCACATATGAATGATTGTTATCTAGGAATTCTTAACTCCTCCTAGATAGGGCTCATTTGTCTTCTCTCTGCTAACCTGAATGAGAGATTCTTAATTGCCCCTCATTCCTTAGCCTTTAATCCATCTCTTTTACCTTGAATGATTGTTTCATATGCAACTATCTTGCTCCATATTCCTTCTTGTGACCATGAAAACGCACCAGCAGTCCTACTCCTTGACTCCACGCCCAATGGTTCTAAAACTTTCATGCTATCCCTGCCTCTTTACTTGAAAGCATCATCCTTCCCACCAAAAATCAAAACAAAACCCCTTGAACTCAATAAGTATCCTAAGAACCTTATCAACAAAGCTAAATCAGAAAGAGACAGCCCTCTCTGATTGCAGGTGGGCTAGAATCTGCAGTCCAAAGATTAGTCTATGGTTACCTCGGCTGTATCCTTTTGAGCTGACCAGAAGGACAACTTGAGTGATAACAGGTAGTAAAGAATGTTTGGCATGACCAAACAGAGTTCACTGAAGGCAAACTCATTAATCAATCTTGACATGGACTACGATAGGATTGAATGGGCAATAGAAACTAGATAGAAGTGTTTGGTTTTTTAAGATGGATTTTGGCAAAGCTTTTGATATAATTAGTGAAATTTCATCTTTGATACACTCTCTTGTATGGGATTTGGAAATTTTTTACTCAAGCCATGAAACTCTTTCCTTAACCAATAAATATTTTTAATGGCCCTCTCCTAGAGGCAATTCCACCCCAAAAATCTATCAGACAAGGGTGTCACCTAGCTCGCAATATATATATTATTGTGGTGGATGCATTAGGGTAACTTCTTGAAGCTGCTTGGGTGCAAGGGTAGAATAAAGGAATTCTTCTTGATGACGGTGTACAGTTACAATATTTTTATGTTGTAGGTGATTGAACTCGCGCATTGGAACTCCCTTGAAGCTTTGTTGGAGGAACAATGCATTGTCTGGACATTCACTAAAGAAGTTATGGTAGTAGCGAGGAAAAGGTGGAGGCTCTTATTATTAGGCAATAAAACCTTCTTTATTAGTCTGTCAAAAGTAGAAGATTATGCCACCAAGCCAGATAATAAGATACTTGAGCATCCCCTTTGCAGTTGATGTCCCTTTAAGTGACTTGTGGGATTGGGTCCTGAACAAGTTTGAATGCAAGCCTATGAGATGGTTCTGCCACCATATTCCATTAGTGGGTTTAGTGGGTAGAATCAACCTCTACACAAAATTTTCCTTAGATTTCTCATAATCATTCTTCTACAAAGGCACTTGTTAGTATTGTCTAACAATTAAAAGCAAGAACATAATTATATAATACAGATATGACAAAACATTTGGATTTCTCTTTTGAAATGAAATTTTGTTGATGGCATTGACTAACAAATGAATTGTTCAACATTCATGAAGGAATACAATGAACACGTGTCTCTGGGCAACATCAATTGAACTTAATAGAAGTGCCTCATCGTCGAATGCAATTAAATTTCTTTCCTTCTTTGTTAACACAGAGGATAAATTTGGGGAGGTTGTAATTCTAGAAAATATGTTTTTGAAACCAATGGCTCAAATGTTATTCCATGTTCAAAAATCTTGGCAATAAGTCATGGTCATTAATCTTGGCAATACATACACTTTTCTCAATAATTTTTTATTATATAATAGTTTATATAATAATAAATTTATATTAAAATAATTTTTAGAATTTAAAAATATCTAAAAATGTGTTTTTGAATGATTTAAAAAATATATATTATATTTTAAATTCCAACTAAAAAATGTTAATCAAATTTTAAAATGTTGAAAAAATAAATATTAAAAAAAATACATTATGTAATAGGTACAATAAATTATTTATAAGGAAGTAAATTTATGTTAAATAATTTAAAAAATAATATTAAATTTCTTTAACATTCTCATATATATATATATATATATATATATATATATATATATATATATATATATATATATATATATATATATATATACATGAAACAATCAAAATGCTAATTTTTTAAAACAATTATTTAAATTGATGTGTATTTTAATATTTAATAGTGCCATTGTTTTGGTCCATAACCATAATTTAAATTATAAAAAAATCAATAATTTATTGAAAAATAAAAATAGTCTATTGAACAAGAAAAAAATAAGATGTTAATTAAGATTTTTTAACATATTATTTTTATAATTTAAAAGAAGAGAGAAAATAATATGTTAATATTATTTCAGATTAACCTATTAATTAAACATAAATTTATATTAAGTAAGTTTAAAAACAATATTATATTTTCTCAATATTTTTTTATTATATAATAGTTTATATAATAATAAATTTATATCAAAATGGTAATTTTTTAAAACGATTATTTAAATTGATGTGTATTTTAATATTTGATATTTCCATTATTTTGGTCCATAACCATAATTTAAATTATAAAAAAAAACAATAATTCATTGAAAAATAAACATAGTTAATTGAACATTAAAAAAAATAAGATGTACATGCGTTCCGGGAACCACACTAAGCGTTCCAGTGTTGGTGGTCATCCTTAAACCACCCCCCTTATAACAACATTTCAGAGAGCACATTCAGCCTAGTGCTGCCACGCATTTTTGCACATTTTGTATTACAACTCTCTTCTTAGACTCATACCTTCCCCTTCGAATTAAGGGGGGGAATGTTGGACACCTAATCCTCTATGGGTTGGTGTAGAATGTGAACAACCATGAGAGTCCAGGAGACCTTGGGATGTGGAACCCAATGGTTACACAAATGTACTATAAATGTATATCATGTCAATAATAATGCATTCAATATATATCATCCACCTTCACTGTTTACATTCCATGTGACTTTAACAAATAATATTAATTTTTTCTTAATATTCTTTTATATGCGCAAGAGAGCCATGCACATTTCTGTATACGTGCAATTCTATATATGGAAGTTGCGTATATATTGTAGATTCACATATATAAAACACATTCATATACAAAAGATATACACATATAAGAAAGTTACGCATATACGGAAGTTGCGCATATATGGTTGATGCACATATACAAAAGATGCACATATATGGAAGTTATATATACCAAAATTGCACATACATGCAGGTTATGTGTATATACGGAAGTTTCACATTTACCTGGAAGATATGTGCGTATAGAAAAGTTTCGCATATACAGAAGATATGCCCATATTTTCTGTATATGCACAATTTCTGTATATGCAAAATTTCCATATATGGAAGTTGCACATTTACGGTAGATGAACATACATAAAAGACGTACATATATGGAAGATATGCACATATAAGAAAGTTAGGCATATACGGAAGATATGTGCATATCTTCTTATATGCACAATTTCCGTATATGCGCAATTTTTGTATATGGAAGTTGCACATATATAGTAGATGCACATATATAAAAGACGTGCATATACAGAAGATATGCACATATAATAAATTTATTCATATACGGAAGTTGCACATATACGATAGATGCACATTTACGAAAGATATGCATATATATTGTGTATATGCACAATTTCCATATATGCGCAATTTTTATATGTGGAATTTGCACATGTATGATGTAGATACATAAACGACTTGCATATATAGAAGATATGCACATATAAGAAAGTTATGGATATACCGAAGGTATGCGCATATATTCCGTATATGCACAATTTCTGTATATGGAATTTGCGCATATATGATGAAGATACATAAAAGACATGCATATACGAAAGATACGTACATATAAGAAAACTATAGATATACAGAAGATACACGCATATATTCCATATATGCACAAAAATGCAACCTCTATATAGGCGCAACCTCTATATATACACATCTTCTATATATACACAACCTCCGTATATGCACATATCTTCTATATATGGATAAACTTTTGTATCTGCACATATATGAAAGTTCTGCATATACAAAAGAGATGCACATATATGGAAGTTGCACATATACAAAAGATATGTGATACAGAAGATGTGCACATCTTTCATATATGCGTAACTTTTGTATAGGTGTATATCTTCCATATATGCACTTATTTAGTATATGTTCATTTCTTCCATATATGTTCATATTTGGAAGTTTCACATTTATAATAGATGCACAGATACAGTAGATGTGCATATACGGAAGAGATGTGCATATACGAAAGTTGGGCATATACGAAAGAGATGTGCATATACAAAAGTTATGCATATATAGAAGAGCTGAACATATACGAAAGTTGTGCTTAATCTTAAGCATATTTGTACATTCCAAAAGATGCCCAAAGTCGTCCAACAGAATGCACAAGTGAATATTTTCCAGTTGAAGACATTGACAACCTTCAGTGAATATTACTACAGAAAGTAGGTAACCTATGCTTCCCTTGCGTCTTGTAGATGAACCTAGTCTAGCATATGAAATTATTCTTAGCACACTTGTGTTTTCCACCTCCCTTTAGTCACACATAGTGTAGTAGGAGAAAGAATAAGCGGCCCATTATCTGTACATCATTTCTTTTTCATGCAAGGAACAATTGAAACATAGTGTAATTAGGAAGATACTGTAATGGATCACCAAATATCCACATCTTATCACACTTTTCATGCTCACTTGATGGCTTACAGACAGTTACATATCACACACTAAGATTTTATAAGTTTTGTATTAGAAATTAGATTATCTTTAATTTTATTTTTATTTGCAAATTCTCACATATCTTAATTAGGGGGAAAATTAAGTGGCCAAATTCAACACATATTTTTCAATCTATTTTTCTAGTTTTTACAAATAACATAGCTTAATTAGTAAAAGAGTAAGTGGCCTATCATCCACAAATCTTGTTACTAACCAAAACATTTATTCATTTAATTAGTTTTGGGACTAGGGCCAAGTGTCACTATAGAAAGCAAGTAATATCTGCTTCCCTTGTGTCTTGTTGGCAAACCTAGGTTAGCATATGAAAGTCTTCTTAGCACACTTATGTTTTTCACCTCCCTTTAGTCACACATAGTGTAGTAGGAGAAAGAGTAAGCGACCCATTATCCACAAATCATTTCTTTTTCATGCAAGGAACAATTGAAATATAGTGTAATTATGAAGATACTGTAACGGATCACCGAATATCCACATCTTATCACACTTTTCATGCTCACTTGATCACTTGCACACAATTACACATCACACACTAAGCTTCTATAAGCTTTGTATTAGAAGGCATCCAGTTTTTGGAGCTTTTGATAATTATTTTATTTTAGCCTACATCTCACACCCTAAAGAAATGTAAGACCTTAAGAACTACCATAAATTTAACCAACTGAATTCCCCACAAGGGCCACTAAAGAATTTATAGTTCAGGTTAGGACCATTGGGGGTAGGTATTCCATAAGCCACCATTGTCATGTTACATCTTTGAAACATAGCAGTTGACTTTTTAGGAAGCTTAAAATCCTTCAATCATCCCACGGAAAAAATACTCGAGCATGGCAGAGACCCGGTTCAGAGGGGGTTTGGCTTAGGTCCAGCGTGTGCAATACTATTTGGGGCTACCCGACCCATCTAGTGCTCGGTACTAGTAATTGACTACCAAGAAGCTAAAGAATTGAATGCTCATGTGGGACGAAGGTACTTTAGTGGCCAAAATCTGGGGCTTCCATCCCTATAGGTGGACGTGTGGGCAATACCAAAGCCTCATCTGTTATCTTGGTTGATTCTTTAGTTGTTGGAAGGCATCACCAGTTCTTTTGAGATGTTTCCCTAGTACCCATTAGAAGATATTTTCACAAGGCCCTATTACTTTTAGAGTGGAAAGGACAAATAGGTCTTCATAGGATCTTTATTCTTATGCAAAAACAAACGAAAACCATTTTTTTGTTTTATTGATCACATAGTCTAAAGTTAAATGGAAAGTAATCATTTTATTTTTTCTTTGTTTTATGTATGTGATATATTTATTTTGAGAATCATCTCCTTCCCTCAATCACACAAAATAGCACACACTCTACTTGACACCATATGGGACCCCATTCTCCTCGTCTCATCTATTGTATCTTGGAATATAATCTTTGGTTGAGAAGATATCAGTGCCCAAGACATTTATTTAGAATTGTAAAAGAATTAATTGACTGTCCCATCATTTCATAAAACCCCAAAAATTTGATTAAAAGCCTTTAACTTTCCATATGTGAACAATGTTTCCAAAGTGACCTTCTGATGTTGAATACAAATGAAGAAAGAGAAGAAATAAGTGATGGTGGAAAGTTTTAGATAACAGGTTGCCTTGCACATAATCTTTTATCTTCAACTTTGGAATAAATATGACTAACGTGTAATGAAATTTAGAAAATAGGAGTGCATCATTAAGGGTTTTCAACTTTAATTCACAAAAATTCAAACTCTTAGCACTGTAAAATCAAATCCCAACAACTTCATTACTCTTTTCTAAGAAGAAAAATTAACACAAGATGAAATAGGAAACACTTATCATACCCAACAAATTTTGGAATCACCGTGAAAAATTTATTCATCAACACATGAAAAGTGAAAGTACAATATTGTATTTTCCTCTGAGGGACAAAATTCTGGAACCGCCCCCCCAAAAAAAATCTTATTCCTGGATTTTCATTTCTTCTACCTAGCCTAATTAAACTAACTATTAAAACAAAATCAATTGAGGAATAAATTTTTTGACAGTTAATACATTATCTCTCTATTCGAAATAATTTGTCCAATAAAAGAAACCAAAACACTTACAAATATAGATAAAAATATTCGTCGGTGCCTTTCTCTTTTAATTAATAAAATAAAATAAATGGAAATCCTTCAAAATTTATGCGGGTTTTGTATATGTTGATGGTGTTGGACCCGCTAACATTCAGGAGATCACCCCAATATGAAGTCCCAACTAGACCTCACACCATTTGGTGTGGGAGCCATTCGGTATGATGGTCCGGTTGCCATTATCTTAAACATTTTCCTCAACTCTTGCTTGTCATCATAGGAGAGTGGTCTTCTTTGTCTTGCGAGAAGTGAGTTTCATGTGCCTGGTGATTATAAGTGTCTCTTGTGTTAATGGTTGTTTCACCATAGAGGGAAAGGGTGGGAGTGAGTCCCAAGTCAGTTGGGAGAAGTCCCAACTCTGCTAGGAATACACCACAAAAAAGGACATGCATAGCTACAAGTGAATTACAAGTGTTAAACACAAGTTAAAGAAACATGCATTACAAGTGTTAAAGATTGGTCTTACAACTATTACGCAACATGTTGAAAACATGTTGGCCTGTGAGTAGGTTTCCGAATTAATGGAAATTTCCAAGACACATCGTTACACCATACATCACTAACTCCACATGCGGGGTGTTGGAGCCACTGCTTACTCCTCAGTCGACATGGTCCTGAGTTGACATGGTCCTGAATGGAAAATATACATGTATGCTGTGAAGAATGTGGTCAAGACTTAAATTAATTCTTTTAGCCACCTTTACTGACAAAGACAACACAAGTCGATATGATTCCTACTCTGTTTCCTCACATTTAACCTGAGATTCAATGGTAGCCTTGTATATAGTAGGACCCTTTGGTTGGAACCCTCTGCTTAGTTCTAACCCCCAGACAATTTCGAATGGGGTCAATGTTTCTGGTATGCACATACTTATTAGGAGAATCCTTGTCCTTATTCACCCTATCGCATAATCTGTGTAATGGATCCTCCTACATTTAACTAGTAACTCAACCCACAACCATAAGGAACATGAGCACCAGTCTAAAATAACAAATGGGAAAACCCACAACACCATGGTTATCCACGAAATGACAAGGCAAGGCTAAAACCACTGTTTATCCAGGAAATCCTCCATGTCAATGACATATCATAACCAAGAAACTACATGCATTTACCATGCATTAAGAAAAGCATATATGCAACTTGTTACATGAAAAACAATCCAACTGTAGTTGTTGATCCACCTGTTCCCTTGCGCTTTCCTGCCTTCCTTTGCCTTCTTTCCCCAAATCCAAAGTATGCCAGGAAGCTCCAAGAGTGCTGCAAGAAAACTCTAGGTGTGCAAGAGTATAATGAGAGAATAGATAGACAACTCCAAAACTGAAGTGATAAAAGGTTTTGAATTGCTCCTCAGAGTCCTTTTTATCATTGAGGCCTCTGTTTTCTTCATTTTCCTCTATTTTTCCTTCAATTTTCTCCTCATGCAATCTAACCTTTCACCTTCTTTTTCTCCTATTTTTCTTTATTTCATAAAGCAATTCCCCCAAAATCAATTATTTTCAGTGCAATAATCCATATGTATATGCAAATATATACGCAAACATATATAGAGAGATTAAATTTTATAAATGCACTTTTGACTTTTCTATACGTGTGACTTTTGTAATTGCACAAAGATATATCAACATGCATATCTAGAAGCCACACATGTAGATGAGGAAGCACATATAGGAAAATATTTATAAAAAAATATTGTCATATTTGTTGTTCTCCTAATACTTCAAATTTTTATAGGTACTCTATAAATGGGAATGTGGGATGAAATTATGGAGTAGGACACTGAAAACCAAGAAGATATGATAGAATTTTCTGCTAAATATTTAACATGGAATGAAATTGAAGGGGATCAAATAACTATTATTCCTTATAGTCGAATGGATGATTTTATAAATGGAGAGAAATCATATGAAGATTCTCCCACTCAATTTTTTGTTAGTACAAATCGATCTAAAAGGGTGGAGGATGTTATATGTGCTCACATTAACACATATATTGAATATACCATGTGAGTCTTTATTTGTTCAATTGATTAAATACATCTAATTCAAGTTCAAATGAAGTCAAAACGTGTAGACATATTTTCTAATTTCTTATCATTGTTTTTATTTAGTTATTGGTGTGCATATGGTCCCGAGTCAACATGTAGATACGTACATGATGAAAATACAAAGAATCGAAAAGGATCAACAACAAAAAAATGGAGTCCATGCCAAAGCATAAAAGTTGGTTGCAGATGTCACTTCATCATGCATCGCCTTTATGTGCATCCAAATGATGTTATTATAACATACACTGAGTGTAGACATTTTGATAAATATGGTGCTTTCTTTCATGGAAAGAGAGTAGTGGGAAGACCTCAAATGTTCAAGTATGTGCCACATGTATCCTTCGATTTACGAGCTAGTGTGTGTAGTATGGTTGAAGATGGTTTTAATGTCACAATGATTTGGGACAAATTAATGTCTGATGTGAAGAACCAATCTGGCGAGCTATTTACAGGGATGGGTCGGGACACTTTAATGACTAGGATGGTTATTTCTAACATTTACAATAATATTAGACAAAAAGACTATATATATGAAGGATGAAAATGATCCAACAAGTGTCGAGTGTTGGTACAATCAGTTTCCAGATAGTTTCATTTTATATCAAAAATAGGATGTTGTGCAAAACATACCATTTATTATAGGCATACAAACACATTGGATGCGTTCCATGATGGTGACACATTCACAAAACAATGCTATGTCAATGGATTCTACATTTAGTACGAATATGTATGGGGTGCGTATTATCAATATTTTGATTCCTATAGTGATAAAAAAGAAGTCTTTTTTTAACATAATCCTTATAATAATGTGTTTTGAATGTAGTATCAACTCTATACCTTAATGGTATTCGACAAACATCATAATGGTGTCCTGGTGGCTTGGGTGATTTCTTCACCTAATACCATAGATGATATTAAAAAATTGTTGGTAGCTTTATTTGCAATGGGAATGAAAGAGCATCAAGATTGGAATGTAAAAGCATTTATCATAGATGATGCTGCTACTGACATTCAAGAATTAAGGTACCATTTTTTTTTTACAAAAGAAACATGAAAAACATATTTCATTAATAATCTACTTTATTCTAATGTTGTACCATTCAGGTGTCTAACTAATTCCTCCATCCTATTATGTGTATGGCACATCCATCGAGCATGGGTGAAAAATGTTGGAAGCAAAGTTAAATGCAAAGAAAAAAAAGTCTGCATTTTACGTTCTTTAGGGATAATCATGCACTCATGCAAGGATGATGAGTTAGTACGAAAGCTGTTGCAGGAATATTTTCTGAATTTAGTGAAGAGGAACATTTTTTGAAATATTTTGACACCACTTGGATATCTAATGATAAAATATGAAAGTGTTATGCAACATCATATCATGACTATTAGTCTGTAATTGAATGTTTTCAGTCATTATCTTATAGTTGATAATAATTTGTGGTCATTACCTTTTGCAGACGTGGGCAAAAGCTTATCAGAATTTTCCACGTTCTAATCAAGATAGAAATAATTCAATTGAGTCCTACCATATACATCTAAAGTATAGGTACTTATATGAGTCAAATAATTCTTGCCACAAATGTGTGGATTGGCTAATATTTGTGTTGTTGAAAAAAGTTGAACTGTATTATATTCACAATCAACGTTTAAAAGAAGTAGGAGTTATAAGGCCTACAAAGTGTAAGAAAAAAGAGACTCTCTCAAAGTCTAGAGAAAATAAGATACAAGATGAAGATTGTCTGCATGACCCTAAGAGTATAAATGAATTTATGGTTTGTAGCCAAAATAAGGATACTCCTCATACCTGCTATAATGTCATATGCATAGAGTCCGAGTTTAATTTTGTAGTTGTGATTGGGCATTGAATGGAAATTTTTTAAGGATATCTTCAAAGTTCAAATGTGGGCCAGTGAACACAGTTTGGACTTTAACATGTTTCCAAATTTTCCTAGTCCAATTACCGAAAGTCATAGATTTTAGTTGATTTAAATCAAGCAGGTATAATGAGCTCGTTTTCAGAAGAACAATCAAGCATTCACCATGTGCCTATTTTATTAGAACCTATTGATTTTTCAACTACGCCACTCACAAATTCAATCTCTGAGATTGAAAGATCAAAAGTTGTGCGTGCATCAATCAACAAAAAACTAATGGATATATTAAACAATTTTCCTACAAATTGGAGTTTAGAAGAAATTGATAATGGCATTGATGATATATGTAGCACATTTAGTGAAGAGACAAATAAAATTTTTGCTATTGTGATGTCTCCATCAAGAATTATGACTAAGAGAAAACATAGTTTTTTGAGCCCACAAAGTAAAACGATACGACATGGTCATGAAAGAAATTCAAGGAAGGGAAAAACACAATTTGAAAAGGTTGGGCGAGTTCGCTCAAAGTCAAGGAAGAGCATGGAAAAACAAATGAAATACTTTCTTTAAAAAAACATGGAAATATTGAGGGATCTACATCTCAGAATCAACAAAAGCATGTTCGATAATTATTTTCTGATGATATTGTCAAGGGTTCAACAGGTACACATTTATAAATTATTGTTGTTTATTTATATAATTGAATGAACTCTTATCTAATTAAATATTTAGTGCACTATATCATGCAATCAACTCTAACTTTATTTTTTCAGGACTTGGTTTTTGATCAAATATCAATCAAATTATGTAGCAATTCAAGAAATTGGCACAAACATGCCGACAAGCCCATTGATTCCAGATTTGAACATGTGAAGTTTGACGAAAGGTAAATTTAATATCAAAGTTAATAATTCTAGTGCAAGGATAGAATAATCATGGACAAATGTCAAATTCCTTTAACCACACTTACATGATGTTAGTTGGGGAAAATGTTACTCCTTTCATTATCATTTTCTATAATATTTGAATTCAAATTAATAACATATCTTAAATTCATATATGGGTTTGATTGATCTTACACTCATAATATGTGGGAATTAATTTTTTCTTAGTAATATTCAGATTCTTTTTAACAATGCTAAATATTTTTTTTATTAATGTTTTTATTGTCATGCAATTCTGGACATTGAAGATGCGCCAAGGCTGATGTTTTTGATAGGGGAGTCCGAATAAACTTCGATGAGAATAAATTCAGAGGCATATGAGCCATTTTACAAAGTATTAGTGTCTTTATTTTTGAATTGTTTTCCAATGAAATGTAATGAACTATTTTTTGAAATGAATTGAACTATTTTTCCAATGAAATGTAATGAACTATTCTTAGAGGAGGCTTAGTTTTAAAATTTAGTTCTTCTACTAAATATTGGTGTACTTTTAATGTCAACATTGATGTCAAATGGTAATATATGCACTGGAGTTTATTATGGTTTGTTATCTATTTAAGGCGAATAGGAAATTCATTTCATGTAAATTTTTATTATTAAACAATTATATCATGAAAATTACTAGTTCTTTTCAATAGATATGGAAGATATTTCCCCGCACCCACTTAAAAGATCAATATAAAAAGAATCTATTTTACCTATACATTAACGTGATTACTTTATATAGTAATTTTTTTTTTATTTAGTATTAATATTAATGTTAATTATTGCTTTCGTCATGTAATGTTACAATAAGATAAATAAAATAATAATTACATAAATATGTAATAATGAAAATTTTTCAATACTGAACATAAATATCAATAATAATAAAAAAAGACCATTTCAATATCACCTATAAACAAAATACTTCAATGTCCATGGTAGATAACATAATTAGATAGATAATGTAACTAGCAGTAAAATATTTTAATTTCATACATATGTGTTACTTCTACTTTTTAGTAGAAAGATGATGTGTAAACTTCACCACTCAACATGGAGATTATATAATATCTAAAATATAATTGATATTACAACCAACCATGGATGAGATGTGTAAAACTTTGAAACTTTGATTATAAACAAGGAGAAAATAATATAGACGATCAATATTATAAGAATATTTTATATTCTAGAGAATTTTTTTTCATGTATTGACATTCAGATTTAAATTAACAATTATTAATACTTTTTATATCAAACAAGTACATCAAACAAAATATACATCTTTAAATACATATATTATATACAATATTTCAAAAATAAAAACCATTTCTATATACAAGACTTTCATATAAATATACACAAAGCTTAATTAAAATTTCATAATCATTATAATGAATAAATAGTTAAAATGCTTTTAAAAGTTGGGAAGAATGTTAAAAACTTTAAAGCATAAATTAAATAGAATTTCTCTATTTTATCTTTAAATTGAACTTCAACACCATATAATATTTATATTGAAATCAATAAATAATCTAATATATGTATTTTTGGAATATTCATTTTAATAAATAATATGGATAGTACTTTTTATTTTAATATTATATATTATTTAAAAGATGCAAAAGTAGATTTTATTTAGAGTACATACAATTTTCGTTATATATAATATCTAAATTAAAATTAAAAACATATCTTAAATTTTATATATGTTTGGTTTAATTGTAAGTTATATACATTATATTAATTATATAAGTTTGATTATATAATTTTTATTTTATATTTATATATAATTTTTATTACAAATTTTAAATGTATAATATTGGATAGATGAAAATAATTATTATATATAATAATTTCATAGAAATTTATATAAATTAAAATTAAAATTTTACAATTTGTTTTTTGGTAAGCTTGGTTGGATTATATCTTCATCATGTCCAACTTCTCACCCCAATTCTCCGATGGCACAATATTTGAACCCAAAAATTCAATTGAGCTCTCAGAAAGAATAATTACAAATTAAATTATTAAAAGGTTAAAAAAGACTAGAAAAAATAGTTTTCTAATTAATTTTTATTTAAAATTTGGAAGAAATTTTAAAATATAATTTAATAAAAACTTTGAAAATTGAGTATAGACAACCGTACTATTTTTAAAATTTAATTAGAAATTAATCTCCACCCCACAATTTTTTATGAGACTCTTTTAAAATTTAAATAGAAATGAATCTTTACCCTACAATTTATGAGACTCTCTAGATTTTATGGATGATGGAGTTAACCATTTGACAATGTGTAGATGTTTGTGATAGGGAAGTAGGCAAAAAACTTAGGAGAGAATAGCTTCAAGGTCTACAAACATTAAAATTGTTTTTTTTTCTTACAATTTTCCAATAAAATGGAATGATTATTTTTTTTTTTGAAATTTCATTCTTGTTCGAATTTCAATGTCAGTTTTGTTATCAAATGGTAATATATGCACTACTCTAGTTCACTAGGATTTGTTATTTGATCTACTATGATTTTTTGAGAATAGGTAAAGTCTTATATAAGTGGTTTGTTATAGCTATATGGTGAATGAAGAAATTCATTTCATATAGTTTTTTCTTACTAAGCATTTATATGATGAATATTTCTTGTTCTTTTGAATGGATTTGGAAGATATTTCCCCCATAAAAAATATATAAATAGAATGAATTTATATCAATTTTATCAACATCTGCATGATTACTTCATATATTCCCTTTATATATTAACATTATAATAAAAATTTCTTTATATTTGATAATATATTGATAATAAATAATAAATTATTAACTATGCATACACATACTTTATATTAATAAAAATATTGATAATAGGGACATAATTGTGTAATTCATTAATGTTTTAACAATAATTACCATTATATAAAATTTATAATATAATATTATACATTTATGTATTCATATTTATTTATCAATTTTTAATTTGGTTTGATATTTAAGTATTTATATTAAAAAATATCTACTTGGTTGTATTTAGTTGGAGTGGTAAAGATAAACTACCATTTTTTTTTTTTAAATGATTCATCCTTATATGTTGGAATAAAATAACATAATAAAAAACTTAATATAAACATAAAAATAATAAAAAAATTCTATTTCATAGAAGGTTTAAGGTGAAGTTCAATTCATATGAAATTTCTAAAGACGAAAGTACATTTTATTTATAACACTTTTGAAAAAAATAACAATCATTTTTATATATAATGCTTACATTCAAATAAATAAAAAAATGATACATTTTTATCTTTATAATCCTAATTATAAGGAAATTTTATAATCTAAAGATAAAAATGCTCTTCATGTATTAACTTATAAATTTAATTGAACAATTATTGACACTTTTTATGTAAAGAAATGCATTCAAGAAATATATGCATCTTTAAATACATGAATTGTATATAATATTTTGTAAATAAAAGTTATATTTTTTTTGCATTTTTTATCACTAGCTCTTCAATGAATCAAATGCTATCTTGAATATCATAGATTTCTACCCATCCATAGTGCATAGAAATACCAACAAAAAATGTGACTAAACTATATATAATATCCCAAATATTGATAACCTTTTAAACAACATTTGTTATAAAACAAATTTTACTTAAACCAACATCAAATTTAGCAAGATTTTGTCAAACTTTTCATGTTAAAAAATGATAAAGATATATGCCTAGTTGGAGGGAGCACATGTAATATTCCACAAACAAAAAATCATACTTTATATACCTAAATAAAACTAGTTCTCATTAAACAAAATGTATCTTTTGTGTTTTAGGTGCCAAAAGTATTGGTATTTAAAACATTTAAAACAAAATAAAAGAAAGTTAATATATTGAAACTGTCCTTATAGCCCCTTTATAGACAAAACAATGGCTAAAGTTATATTATTGTAGCCTAAGCCATTTAAACTTGTTGGGATGTTTAGGCTTCAAAGTAGCAAACCTAGTGGGTTTAGTGAGAGCAATGCTAGTTGAGCATATATGCCCTATGTATTGTTCGTGTGACTTGAACCCACGTGCTTTCAAGTCCTTTGGCATGATTTTGGTCCTTTTAACGATAACATCAACATTTATCTTTTTTGTTTTCTGTGGAAATTACAACATTATCAATAAATGTCAAAATCCACATAGATATAATGAAAATATGGGGACCATGTAACGAATATGAAAAGACAATGCATTAACTAGCTATCAATAAATATCAAAATACATATAGATATAATGAAAATATGGGGATCATGTAACGAATATGAAAAGTCAATGCATTAACTAGTTATTTAGTTTCAAATTAAAAAAAAAAATATGTCAATGTTATTATGAGCTAAGATATATGGTATATAACTTACCTCTCTTAAATTATCTTGAAGTCCAGATGAATGTCGCAATGGTTGAGGAGAATGTGATTTTTGCTGACTATCATGTTCACCAACATACATTTGAAAAAGTGTTTTAGGAGATTTATGTTCATTACTCTGAACATTAGATTATACCTAGATATAAGTATGTGACTGAAATAGAAATAAATGTAAAAATATGATAAAATTATAAGAGTATAAATAAATATAAACTTACATTGGATTGTGACGTTGGATGTGAAGATAGTTGTAGCATTTGAACCATTTCATTTCCATTCTTCTTAAGGCTTTGACAATCTTCAGGGGTTTTCAATGATTGCTATGGTTCCAAAGGGAACACCTACACCATAAATAAGAAACTATATATATATATATATATATATATATATATATATATATATATATATATATATATATAGCAAAACAAATCAAGGATAACAATATAGAATATAGAACATCCATTTCTCATCCCATCATTATGGTAAAACATAACAATTTATATATTAATGTTTTTTGTGGAATATGTTATATGGATTAAAAACTTATTGGCCCAATAACCCATTGAAACCCTTGAAATCTAGGCAAGCGTCGTAATAGTTGGTAGCTTTAATTTAGGGAATTTTGTTGATTAGGCTATGCATATCAATAACAATGAGAAATTAGTATACAATTATAATAAATATAAATATTATTTAATGTTAAAATGTATAAAAAATTAATATATGCAAAAAAATGGATTCAAATGTGTTGTCATTGTCATTATTAGTTTCATCAAAGTTTAATATATGGGTGTTTCCATCTAATCCTTCTTCTCCCACATCATCAGGAACCTCAATCCTTCCTTTCTCTTTTAAAGCAATATCTGTGCGCTTCATTGTTTCTATATGCCTACGAGGTAGACTCTGATCCCAACGTTCAATTTTTTCACAATTTTTTTGCTTTGAAGTATCATTGAGCTAATCAAATGTAACAACTGACTGTGAAAACAAGTTTCAATGAATTTAGTCCACAACAATAAATTTATATTAATAAAAAACATATACAAATAAATACTAATAAATTCTTACAACGGAAAGAATTTCTTCATTGAAAAATCTTTTATATGCTTGTTGTCGTGCACGACATAGCCTTGCATCTAAATCATATTGTATTTTTTCATTTTTCCTTTTAACTGCACTTGTTGATATGACAACCCATTTAGCATTTGCATCTCTTACCCAACCTCTTTGACGTGGAGGAATTGGTGGGAGATTGTGTGTGATAGCGGGATGGTGATTAAGGTCAGATAGCTTAGGTCGACTCAAGATCCCCACACAACCACCAACAAGACAAGTGAACACTTTTGGGGCCTTTGATAATTACCTCCCACACATGTCTATTTTCCTCCATTTTCTTACTTCCTTATAAATGAATATGTAAACAATAGTGTTGTTAAAAACATCATAAAAAAACTTTAAAGTAAAAATCAATATTCATATCTATTTCTTTCTGGTTAACCATAACTATCAACTTTTTAAAAATATATTAAATATTTACTTAAATTAAATGTCCATTAGTTTTTGTTAAAAAAATCCTTATTTCCCTACCTAAATTACTTAATTAAAATATTAATTTAAACCAAAAACTTAAAAACTAAATTAAAATTAAAATTAGCTTAAACCTACAATAAAATTAAACTAAATCTATATTTAAAATAAATTTTAAACTAAATATATCCACAAAATAAAAATATTGATCAATTCCAGATTATAGATTTCAATCATGTTGTAAAATTTTTCATCTAATAGAAGCGATGTATAGAAATAAATTGTCTCTGTCGTCTACAAATTTGGGATATAATTTCTTTTTCTTTATCAAATATCACTACCAATTGAATACTAAATCATAATAAAATTTTCCAATATTTCAAAAAACCCAAAACATTCTGCTAAATAAATCTATTGATACATAAATTTACACGACAAGAGTTACATCTAATTATATGATATACATAGGTGAACTAATCCACCCCTCCATGAAAGGCATGTAAGGGAGGATATAGGTTGGAAAGATATAGCTCCTGACCTAAAACTAAAACTAATCAAATAAAATATAAACTAAAACTATTTTAAAAATAAGTTAAATTAAACTAAATTAAAAGATTAAAAAAACACTAAATATTAACAACATTATATATATATATATATATATATATATAAATATTTACAAAACCTATCTTACATTTATATTTTGCATGCAGGATATTTAGTTTCTGCAATAATGTCGTTGCAACCAGTGCGTCTATCCTCAACTCATATCAAGCGTGATGGAGGCTGCCATAAAGATATTCCTAGAAGCAAAGTGAAAAAAAAGGTTGAAGCTAAAGAATAGGCCTCACATACAGATGAATCTGATATGTTAAAATTCTTGTTCGATAATGGAATTCATAGCTATATGGATCATGATGCTATTGTTGACATCAATGATGAAGAGAAGATGAAGCTTCTCTACTTTCACAAAGAGCAGCTGAAGCTTTAAGGCAATCCTGAATGCTTAGATGGGAAGCTAGCATATCAATCCTGACATGGACAGGAACGTCTGGTGCAGCTGGAGCTCCAACGGATGTAAGGAGGAGATTTGGATCAAAAATAAATTCCCAATTGGTTTCTCATTCTACTGAATATTACAGGATCAATGGACCAAGTACATCCCATGGTTCAAAAGCAGGTATTGCCAGAGCCTCCTTGGGGAAGGCCTTGAGTTCTGGCAATCTTCTTACGTGGATACGGGGTAATTGAAAATGTGCTATAGGCGTAGGGATAGAGTTCCAAACAATCTATGGATCAACCCCTAGATTGGTGAATGGATTTGAAAGGGCTCCTGGAAGCTGTAGGCCTACTACCAGTCACTAAATACACAACACTCTACAAATATTCCCGAACAGTTAACTACCATCAAGCGTAACTGCAGACTGGATTATCTATATAATGTAATGTTGTTGGGCCTATCTATTCAATATAAATGGATATGAAGGTTCTATAAGGTAATGCATTAGAATGATTTGTATAGTTAGGATAAAGTACTACAAATGGCCAACACTTTTTTCTGATTGAATTGGTAAAAATAAGTCGTGAACTTTTTTGGCATTTATTGACCAAGGATTAACAAAAACCTTTCCCAAGTAGGAAAGCAGCTAAATCAAAACTCAGTGGATCATTAGCTGCATGGGACTTCAACTGTCAAGATATTTAAAGCATTCAATGCTTTTGGGACAATAGATTTTTCTTTTGGTGATGCAATGTTACCTGAAATACAGGTACCAATAAACTGGAGTTTAGATCAATAAGTACAAAAAGCAAGCCGGTCTCTCACTGGACCATATCCAAAAATAGACTCTCTTTATGGAGGAGAGCAACAAGTGAGAACTAAAAGACACAACACCAACCTATAACTACCATGTTGACCAAAATGGCCCGCCACAAAGAAAACTGGAAATAAGATAACATAAACCATGATAAAGACACTGTCAAGTTGATGGCTCAGAATTTGAGCCTGCCTTTTTTGAATATGAATATTAGTTAAATTATTCTTATATTATGACAATAATTTTATTATGGACCGTTCTTTACACATTTCCATAATACATAAAATTAGGATTTAAGGCCCTCTGATTCTCAATTAAAGGTCACAATCTATGTCCATTTTAACCATTTAGTTCCGTGGCTTAGATTTGCTTTATGAACTCACATTCCATAGTCAATGTATCGTTGTTCCAAGAAGTTCCTTTATTGCAAATCAAAGAAATCAAATTTAATATCAACCTCTGTGTCCTGCAGTCAACTCTCAGAGATCCTGCAAAGACAAATATGTACAAAGGTGTTTCAATAACATACAATGTTATCATTTTAAGCTACTAGATACTAGAATTCGTGGGCTATTGGGCATTTGGTTCGGTGGTTCAATCATATATTCTAAGCTCCTTGACAACCACGATATGGATAATTGTAATGGAAAACGTATTTGCTGTGATTCAGATTTCAAGCTATTATCAGGTAAATAGCTAGATATATGTGTTTACATGTAATGATGTAATGCACAAGAATCAATTCCAATATAGTTATTATTTAATTAAAAGCCTAATATGTATTTGACTAAAACTACCTCACAGATATATTGCAGGTTGACATATGGATATTTTGAGGAAAATTTGAGAGATTTTGTTGCACTTTGTGGGACAATTGGATTTACTCCTCTAGATTTTGTATTGCCAGCAATGGCTTTCTTGAATGTTGGAATAAAGCCTAAGAATAAGTTGTTCTTCTACCTCCTATTGCTTCTGAATATTTCCATTATTGTTTTGTATTCAATGGTGGCATTATTGGGCTCCATAGGAACAATTATATTCATTGTAATCGATACAAAGACATACAAGTTGTTGGGCATATCTATTCAATATAAATGGATATGGAGGTTCTATAATGGTATTTAACTGCTCAAATGAAGAAAATTGTGAGCGAACTCAATCATATTTTGGCAGAAACTTACTTGTGAATTTGGAGCAACAACCTCCAGTTAAATGAAGAGAAAGGTTTTCAGAGCAACCTCCAGGCACAGGAATGAAATTCAAAAGTCTGGTGTCCACTTTCTTGATCTCGAATGAATTCTCCTTCTCCACCAAGCCGTTGAACAATTCAGAAATTCTCTTTCTCCTCCATGTAGCAGAACAATATGAAGACAAGCAACCATCGTAGTTAAGTTGGTGGTTCATTTAACATTTTCCTTAAAGCAGCATGTTAGGAGCTCGAATAAGGGTACCGTTGAATAAATGGATGCCATTAATAGATACCAGCAGACCCACAATTACATCAATCATCACCGTATGTTGCTTCCTGGAAAGATTATGGTCGTCGCTGGATCTTTTGAGAGTAGCATACATGCATTTATGATGGGAATAGTCAGTCACTAGGCAATCATTTCCTTAGTGACTTGTTGTTAAGACATGCCTGAAGGGCCTAGTAGCACTTGGCATTTATCTGATTTATTGGTTCATCTTGATATTAAATTCAATTCCTATTAATTCCCTATGTTCTTAATTGAGATTAGGACTGTTTCCTCTCTTGATTGAGATAGGTTAGAATTGAGTAGATAGAAATACAATAATTCTTTCTTTTATGCATAATAGAAATAGAATTACATATAGAATTTTGGTTGAGCTTCAATGAATGTCTCCTTTCGAGAAGACATACATTTAGTGGAAAACCAAGCCCACATATCGATGTATGTCACCATACCAAATGGATAGAGGTCTAATTGGGACATTTATTTGGTGACTATCCCTTGTTGCAGGCAAGAAGTTTTCTAATTGTCAATAGGTTGGGTTTGTTCTAAGCTCATCCAAATTATTAGAAGAAAATAAAAGTGAATTAATAACATGTAAAAGAAAATAGTAAGTTTAGATAAAATGTTACTACCATTATCAAGTATGCCTCTTAATTAATATAGTATTGTGTTGTATCAACTACAAACACCCTCCAAAATTTTACCTTAGCTTCATTTTGGAGCCTCCATACCAAAATCCTAGTAGCATGTCTTGCACTACCTAGGCACATGTGTTTACAGTTGATTTTATCTTTGTCTTTACAGCTTGTGATTGGTATCTTGTCTTGCTTTCCGTCAACATGCTAACCTCCCATGACTTGGTTTGATCCTAGTTCTTGCATTATCTTGAAAAAATACAAATTCCTAGAGGGTAGACTACCTTTCTCTCAATAATTTCACAGAGAAACCCAATAGCCTTCACTTCCGTCAAAAACTACACAGAGCAGGAAGTCATCCTTTGATCAGATATTGATCCAAGACATTAATGATAGCTCAAATTTCAGGGTATTCAAAAGAGTGTTAAACCTGAATGACCGGATAGATCTCATCTTTCTGATTCCAGTGGTGCAAATAGTTTGACATATTGACATAGTATGAAGAAGTTATCGCCGTTTGAAAAAGTTCAATAAATTGCAATTTCCAAGAATAATTGATTTTTGGGAAATATTAAAAAAAGAATATTCCAAGGAATATTCCCAAAAATATTCTTGTTTGGTTGACCAATCAGGTGTTGACACATGGCAAGCCCAGAGGCTGCCACATGGCCCTAGAATAGCATAGTAAAATTTGTTTTTGGTCCAGTAGGATCAAACCCATGACCTCTAGCAAGCTAGCCCAGTGTGCTACCACCACACTACCACCTCTTCTATGTATTGTTTCTTAATAGCTTAGGGTCACATGTAATATTTATGTGTTAACTATTTGTGATGTGGGGGTAAGTACCTCTAGGAGTCTTACTCGTCAACGGTCCCCCGAGAGTGCTCACATGTCATGTGGTATTACAACCATTCAAACCACATGGTTGCGTGTAAACTGCTAGCTTTATCCCTAAATGCCAGGGGCATAACTGCTCACATGTGTGCCTAACAGTCATGGTAACAATCAGCCTGATGATTAAGCTTAGTGGAGCAGAAAAACTTGGCAGATTCCACCATTTTCGGGCCTGCTGCCAAATTTGGCGGCCCTAACTAGAGTTCTTCCCGATTTGGAGGAGGATCACTAGGAGTTAATGAATAAATGCACTCCAGAAGTGATTTTCGACCTGATTTTCATCCTAAGAGAGTCAACCAAGAGGCTAGATAGGATAATTGAGGCGTTATGAAGCCAATGGAACCGTCTAGAGTAGCTGAAGAAGCCATCTTCAAGGAGATTTTCATCCAGGGAGATTTTGGAGCTTAGGGCCACCAGGGGTTGGAGGCAGTTGCAGGAGCTACTAGTGTCCATTCTCAGCAAACCGATAGCCATTCCTAATTGTAATGATCCTTCTAAATCCATTGCAGTAGTTTACAGAAGCATCTAAAGACTTCTAAAGGCCAAGATGCTATAGGGAATATTGAGGTAGCCTAGTGCCATCCTTGGAGGAAGGCCTAGATAGGGGATGCAGTGCTCATTTTGAGCAAATGAATAGTCTATTGTTGATGTCTAATATGTGATAGAGACAGTAGAAGAGGTTTCAGAGACAGATGAATAATTCTAAAGGAGTTTGTGCCATTAAGAAGCTCAAGGAATCTCAGTGCACAGATTGAAGGAATCAAGTCTAAGGGATCTTAGATTTGTTTGCAGAATTATCATAGCCATGACAAGGATTTAGATGGTTTTCTAAGCCCATTGGTTCAGTCAATAACCATTGGAGTTGAGTGTGGAACTTATAAAAGAATTTAAGCCATAACCCCAAAGAGCCACGTCAAATTGATAGAAGCTCAAGGAGACGTAGCCCATGATATTTTGGTTAACTCCTTGATTAAATTTGTTGTTATGTGTTCATTTTTATTTTCTACATTATATGATTGTTATGTTTGTCTAATATAAGCAGAAACAAATCAAATTAAAGCACTTAAATAGTTAAAAACAAACAAAGACATGCACCTGTTTCAAGTACTTTATTCCGCAATTTTCAACATAAGCTAGATCAAATGATTTTTAAGCTTTGGAGTGAGAGGTTCTTGTAAGTGAAACAACATGTTAAACCCTCATTTAAGATTAGGTGGTATCAGAGTAGGTTTCTCGATTGATAGAGCAATCTTTTTTCTTATTTGACTTGATAGGTGTTTAAACAGTACAAAGGATTCTACTCTTTGATTGTTTGTAAACTGACTATTGTTTCAGTTTGCAAAGGTCAAAGGAAAATTATTGAAAAGGTAAGTCCAGGAGAGGACAAGAAGGAAGAAGGGCTGAAAGCATTCTCCTTACTCAAAGGACC
The DNA here is from genome assembly GCA_031772625.1 of Pinus tabuliformis. Taxonomy (NCBI): domain Eukaryota; kingdom Viridiplantae; phylum Streptophyta; class Pinopsida; order Pinales; family Pinaceae; genus Pinus; species Pinus tabuliformis. The sequence goes on from CM062809.1 coordinate 320,803,162, forward strand.
TCAAAACAATGTTTGAAGGATAACAGGGTTTTTTTGCGAAAGGTTGCTTGAATAAGAATTTCATTCCATTTCCATTTAGTTCAAAAATTTGTCATTATTTCTTTGAAATATTTGTGAATTTTATTGAAGTGATTTTGTTCATTTTGATAATGACAAATTCTACAAGTGAGTTTTCCAAATCCTCCTCTTTCACAAGATTCTTTGATGAAGACTTGAAGTGAGATTTGTTCATAATGATGGATATGGTAAGAGAAATGAGCATCAAGCTTCGAGAGTAGTTGAATTCCAGGAAGGAAGAGAAGTAGATGCTTTCTGACAAATTGCAGGAAATGGAGAGACAACTTCATATTGAAAATATGGATCTGGAAAAGATACATGAGTTGGAGACACAACTGCTTGTTGCCAAAGAAGCCTTAGTCAAGTATCAGCTTGAAGAAGAGGTAAACAATTCTAGTTTGTATTTAATTTCCTCTGAGAATGTTTATGTTGGTTCTTTTGAAAAACATACAAGAGGCATAGGGTCCAAGTTAATGTCCAAAATGGGCTATTAGGGAAAAGGACTGGGCAAACATGCATAGGGTATTGTTGAGCCAATAATGGTTGAGGAAAGGCCTAAGTATTTCGGTCTTGGCTATGTACAATCTTATGGAGAAAGTTCTAAAGCAACCATAAAGGCAATTGAAATAGTTCCTAGAAGGAGTTTCATTTCAGGTTCTCTACCTCATGTTTGTAAAGATTGTATTCTTGGGGAATGTAATTGTTCGAAACGTCATTTGCAGGAAGAAGATGTAAATAAACATGCACTTGAACCAGAGAGTTGTGAAAGCTCTAAAAACATTGAAGAGATTGATGGTGTTCCAAAGGGAGCTACTTCTTCATTTGATTCACCTCCTCATTAAGGTAATGAAGATGAAAGTGAAAGGTATAAATATAATTTCAATCACACTTCTTTTGATTGTGTTAACCATGATAAGTTTCCACATAAGCATTGGAAAAGAATTGTATGTTCCTTTTCTGGTTTGGTTAACCATAGTGTTTCTAGACGTTGGAAGACAATGGCAAGATACAGGAAACTTTTGAAGGAAGGAAGGCAAGAAACCAAACGTCCATTGGACAAGGAAAATTATGTTGTCACGAAGATGGAAATGTGTTGTACTTATTTCCATAATCAAGGACATATTTTTGAAAGGTGTTGGACTCTGAATCCAACAATGCTTCCACGAAATTTGAAGAAAGCGGATAAAGAGTATGGCAAGAATGGAAAGGAAGTTTCCATAATTGATGTGTTTCAGAATGATCCACATATCGATGTCGATGTGCAGTTAAAGGAAACACCTTTGGTGTGGATTGGTAAGAAATGTTTAGAGTTCTTATCCAATTAAAGTTACATGCTTTTTGATGAGAAAATAAATGTGTCACATCTATTTGCATTTCTTTACTAAAGGAATGCAAGTTGCAGGATGGAAAAGTTGAGTATGTAGACTCGCTTTATTGCAGCAAAATTTTGTTCTTTTTAGCTTTGAAAGTACATGTACATGTGATTGAGGTTATTGTACTTATGATTGTACTTAAGAGAAAGTTAAAGAATCGAAAACATGCATGCAATGTCATGTCAACTTGGAAAGGTTGATTTGATCTCCATGATTGTAAAAGGGAGATAATGATGAAGTGTTTCATCTTTGTAAGAGAATCATTAAAATTCTTTTTGTACATGCTTGACTTGAAGGGTCAAATGTTTGAAAAGGCATGATTTTTGTCGGCTTTGGATTTAGACGATCATTTGTACAAAAGATGTAAAGACATGTTGATGATTCACATGATGTGAATTTTGTTTCTTTTGATGGAGCAAGAATTTACGTCGTCAAGTTGTTTTCTTGTATTCTGACATCATCTGCTGAAGGACATTGGTAGCAGCAAAGGTTTCCATGGAAGTGATGTTCAGCTACCTTCTGTAAATTCTGAATGAGTTCAAGGAAGATAATTCTTAACAGGAGGACAAGTGCATCCAGGAAGGGAAGTGTCGACTACCTTCAAGTTTTAGTTCAAAGGCACTAGCCATGTAGGCAAGTGTATGGAGGATGAAAGGAGAGGGTACTATACTCTCATCTACTATTTAGATTAGTATATTAATCTTTTGGGGTCCAAAAGATTCCCAATGGGGAGGAGTGATCAGATATTCATCGAGGACTTTAATCATAGCTCAAATTTCAGAGTCTTCAAAAGAGTGTCGAACCTAAGCAATCGGATAGATCTTGTCTTCCTAATTCTGGTATCTTGAACAGTTCAAAAACCTGACACCGTATGAAGAAGTTATCACAATTTGAAAAAGTTCAAGAAACTGCAATTTCCAAGAATAATTGATTTTTGGGAAATATTAGAAAAAGAATATTTCAAGGAATATTCCTTGGAATGTTCCTAGGAATATTCCTTGTTTGGTTAACTAATCTGGTGCTAACACGTGGCAAGCCTAGAGGCTGCCATGTGGCCCTGGAATTGCATATTAAAATTTGTTTTGGGTCTGGTGGAATTGAACCCATGACCTCCGGGAAGCTAGCCCAATGCGCTACCACCTCTGTTATGCATTGTTTTATAGCAGATTAGGGTCACATGTAATATTTATGTGTTAACTATTTGTGGTGCGGGGGTAAGGACCACCAACGGTCTTACCCACCAATGGTCCCACGAGAGTGTTCACATGTCACGTGGTATTACAACCGTTAAAACCACGTAGTTGCGTGTAAACTACCAGCTTTATCCCTAATTTCCAGGGTCATAACAGCTCACATGCACGCACGATGGTCATGGTAATAGTCAACCTGATGGTTAAGCTTGGCGAATCAGACAAACATGGTAGATTCCACTAGTTTTGGGCCTACTACCAAATTTGGCTGCCCTAACTAGAGTTCTTCCAGATTTAGGGGAGGATCATTAGTAGTTGATGAATAAATGCACTCCAGAAGTGATTTTCGACCTAAGAGAGTGAACCAAGATTCTAGCTAGGCTAATTGAGGTCTTTTGAAGCTAATGAAATAGTCCAGAGTAGTTGAAGAAGCCATATTTAAGGAGATTTTCATCCAGGGAGATTTTGGAGCTCAAGGCCACTAGGGGTTGGAGGCAGTTGCAGGAGCTACCAATATCTGTTCTCAGCAAACCAACAATAATTCTTGATTGTAATGAGCCTTATGAATCCATTGCAAAGGTTTACAAAAGCATCTGATGACTTCTAAAGGCCGAGATGCTACAAGGAATTTTGAGGCAGCCTAGTGCCATCCGTGGAGGAAGGCCTACATCGGTAATACAGTGCTCATTTTGAGCAAATGAATAGTCTATTGTTGATGTACGATATGTATTGGAGACATTAGAAGAGGTTTCAGAGACAATGAATAATTCTGAGGAGTTTGTGCCATCAAGAATCTCAAGCAAGCTCAGTGCACGAAATGAAGGAATCAAGTCTAAGGGATCTTAGATCTGTTTGCAGAATGATGACAGCCATGACAAGGATGAAGATGGTTTTCTAAGCCCATTGGTTCAATCAATAACCATTGGAGTTAAGTGTGGAACTCGTAAAAGAATTGAAGCCATAATACCAAAGAGCCAAGTCAAATTGATAGAAGCTCAAGGAGACGTAGCCCACGATATTCGGGTGAACTCCTAGATTAAATTTTATGTTATGTGTTGATGTTTATTTGTTTCATTATATGGTTTTTATGTGTGTCTAATATCAGTAGAAACAGATCAACTTAAAGCACTTAAACAATTAATAATGAACAAAGACATACACCTGTTTCAAGTACTTTATTCCGCAATTGTCAACATAAGCTAGATCAAATAATTGTTAAGATTTCAAATGAGAGGTTATTGTAAGTGAAACAAGATGTTAAACCCTCATGTCAGATCATCCTTACTCTCAGAATTTATGCAAAGCAGGTAGTCAACCTTGCTCTCAGAAAATGCGTAGAGAAGGTAGTCAACCTTGCTCTCCAAAATTGTGCAGATCATTCTCAGATAGATCTTTCTAATGAGGTATTGTGTGCATCAAACAAATATTGTATGCTAAAGTTACGACCCTAGGAAGTTGATGTAGCAATTTACCCCAACAGGGCCGACAGTTTGGTGTTTCATCTCCTAGGGTTAGGTTTTTGTATGTTTTGGGTTTTCCATTGTTTCTCAATAATAAGTCGGCCCTCAAGCCTCATTGTAAAATAGTTTAGAGGCATGTAGTCGGCACATCGCTTCTCAGAGATAAGATACCATCACCCAAGCTAGTCTTATTTTCATTCTATTTGTAAGCATATTTCGGTATCTCATATTAATGAATGAAGTGTTATTTCTACTGTATCTCTATATTTATGGTTATATATGTAATTTGTTGTGTTCCTGTTTAAATTAAAATTAGTGATATCAGAGCGGTCTTCTCTTTCTCTATTTTTCTTTGCATGTCCCTAATGAGGTCGGGATATGAAGAGTTAGGCCTTCAACTCATGAAACCTTTGCAAGACCAACCTCACAAATCTTGACTACGTCCCATGGTGGAAGAACATAAAGATGAGCAGGCAGGAGATCCTTTCAAAATCTTGCTTGAAGAAGCCCTTGAGCGATAGAAGAACACAATGATCGACAAATTCACCCCGAACCTTTAGAGGCTACCTAAGGTCGACACATCTACTTCTAGCGGCTACTCTGGAAGCACCACACCCTTTAAGGTGCAAGTTAAATTTCACATTCCCATATTTGAGGGTCAGATAGATGCATACGCGGTAGATAAATGGTTAAATCTGTTAGAACTATATTTTTTTGTTCATGATTTTTCCAGTCGAGAAAATATTACATTTTATTTGCTCGAATTCACCCCCGACATCAAGGACTAGTGGGAAACCTACTATGAGAGGAATTTTGAAAATATGGCTTGACTATTTTTGGCCACGCCCACTTGGGGTTCATTCCAGGATGCCATTAAGGAGTAGCACTACCTTGTTGGTAGCTATGAGGATAAATACATAAGTGGACCATGCTCTGACAAGGAAGGGACCAAGACGTGCCAGAGTTTACAAATTGTTTTCATACCCTCTCCACGAATTTGGGTATCAGCGATTCTGGGAAAGATTTGGTACTCAAGTAGTGTGGCTGCCCACCTAGGTACATCTTAGATGAGATGGATTTCCTGGACATCTCCTCGCTTGTCATGACGTACCGATACACTGTCAAGATCGAGTAGAAGATTAAATAGAAAAAGAAAGACTTTGGATCTGCGAACCCGAAGAAAGGGAAAGGCACACCCAAGCAATAGAGCAAAGGGAAAATTCAAGGTGAGGTGACCCAAGATAACCTGCTGAAGCTACAAGAAAGAAAAGAAAAACACCATGAAGAAAAATGACACAGGAAAGTGGTGTGAGTTTCATAAGAGCTCCACTCACAACACAGGTGATTGTTAAGCCAAGTAGTCATTGGTGGCCGAGTTGAAGGATTCTGAGTCTGACACATGTTCAAACTCTGAGTTAACCCAACAAGGGGAATGGAAAAGTGAAGCATATTATTGATGGAGATCCCAACACCACTGTGGCAACCACAAAGATCTTGAAGATCGATACTGAAGATATATAAGACGGGGAATGCCTATTCCACTCATAGATGTGGTGAAGGGTTTTCCGTTACAGTTCATTGTCGACAATGGGAGCCAAAAGAACTTCATTTTAGCAGAGATCCGGAAGCGACTAAGCCTAGTGACTATAGCACATCCACAGCCGTACACCATTGGTTGGATTCACCAAGGATGTGATCTCTTTCATATCCAATAGTGTCACCTTCCCTACAACATCAAGCCCTTCACAATGAGGTATTGTGTGATGTTTCTCCTCTTAAAGTGTGTTATGTATTATTAGGTCAACCATACTTATGGAAGTGCCATGTTGTCTATGAGTTTAGACCTTGCTATGTTATTATTTCTTTGGGTACTAAGCTATATAGGATATCAGACGTAGCCACACCTACTGCCATCTCTTTGATCTCTGCTAAGAAATGCATTACGGTCATCTCCCAAACTAGGAAATTTGTTTTCTTTATGATTTGCTCTCAAAGTAAGGGGAAGGTGGTAGCCACATCCATGGCCCCTAGTAGTTGTTCCTCCAAGAAACAGAGTTAGGTGGATGTGGTCATGGAATAATACAAGGAAATCTTCTCCTCATCCACAGGGGTACCCTTCCATTGCCAGGTCAAGAATCCAATCGATCTAACTCCAATATCACCACTACCCAACATGTCAATATATCATCACTCCATTTTAGAAAACAAAGAGATCAAGAGGAAAATCCAGATGTTGATGTAAAAAGGGCACATTTGACCAGGTTTCTCACCTTGTGGGAGCGCGATTGTACTTGTACAAAAGAAGGATGGGGCTTGGAGGCTTTGCATCGATTATCAAGCACTAAACAAAATCAATGTCAAGAACAGGTATCCAATCCAATGTATTGATGGCCTCTTGGACCAACTCAAGGGGTCTAATTATTTTAGCAAGATCGAGCTAGGGTCTGGTTATCACCAGGTTCTAATTAAGCCCATGTATGTAGGGAATATTTTCTTTAAATCCAAGCAATTTTTGAATGGTTAGTTATGCCCTTCAGGTTGAAGAACTCCCCTGCCACTCTTATGAGTCCAATGGATGACATATTGTGGTGCTTCACTAACTCATTCATCATTTTTTATCTGGACAATATCCTCATCTTTAGCAAGATTTGGGAAGAACACTTGCAACACATTCAATATTTTCTTCAAACCCTTCGGCAACATAAGTTGTGTGCCAACTTGGAGAAATGTAAATTTGGCATGAGCCAAGTACAATACTTGGGTTACATCATATATGAGCATGGTGTGCATGTGGACCCGACCAACATCCAAGTCATTTAGGATTGGCCAGCCCTGAACACTCTAATGGAGCTTCACAACTTTTTGGGCCTTACAAATTTTTATTGAAGGTTCATGTTGGGATTCTCCCATATCACTTGGTCATTGAGTCAGATTACTAAGGGTAGGGTTAAAGGAAAGTTAGCCTGGTCTGAGTCCCAACAAAAGGCCTTTGTTGAGTTGAAGGACTGCCTCTGCTCTGCACCGGTACTCACACTGCCAAACCTACAACAACCATTCGAAATATAAAAAAATGCCTCGAACTATGTTATTGGTGCAGTCATCACCCAACATGAGCATCTAGTGGCCTATCATAGTGAGACACTTTTTGATGCAATTCAAAGGTACCCCACCTATGATAAGGAGATGTATTCCATCATGCAGGCTTGCCAACAACGGAAGCACTACATTCTTGGGAAGGAGATAGTCATCCACACCATCCACCAACCTCTACAGTTTATACATACATAGGGGAAGTTGCATAATGTTCACCATCAGAAATGGTATACATATCTACAACAATTCCACTTGGAGATTAAATACAAAATGGGTATCACCAATCATGTTGAAAACTACCTCTGTTGACCCCCAGTTGCAGCACTGACTACTATTCTCAACTCTTGTGGTCACGACACCTCTAGATGGTCGCCACTATAAAAAAATGATCCAGAGTTCGCCTCCACATACCAGATTCTAGGAGATGGAAGGAAATTTCATGGTTTACACCTCCAAGATGCATTATTATGTACATAGGCCACATTTCTATTCCTTAAAGCGAGCATGCCAAGTTGATCTAGGAGTCGCACTACAGTTGTGTAGAAGGACACTTTACTATGGAGAAAATTGTGGTTGTATTACTAAAGTACTCTTATTGGCCCAAACCCTAACTAGATGTTGGTAAATATATCAGATCCTTCAGTAACTGTGCTATCGCCAAGCCAACCATCAAGAAGCAAGGCATGTACAATCCTCTGCCTACTCTCAACTAGCCATTGGAATCCATCTCCATGGACTATATGTCGGGCCTCCACTCTACCAAGCATGATAATGACCATCTATTTGTGGTCATGGATATATTTTCTAATATGACTATATTGGCAGCCTATAAGAAGAGTATCACAACAAAGGAAACTACCAAACTCTTCTTTGAACGAGTATGTGTACATTTTTGGATACCGCATATCATTATATCAGATCAAGATAGCAAGTTCTTGAGCACTTTCTGGTCAATCCTTTGGACATCATTGGACACCAAGCTCACAAAATCGACTGCCTTAGATCCTCAGACTGATGGCCAAATGGAGGTCGTCAATAGGATTATAGTGGACATACTCCGCATGTACAACTCCAAGCATCTTCGAACCTAGGATGAGACTCTTCCATATTGGTAGCACATTTATAATAGAGCTCTCCATAGCTCAACTACACGGAGTCCCTTTCTAGTGGGTCTTGGATTTCAGCCATTGTGTCTGATTGATGTTTTCATGCCTCACGCGACTACGCAAACCGAATCCACACATGTACTATTTGAGGCTGATAAAGTGACTACATTTATTGAATGCATCAAATACATTAGCCAGCAGGTCCACAATATCTTGGAGAAATCAAATGGAAAGTACAAGCAGTGACATGATCAACATTAGGTGCCACACAAGTTTGAGGTGGGAAATAAAGTCTAGTTATATTTGAAGAAGGAATGCCTTACCAGAGCCTATCGAAAACCCAGAACACTCTGATATGGTCCTTACACCATTAACAAGATTGTGAGGGACAATGCATTTAAGCTCAACATTCCCCTATTCCTTGGCCTGCACCCAATGTTCAATCTGGACCACCTTCCACCATACTTCCCACCATTGTTTGACACATCAGACATTACAGAACAACTCACACCTATAGTGTTAAATCTAGACTGCATGGAACAAGCCACAACTGATCAGATCATGGACACATTGATAAAGAACACCCGAAATCAAAGGATCCATCTATATCGAGTTGTCAAAGTAGGCCAACTCCTTCGCCGAGGCAAGTGGATGACTAGGGACCAAGTTTAGTAGAAGTTTCCTCATCTCATGGAGGAACTCAGCACAATGGGAACCATTTATTCATAAGGGGGGAGGAATGATCTAGGTGGATATTGGTGGCCACCCTCCTATTCCACTTGGACCCCCACCATTGTTTCTTTTAGTTTTTTAGTTCCCTTCATTCTACCACATTTTACTATTTCTACCAGTTATTCAAGTGCTAAACTTCGAGAGCTGTTTTGAGGCCCTAAATGATGTATTTTGGGAAAATCATCGACATCTAATTTCAAATTTTAACTTGATATCCTCTTTTGGTAGTTGTAGTCCTCGAATAAATATTTCTAGTGACGTATCGTGTGTGTCAAATAGAGATCGTATGCCAAAGTTACAACCCCAGGAAGTTGATGTAGCAATTTACCCCAACGGGGCCCATAATTTGGTGTTTCATCTCCTAGGGTTAGGTTTCTGGATGTTGGGGGTTTTCCATTGTTTCTAAATAATGAATAGGCCCTCAAGACTCATTATAACACAATTTAAAGGCATGTGACTACCAAATCTCTTCTTAGAGATAAGCTACCATCGCCTGAGCTAGTCTTATTTCCATTATGTTTGTAAGCATATTTCAGTATCTGATATTAATGAAATGAAGTGTTATTTCTGTTGCATCTCTATATTTATGGTTTTATCTGCAATTTGTTGTGTCCTTGTTTAAATTCAAAGCAGTGCAGCACGAACAAAAACAAGAACAAGAGAACGTACAAGGTGCACAAACAGAGCAAACTGCACTGATACAGGTTGAAGGCTTAGATCCACTAGCAACAGATGTTGAAAAGAGTGAGCAATCATAGGAGGAGGAGCTTGCTTAGTAGGATGAATAGATGGTTGAAAGTATGGACACGAATATAGTAGAGCCAGAATAGGATCAGGAGACAAACCTCATGCCAAAAGCAACAGAGGTCACTCCACAAGCTTCACCAGCATCGTTTGCAGATAAAATACCAAGTGAACAAGGAGAGAGTGTTCTCCTTGAGAGTGATCTGGGAACATATATGTACAACATAGCCTTTGAAGATTCATGACACAGGGTTGTACAGGGGCGCAAAGCACACAGCTCGGAGCATCATACATCTCCTGCGCACTTTGAAGAATGGGTGACTGTGTCTGATGTACAAAGACATCCAGCTACTTTGGCCAATGCTATGAAGGCTTATGTAAAATCCAAAAGCTCATGTGTGAAGTTCTTAATAGCATAAAATGAGGACATGGCTAAGGATTTGCAAGCGGCCAAGGAGAGGGAAGAACAATGAACAGGATCAGCTAGAGTAGAAATGAAGAAAGTAATACTCACTGAAGTATCAACTCTTGAGACAATCATGCAGAGACTATATGATAGGCTCATCACTATGCAAAAGGAAGTTACCCATTTACATGGATTTCATCAATGTTGCATCAAGACTACGTGCATGGTCACATACATACATGTCATTTTTTATCATGTATAGACATGGACAGTGAGGTACAAGGGAGACCCATTTCAATTTCACAAGATGATGAATCTATAGGAAAAGTTGGACAAAGCACGCATCTAGAGTCAGATCTAGAACTATGAGGAACTCTCGCCATTCCTTAGTAGTGTTGAGGCTTCATATTGATGGTTTTTTAGGAGTTTGGATGTCATCGTGTAGATGCACAGGATCCCATCCATCAGAACACTCATTGAGCCCAGAGAGAACAGCCAAGTTCGATTGGATATTGAAATGTAGTACGAGTAGTTGATGCGCACGGCCGCAACTGCATACTTGAAGATCAGCATGGAGAACATGCAAAGGTATTTCACTAGTTCGGCCACACTCACGACTATGTTGCGCATGTTACAATATGAGTTGGATAGAGGTTACAAGTTAGTATACCTAGAAGCAATGGAGACAAGAGTTCCTTTCCAGAAATACGTCACCAAACAGTATGCAGACAACATTACACTCTACCAATCTTGGCATCGGTTCACCACCAAATATCACTAGGAGGATGTTGCCAAGTTGGTCTTTTCCATAGCCATCTGAGACTTAGTGTTATCTTGTATGGCTTACTCAAGCCTATTTTTGTCCCACATGGGTATAGGTGGAAATCGTTTCATTATTGTAAATATGTTATAAAGTGAAATTCTAAGTGTCATTAGTGGAATTCAAACGGTCATATGTAATGTAAAGAGTTATATGTAATGAAGTTGAAGAGTCAAAGGGGAATGTCAAGGGTCACCCCACCCTTTGCTATATACAGAATATCATAACTCATAGAAAGGGCTTTTGGGGAGCTGGGATTTTGGCTAAGCATTAATTAGGGAAGGCTTGGAGAGTATGGTGGTGAGTCTTGAATTCTCCATAGTGTAGAGTGAGTACATCTCTTTGGAGGAGCAGGCGGTGTTGACTCTCATGTTTCACTATTGGGGCTATCGGTTGTCAGTGGTGTATGTATGAATGAAACTTTCACTTTATATATATATATATATATATATATATATATATATATATATATATATATATATATATATATATATATATATATATATATATATATATAAGAGCCAACACATTTTCATGCCTATGTGGTTATTGTAGTTGGGTTATTCTGGTTGCTTTAGTAATTTATGTTATTTAACTTACGTATTTGTGTATGAACTATTTTTTATGCAATTGTATGAATCTAGTTGCAATCGTGTTATTGGTTTAACTCATCACTTCGGATTGTCGACTATTTTGGTTTCCAGTTTGTGATGTCATTCAGCTCGTGTGTTCCTTTCAGGTTGGGTATTATTATAGGCTTCTAAGCGACACACTTATTTTTCCCCTCTGTGTGTTAGAACCCCCATGCATCTCAGTTGACTCGTCACAAGTTCACACACTTGCTTCCAACAAAGATATCACACTTACCTCTGCGTGCTATCGCAGTAAAGGCATTGCTTTACTACCTAATGCTCGGGCTCCTAATCCAAACAGTCTAAGGTCTAGTTGGGACTTCTTACTAAGGATATCCCCTAACATGTTGGCGGGTCCAGTACCATCAACATACTGATTATGTTTATTCTTGTATTGCGGATAAACAAAGTAATGGATAATAGTGTATTTTAAAATAGGATAAGAGTTGATATGCACATTGGAGATAGTTATATTTTACTTAAAGATATGATTGTTATTTAGTATTTAATATTAAATGGTTATATTAATTCTATTTATTATTTATTAGAATATTTTTTCTTTTTTTCTATGGAATAAACCAATAATTTATTTTTATTATTTTAAATGCTATAAAATTACATTTTTACTTGTTTGTTTAGGTATTTTTTTGTTAAATGGTTTTATTTGAGATATTCTAAATGAAGATATGATATTATACCTACAAATGGAATAAATAAAATGCTCAAAATCGATAAAGACTAAGCATTGATTAGAGATAAGAAATATATAAGACATTAGCATCTCTTGCTCCCACCAATATTCCATGAAAGGGACGGTGATAATATTTCAGAATTTCCCCAATCCTATTTTATGTTATCAATCAGGTGTGATGATCCATCGAAATTCCAGATTTTGATAAACCATTAGATTTCATATTTCTCTCCTTATACGCATGTTGAAAAGGAAGATGGTTGGAAAACATTCTCAAATATTTAAACTCTTACAAGACATAAATTAGGAACATACTTTGACATCTTCGTTCATCTTTTACCTGTCTAATGATAAATGGGAATCATAGAACACCTATAAACAATTAATTCCTTTTTCATTCACAAAAATCAATACTAATTTTAGTTTCATAAATTCTCATAATTATCTCATCCCTCGCCAAATATTTCCCAAAATTTAATGGAATTTGTAAAGAATAGAATCACTCCCCCTCCACATACAACATAATCTCCTTGTATTATCTCATCCAAAAAAGCCAAGGGAAAGTTCTTATAAACTTGTAATTTATCACTATCCTTAGTAAATTTTCTTCTTTATCCTATGGTCGATAACTCAATATGTTGAACCCATTGGTTGGAGACTTTATAGAAAGATTGTATTTTTATTAAAAAACTGAAATGTTCCTCGAAAACCATATCCCCTAAGCCACTATTAATGGAAGATCTTTAAACCATTATTTGTGGACTTCCTACTTGATTCCTAGAGCCTACTTCTTAAATAGAAAATTTTCAAATATATTAGTATCTTCATGTGTAACCACATCTATTTTTAATAATCACAATCCATGGTCAAATTACCATTTGTTGCCTTGTTAAATTTACAAAATGCACATCTCCAACCCACTTCCAATTACTCTTTTGTAATATGTTTCAAATTAATATTTTGGCCTATAATCCTTTTCATTCCTTTAATATAGAAACGTGCATGTTCCTATAAACATGCCCACTCTCCTATAAAAATATATTCTTTAATTACCTCTTTCTAATTTTTTTGAATATCAACCTTGTAAATAAATCTATATAACCTCATAATTTAAACTAAATTACTATAACTTATATAACTTCATGTCACACCCTTTACTTCCACTCATATTATAGTAAATTTGTATGATTCTTCCCATATTCATAATTATCTATCTCAACCATTCCACTATTAAAATAGAAAGCTTTCATAACTATATCTTCATGTCACACCCTTTACTTCCACTCATATTATATTAAGTTTGTATAATTCTTCATATATTCATAATTATCTATCTCAACCATTCCACTACTAAAATAGAAAACCTTCATAACTATCAAGCTACATAAGGACATAGATATTTTAACCAAATTATAATTTTGCTGAAGGCATTCCATAAATAGTTATAAATAATATAACGCCAAATATTCATCGCTTGAATTTAAGCAAAGTCACAATTTCATGCGATGAAGGCCCGTAAATATCCATAATTTTCATCGCTTGAATTTAAGCAAAGTCACAATTTCATGCGATGAAGGCCCGTAAATATCCATAATTTTCTCCCAGCTCAGGCTCACTCCAAGGAAATCATATGATTATAAAAGTATTATAATTTTTACACCTTTGATGTTTTAAATGATATGAATGAAAATGATTGGATTAGATGTATAAGACGGGATTTTGTATTAATCCATGTATTAACATATGAATTTTCAGTGGAAAAGGATACATTTATTTGATTTATTTGATTGAGATAAAATGTACTAGTTGATGTAGTTATAAGATATGTCTTGTAGGTATAGGTGAATTGGGGATTTGAGCTTCCTAATATATAGGAAGTGGGGATTTATGTTTCTTAATATATAGGAATTGGGGATTTAAGTTTTTTAATACATAGTATTCCATTTTCAAGGTCATATCTCAAAATGGTATCTCAAAAGATTAAATATTTATCATTAAACAAAAATAAATATATATTATTTTGATTTAAAAATTATTTTGAAATAATATCTAGTTTAGGGTACAAACTTTTAATAAAATTAGACTTTTATGATATAACCACATCAAATTTTAACATTCCTAGATTGTCTTGTGAGGTAGTGTTTTTTATGACTATGCTATATATAGATATATACAACTTTTTTTAAGATATAATTAATGATAGTTCTGATTAGCATTCATTAAAACTAGAATTAAACTAAAATTAGCTTATTCGATTTTAGGAGAAAGGAAAGAAGCTATTGGATTTCTTTTAAATCATCTTTATGCTTAAAATAATTAAGAAGAAAATTTCAATCTCAACGTAATTTTGATAACTTAAACGTTAAAAACATCAATATTGTGATAGATATTTTCAAATCTAGATCTAATTTAAGTATATCCATGACAATTTAATAGAAAACACTTTCTGCTTTCAACTTTTCTTGTCACAAAGATGATTGTATGTTAATTTTTTTATCTTCTATTTTTTTATTACATCATAAATTGTCCTTCCATCCAGCCATATATATCAATAACTTATGACTTCGCCAAGAGTGGTCAGTTTTCTATTCCTTGAGAATTATCAAAATAAAAAGACAGAGTTTTCTACTCTTTGAGCATTATCAAGATAAAACAACATGTCCTTCTTCAGGAATTGATCCTAGTTGGAGGGAAAACAAACAAATTTCCCAACCAGTCCCATTAAACCCAGGGCATTGTACATCTATTTTTGAATAGAGTGTCCAACATTTTAATTTAAATATTAATAATTATGAGGTGAGTGGTAGTGATTTAACCTCTATGGAATACTCTAGAATATTCATAGTACTATTCACTTATCAACAGTTGAAATTTATGTGGAAAGTAGTTATGCGTTTTCTGACTTTTTAATTAAATTGATTAATTACAAATAAATGTTATAAGAACATATGTCATAGGAACATGATTTATAGTTTATGGCTTTTTTTGGCCTAGTTGGAGGGGACACAAACCATTTTCCCAACCACTCCCATTAAACCTAGGGCATTGTACATCTATTTTTTAACATGTCCTTCTTCAGGATTTGATCCTAGTTGGAAGGGAAAAAGACCATAACAAACCATTTTTCCTTCTGGAATGGATCCTAGTTGGAGGGAAAATGAACAAATTTCCCAACCACTCCCATTAAACCCAGGGCATTGTACATCTATTTTTTAATAGAGCGTCCAAAATTTTAATTTAAATATTAATAATTATGAGGTGAGTGGTAGTGATTTAACCTCTATGGAATACTCTAGAATATTCATAGTACTATTCACTTATCAATGGTTGAAATTTATGTGGAAAGTAGTTATGCGTTTTCTGACTTTTTAATTAAATTGATTATTTACAAATAAATGTTATAAGAACATATGTCATAGGAACATGATTTATAGTTTATGGATTTTTTTGGCATGTGGTATTAATAATCCATGGTACTAGCCTATGGTAATGTAACAAAGCATATTTAAAAGTTTAGGAGGTCCATGGTAAAGTGAGGATAAAATCAAGATTCATATTTTTTAAAAGTATAAATGCTTAATAATAATTTAGAATAAAGTTTTAATTTAGTTAATTCTTATGATATTTTAAATCTGGGCAATGTGAGATGTATCATGAGGTAATTATTAAGATGTTTATTGGTGTTTACTAGCCATTAGTTTTAATATTATCAAAATTTTCACGTTCTAAAAAATGACTTATTCCTTTATTCGCCAATCATTCAAATATGACCTACCATATTTATGTCATTTTTACTTTAGATGTAGTTGGTTTGAACAAATTTTGAGGCACTTATACAGAATATTTTATCATACATATTGCTTAACTTAATATTATACATATTGTTTAACTTAATATTGTACATAAAATTCTTAATTTATAAAGATAAAAAAGGATGCCTGACTTGATAAACAATTTATGAAAATAATGTTATATTATTTTATTGATCTGTACTTTGCAAAAATAATTGGCTTTTGGAAATGAGGATAGAAACCCTAGCAATGGTAGTGGATCAAGTTCAAAGTGTAGCCAAGAGTGCCTATAACACTAGAGAAAATATTTTGGAATCTAATGCCATGTATATAGCATCTATTGATGCCACAAAGCTATAATCCTAGAACAAAACAAATGCATGGTAATAACAGTCATCGGTGCCATATAGCTAGAATCCTAGATCAAAACAACTACACACATGGCTATAGCAGTGGTTGATACCACAGAGCTAGAGGATCTTGATCTCCCAGCGTAAACTTATCGATAACTATAGCTTCATTCAAATGAAATCAAAGGCTCCTATAGAGTGGAGGGCCAAGGAACCCTTACACTGCTCCTTTCCTATATGCTACTAGGCAATCATATACCAGATTTACCAAATTTGTTATGACATATTTTCAAAATCCCCTCAAGGGAGTCACTAATAGTTAGGGTTTTCTCCTATGATATGGTTCGAGACCTGAAGTTTTAGTTAGAGCTTCGAGTGAGTATTCTCTTAACCATGAAACACCTCCTTTTTCAAGGTAAATAGTTGGACAACACTTCTCTTCGCTTAGTTTGCAAAAATGGTAAGGATGTTATGATTTTTATGGTTCTTTGTCTATGATGGGAGATTACAGACAATCCTTCCTCCTCTGATGGGTGATTAAAGGTAATCCTTCCTTCTACACAAATGATGATTTGTAGATAACTTTGATCAAACTACCTTTGGAAGGCTGTGTCAAAGTTTTGAAAAAGGAAGGAAAGAAAGGTCACCTTGCAGACCAATCCCAATTTAGGGATTCTCATCTCTAGCTATTTCTTCTATCCCTTTACACCTACTTTGCTACTCTATCATTCATATGTACTTCTAATAGCATTAATATAGGGAGTGTTGTGCGAGAAGAGTGATGATGACAAATAATATAATTTTATTTTTGTTTGATTAATAAAAAATTTAAACTTAAAAAAGAAGATACATGACTTTTGATTTAATTCTCAAGCTACAAATTATAAAATTGTTTTTCATTTACTTATTCTTTCTTGCTATTTGTTTTTAAAAGACTGTATTTTTAAATTCTATATAAATAACCATGATGTTATTTTATATTGTTAGGAGAAACAAATCTGGATAGAAATGAAAAGAAAACTCCATGAAATTGATAAGTCAACCAATCTATTGTTGTGAAGAAATTATTATGAATTTATTCAAGAATATCATAAAATCAAAGTCATATTACTAAAAAAAAATGATAAACTTGAATTATTATTATTTGTTTTGAGAAATAGTTAATTAAATAGATAATATTAAAAATATCAATTAAATAAAAATAAATGATTCTTAAATTTAAAAAATAAGTTTCTTATAAACTAGTATATATCCATTTTAATTCGAGAAACATCAATCTTTTTTTAAAAACAACATTTCCTCAAATTTTTCACTGAAAAGTACAACTTATCCCTTTCCTTTAATAAACCTAAAATAAAAAAATAAAAATAAAAAATCTCGATTCGTTTAATTTTAAATGCACTATTATATATTTATTATAACTTCAAATATCAACATAAAATTATCATCTTAAGTGAATTTCTTTGAAAATTTTATCTCGCAGTCTTAATATATTTTATAATTTATTTTATTACGACGGCACACAGTGGTCTGCAGACCATCGTCGACCTCTGGCTCTGCATACACAGACATGTTTATTCGTCACAATGAAAATGTATATATTATATTTTTACAAATAAAGCTTCCATAAAATTAATGCATAACGAACTGTAAGTCAGTCTTTGTAAACGTGTTTCTCCGTCACAAAGAAAACGTATAAATGGATTTTGCAGCAATAAAGATTCGATAATTTTAATATGTATTCACAATAGACATGCAGGGTTGCGATAGGTATAAGTTCTGCAAGTCTCATACCGCCAACCCTGAGCAGTCATCCAGATTCAGTTTTACAAGAGTTGATTGGGAGAGGTGAACTTTGTGCAGCCAAAGGTTATATGAACTTCTAGATCCATGATCAAGGAATATTAAACTGAGTAAATCCTGCATGGCTCCTCTTCTCTCTTTCTCCTGAATGACCTAGTGAAGAATCAAGATTGGTAAGTGCTGAGTCCTGAGATCAGATCTCCTCATCAAGGGGGGCCAGTCCTCTTCATTTGGCTGAGCACTCCTATTCAACACACTATTAAAAGATGGGATGTATTTCCTTTAAATTTTGCTTGCTGAAAGAGGCTTTCAATGATGGTGTAACCCTGGGACACGGCTAACTGCAAGTTCATTAAAGTGCTAGAACCGCCTCCAGAAATGCGTATTAGGTTCATATATTTTAGCACAAAATCCTTGTGTCATATGAGCCACACAGGTTGCACCTTATGACAAAATGAATGGAAAGAAACCTTTCTCTTCTTTTCACAATCATTAATAAGTCGAAGAAAATTTCTCAACATAAGAATAAGATGGAGAATTAAGAATAGGATGGAGAATAAGATGGAGAATTGATTAAAGTGCTAGAGCCGCCTCCAGAAATGACTATTAGGTTCATATATTTTAGCACAAAATCCTTGTGTCATATGAGCCACACAGGTTGCACCTATGACAAAATGAATGGAAAGAAACCTTTATTTTCTTTTCACAATCATTAATAAGTCAAAGAAAATTTCTCAACATAAGAATAAAATGGAGAATTAAGAATAGGATGGAGAATTGAAATAAAATAATTTTGTGTGTTTTAATTTAATTCAGATAAAAAAATTTAAGTTATATTTTCATTTTTTTTATATGATATACAACGTTACTCTATAGTTATATATCATCTCCATATTGGATTGTCGAAGCTCTAAACACAATGAACTAACATTTATTCATTTTAAAATAAAAAAAAATAGCCATTCTTGTTTTCAACGAAAATTAATTAAATCATAACTAAAATAATAAATTCAAACATTTAAAATCTTCATAATATTATTGGTAGAGAATTCCAATTGCAACATACCAAATATGACAGTGACCTACCATTACAGGCATGTGATTTGCCAACCGTACATAAAACTCACCTGCAGCTAATTCCATTATTGACATATGATTCTTGTG
Organism: Pinus tabuliformis; assembly: GCA_031772625.1. Taxonomy (NCBI): domain Eukaryota; kingdom Viridiplantae; phylum Streptophyta; class Pinopsida; order Pinales; family Pinaceae; genus Pinus; species Pinus tabuliformis. The sequence goes on from CM062809.1 coordinate 320,822,574, forward strand.
ATTACCAGCGCAACTTATAGCTCTACCTGGGTCATAATGCCGCAGTCAGACATGGACTTTGCAGTACTCTTGGTGGGCCCGATCAAGTATGGAAATATTATTTCCCATAATGTCTCTATGATTAGAAATATTATTCATGTCTTATGCTGTCGGTCCAGGAAAAGCCAAGGGGCTCATCATAATCATAATCAGCTAGTTGTCCTCCTTTGCCAAAACTGGAATTGTTGACTGTAAGAACCGTAAGGAGATTTGCCCGAGCAGTGGCTAACTCAGCTTGCAAATCACAAACATGCTGCTGCAGCTGGTAAATTGCGCCTGCACAACCATAGACGGGATCCCGCAGCCTCGTCCTCGCTTCATACACCATACTACTCACTGCATCATCTTTATGCTCTCTATCAACATCCTGAAATAAACAGAGCGATAGTAGTATTGGCAATATGAGGAACCATATATATATAATGTCAAAATAACTCAATTAATTTCCTATTAATATAAATCAAATCAAAGTAATTGTTAGTTGTTTAAAGCCAATCTTATCTAAAACAATCCAAAAGAAAAATTTGGAAGGGAGACAGATTCATAAGACTACCTATCCCAAGCCTACTATCGAGTTAGCTAGCTTTCATACTACTTCTCCTCACTTATATAGATTTTCGATTGGTTTTTGTAAATGGGGCCATGAGTTGCATATCTACTGTCTCATTTGTTGTTTTCATAAATGGCTTTGCGTCTTTTTTTTCATGCACAAATATGACTTCATCAACGGTGCTTATTATCTCCTTTCATTTTCTTGCTGGTTGCAGAAGGATGTTGGGAGAAGCCAAGCATAGAGGGGAACTGCAAATTGTAAGTATCGATATTAGAATAAATATCATACTTTCTTTTCATTGATAACACAACTGGTAGAGAAGAGAAGCAATCTTAATAAAGGAGGCTCTCCCTCTTTTTGGAACAGCCATAGGTAGGATCATAAATTACAATAAGTCAACTTTGTAGTATTTAAGTATTTCCCACTTACTTTGCCCATTGTCAAAAAAGTTTAAAATAACACGATAATTTCCAAAATAGAAAAAAGGTTAAAAGTATGGAAACTATAATGATGGTCTAGAGTAGGGAGATTAGTTTTATTTAAGTTTACTCTCTACTAGATGTTGCTTTCTTGGACTCTAAAAGGCATTAGGAAAGGATGAGTAAACTATGCCAACTTTCTTTGGTCAAGTTTAGTGCAGAGTAATGATTGAACCACGAGTCTTTTGTTATTTTTGGATAACTAATTTGCGTTCTTCTGGCATATTATCTCTGTGGCTGCGTTACTTTAGGTTAGCTCGTCTTCCGTCTAAGGCTATTGATCCGAAGTTTCATCATATTTTCGTTTATCTCTGTGGCTGCGTTCTTCTGGCATATTATCTCTGCGGCTGCATTAGTTTAACAAACATCGGCATAAGATTATCTTTGCGGTTGCGTTCTTCCATTTGCGGCTGCGGTTCTCAAATTTGCATTATTTTTTATATTTCTTATAATCTGCGAAAATAGATTTGTGAGCAAGTCTTCCTTTACGTGGCCATCTCCAGATCAAGTGGTTCTTGAAGTGAAAGTCGGTGATTTATTTTTTCCTGCTGGGTTCTAGATCTAATCTTCTGCGACTATATTTAGATCTAGATCTAATCTTCTTTGCGGCTGGGTTCTAGATCTAATCTTCTGCGGCTAGATCTGGATCTAATCTTCTACCTTATTTCTTTGTCGCTGGATCTCGGCTTTCTACGGGCAAATATGGCTCCTAGCTTCACGAAAATAGCAACTTGCTCAGTTCTGTCCGCTTCTCGAGAGCAAGCTCTTGCCCATATCATCAGTGAAGCCCAGCTCCCACGGTCCAGGTGGTCCAAGCCTCACTCGATGAGGCTTTGAAGTTTTCCAAAAGTGTCCTAATCTATTGGTTCAATGGCTTTTGGCCACGGTTGACAGCTCTCCACAATTGGATCTCGGAGGTATGGAAGCCTATCATTTTTGATGAAATTAATATCTACCTGTGTGCTAGGGGTTTCTTTATAGTAGATTTTGAAAATCCTGAAAGCAGACAATGTATTCTAGATTTCGGCGCTTGATTTTGGGAAAACTCAGGCCTATTCATGAAGCCATGGAACCCATCATTTGATCCCTCAATAGTAGTCATAACCTTAGCACAAGTTTGGGTGAGATTGCCAAGCCTACCCTTGCATCTCTGGAATCTCTCTTCGCTAAAAGCCATTGGAAATGAAATTTGGAAATTTTACTGCAAGTGCCCAGAAACAGAGGAATATGCCAAAACCACCTATGCACGCATCTGTGTAGAAATGGACTTCAGTGGGAGATTCCCAGCTGAAATAAACCTAACAAGTAAAAACTATGTGTGGAACCAGAAACTTGATTATGAAAGTGTCTTCTTCAGATGTCGATCCTGCTTTGAGACGGGCCATCTAGCCAAAAATTGCCCAAAATCCTCCCAGAAAAATTTTGCTAGAAAAAACCACCACAGATCTACATGGTGGGAAGGAGCACAAAAAGAACAGTACACTGTCATCAAAGAAGAATACTCTAGGGAAAACTCTGAATCACAAAAAAGAAACAACTCTCAAGACAAGCAGGGAGAAAGCCCCGCCCAGCAACAAAAAAGTGAACTCAACAACCCCTCAAGTATCAACTGTTATGAGGATTCGGATACCGCACAAAATAAATCTTCATTTAACAGCAAAGAAGATCTCCTAGACCAAACTTCTTCTCCATCTATCTTCAAGAGGATGAACATAATAGATTGCGAAGCTAAGACACCAATGTCCCAAGAACCAGAAGAGATGAAGGAGATGCAAGATACAGGAAGTTGGAAGACCGTAAAAAAAAAAAAAAAAAAACTACAACATCAATCTCGCCAATAAAGACGAGGAGCCAGACAATTAAAAACTAAGAAAATTATAGGTCCGATAAAACAATTTGGTCTTAGTGGACGTTAACCACTATCATCATCATCATCATCATGATCATTTTGTTCTTCCTTGGGTGAAATGAGACCATATGGCTCTTCCTATGGCCTAGGGAGGATGGCACTAAAAAATTTGCATCTCTCATCTTTAGCCGCAAAAGTTCGTTGGAGATTAACCACTACTTAGAGTTTATGAACAATGCTAGTACACATGAAATACATTTATGCACTATCCATAGAGGAATGGATTTGGAGTCCAAATAAGTAGAGTAACAATACTTCAATCATCTAGAAAGTTGTCATTTCCTTTGTTCCATTGATAGAATTTTGTAAAGAGTGGAAAATTGGAAATGGGTCCCACTTAAGAGTATGTTTAGATGCACGGTTTGGAGTCAATAATGGTCACATATCGGCCTGGATTGACAACTTATCTACCAGAAAGAGGTTCCATCCCATTGAATCATGGAGCAAATCTAAGGTTCCATCCCATTGAATCACGGAGCAGATCTAGTTCAAAATAATATATGGGCTCAATGATGGTTATTAGGTAGACAAACGTGCCTTCTTTACGATGCACCGTTCCCATGGAATGGTTATGTATTGCCTTCAAGGATAGCTGATATTAGACTGACTGAAAAAAAAAAATCAATTAATCTGGTCATTCGATCCAAAAGATTTCTATTCTCCAAAAATGAGATACTCCCATCTCATCACAGCTAGATTATCTAAATATTATCATAGAACTTTCTATAACAAGAATCCAAAACACCAGATGTGTGAGACTTTATAATATGGACTTTTAAAATGGTCGTTAGACCAAACTAAAACAAACTTTATATGTTTTTGTTCTCCTATCAACACTCTAAAATACGATTCTACCGTTTGGATTGATTACACAGTAATAGACTCGGATATGTATTCTTGTAATAAGATGAAGATCATTATGATCATGAAGGTTGCTTAAAATCACAAAACCTGAAGAATCCTGATGATGTTGCTCGCTCCAAATATTCTGTGCACAGTTGCAAACTTCTCAGTATCATTCGGTGGGAAGTAAGGAGCCAGCACACATTTGTCTCCACACCGCCTTCGCAGCGTCCTGCAAGACGCACAAGGGGTCCCCACTTTTGCTCTCGGATTTTCCTCTTTCATCTGCATCATAAAATATAGATTTATGAGGTGCCAATACTATGAATATGCATTGAACTAAATGACCAGACAAGATCTGGTCAGGCGAGGCTTCTAATTAATTACTTCTGACATTATAAATTTGTAGGGCCTTCAGATCCAATAGTGGAAATAAACTTCAATGGTGATTATAATATGAGATTATAATATGAGATTGAAGGATGAAGAAATTGCGGAGACGATTGATAGACGTGTAAACAGGGAGCTTTCGTACTTTCCCATGGAATGTGATATCAGCTACCCACGACTATTAAAATGACGGTGATATTAAAATGACGGTTATTTTGTGTAATGTTTATTCTTTTTCTTTAATCAGAGAGTGACAGGCGCGCCAATGAATGATTACCAGGTGCTGGTTTGTTCACTAACCTTTTTGACCCTTGCCCACCGCCATAAATCTTTTGGAGCGAATATAGGATATCACATGCTTGTTCCGCACAGACGACCAGATTGTCAAGAAAAAAGTAGTTCGCGCTGATGGTCATGGAAGACATTCTCTTGTAAAACTATCTTTACTGTTTATTTAAGCAGCAGAGTGTCGTGAGATACTAAGAGGTATTGAGTGCTGGTCGTGAGATATTAAGAGGTATTGAGTATCATTGATTGCGTTAGAATTTCCATCTTTCTGTCTATCAATTTATCATTTTATTATTTTGATTTCGTTTAGTGGCAGAACCTGTGAAGTTACTATTTTTTTTTTTGTAAATACCGTATTTTTAATTCAGATATGCACTTTTATTTGGGCATTCTTATCTTGGTTGCAGCAGTATAAAGCAAGCTTAACAGTTGATTTTACTTCAGATATTTGATTTTAGTTTAGATATTTGATGCTTAAATTAAGCAAGCTTAACAGTTGATTTTACTTCAGATATTTGATTTTAGTTTAGATATTTGATGCTTAAATTTGTAATTATGATAAAAAGTAGTTTTTCAAATAAACTAGTTATGGTCTTTAAAGGTATAAAGATACATGAAAGGAATTCTGCAATGTTAAATTTGCAATTATGATAAAAGTAGGTTTTTAAATAAACTAGTTATTGTTTCTAAAGGTATAAAGATACATCAAAAGAATTGAAGATTTGGAAAAGACTTTAAAAAAAATAAATTATTAAATATAGAAAAAAATTATTTTACTTTTATTATTAACTAATATATAGAAAAAATTATCTTGTTTTTATAATTAAGGTTGGGAATAAAGGGCAGAGTTGGCTAGAAAGTATCAAATCCTCTAATAAGGTTGAAATTTCTGTATTCAGGGTTCTGTGATAAAGAAAGAGACCATGGTAAAGACTTAAATAGAGAGCAATGTAGAAACCAAAATTCCAAATAACTCTATATTTGAACAATAATATTTATTTTTCATTAGTCATCATCTTCAAACAAGGAAAAATTTTTAATATTATCTCCAATTTTTTTTTGTTATTTCTATATCTTTAATTTTAAAAAATCATATTAAATAAGTTTTAGTATTTTCCATATGTCATATTAATAAGACATAGTATTCCTTTATGATGTTATAACAAAACAAATTTACAAATTAAAATTTTATTAAAAATTATATTATATATTTTATACATATTTTTTAACTTATATTTATGCTTATTATAATTAATAATAACCATTTTAATTATAATTAATAATAACAATTTTATTTTAATTTTGTGATTTTTTTAAAGCATTTTAATATTTATAATGGATTAATGGGTATTTGTGATGATTTAATTAACAAAAGAAAATGTTAATATAAACGAACATACACGCACATTGGTCAATTACATTATTGTGCGTTAATATCTCGCGAAAACCGTTATACCCTCCACAGGTTCTACTCTAACTAAATAAATTTCTAGAGTCAAAATTGACTCGAAAATTCATGAAACGATGAGTGCTGCGAGCGAATCCATTCATTTACAATGTTGCTAATCAATCCATTCATTGGTTGTTGCAATTAGGCCTGGAATTTGACATACCACATGATTACTTTAATTCGCAGAACTGTTTTATTGCATGGAAGATTAAGGAGGTATGCAGCGTCAGCATTGCAGATAAGGTATACAGCTGTGCTTAATTTTCTTCATATCTCTATTACGATACTTCTTTATTCTTTGTTCGATAAAGTTCAAGAAGTTTCTGTGCATAACATTAGTGTTAAACAGGTCAAATAATCTGCAAAGTATGGCGACTATACAGAATTAATTAAAGAAATTTGTATGCCTGACAACGAAGTTATTTTATTTTATTGGAAGCTAACGGTGGGGATCGTGGGAGGCTAAAATGTACCAACCTAAGAAGAGAATGGTCCCTAAAAATTTGAAATTTTGGTGGAGCTTTTAAGAATTCTTTTTGGCTGATATGAATGAAGAGTTTGGATGTTTACAATTCCGGTTTCTTAATGAGAAGATTGTTTGATAAATTTTTAGATAGATTCCTGCCTTAAGTTTTATGAAATTTCTAAAGTAAAATTTCCAGGCCTCGTTGCAATTTATTGAGAAAATTGTTGGTGCAGGATTCCCAGCATGAGCCTCAGAAGAAGAATGGAGTCGGCTAGTGATTTTCTTGACGTCAAGAGAATCGCGGTGAAAAATGATGAAGGATTGAGTGAGCAGGAGGATTGGGAGGGTTTAGAATCCATGACCCCTGTCGGCCTCATCTTTATCCAACCATCTTTAAATGGTTACGTTCTTGTCAGTGTAGGATTGCAGACATAGATCAATCTTGAGGCCATAACAATGGGTTTGGAGGCCACTTTGATTAAACACAAGCATTTCTCCAGCATTGTGGTTGGTCCTCTCATCTTCAATATGAATTCATTCAGTCATTTCCCTGGTTATATATAAGCTTAGATGGGCGCGTTGTCATGTACTTTTTTGAGGCTAACAAGTAACCAATTATTTAGGTGATTGGAGAAGGAAAAACAAGAATTGTTAAATGGTTTATGGTTTATGTGAATATTGCTAATCATGTTATATAGGCGACTTTCAAGGCAGACAAACGCATAGAATAAAAGGAGTGGTCATGCTCATGCTCATGCTGGTTCTCATGAAGAAGAATCAAAATTCGTGATAAGGTTGAAGAAAGGCACAGGTAAGTATAAAGAAAAATTTTCATTTATGTGTTTTAATTGTGGAAGAGTAGGACACTATGCATCAAAATTCCCTTTTAAGAAAGAGGAAAATCAGTTTAAAGGGAAAGAGAAGAGAAAATCTAACAAAATGCGGAAAGGGAGACAATTCAAAAAGAAAAATTTCTATGCTCAAGAAGATCTAAACGTTCTAATAAATCTTCTACTGAAGATGGAACAAGTGAATTTATGATAATGGCCTTGGGATAACTTGAAAAGGATTACCAAGAATATGAAGAAGAAGAGGAATATGAGGTAGACCTTGAGGGGGATTTAATTAGTGCCCTAGATGAAATAGAAGGGCTTAAGCTAAATAATAGAAAGAAGAAAAAGATTCTATTAAAATATGTAAAGGAAGAATCCAATTGAGAAGACATTATAAGTTGAAAGTTGAACTTGAAGAAGCAAAGAAGGTGGAAGACATTTTACTGCAGTAGATGAAAGAGAAAAACTAGAAGTGTGAAAGATTGGAGGAAGAGGTGTTTTGTATAAAGAAAAATCTAGAGAAAGATCAAACTCAACTAAACACAAATATTCAACAAATAAAAGGATCTGAAAAAATAGATGTGATATTGAATTCTCAAAGGTCTCCACTCATAAAGATAGGGTTAAGTTATCAAGGAGAATGCAATAAATCTAATGTAGAGGATAAAAGGATAATCACTTTTGTAGAAGCCACTAGGATAGAGGATGACAACTCACATCAATCTAAGAATAAAAATTTGAGCAACACTTCAACATCAAGTGAACAGCTTCAAAGGAACACTGCCAGTGTAGTACAAAAGGCAAAAGAAATGGACAATCAATACACAACCTATCAGAAACCACACTTCTTCAGAAGACAAGGTTATCAAATGTCAAGTTGGTTAGATTGGCAAACAACATCCACTGCCAGGTACAGATATTTGTTTTATAGATATTATTATTGTTGTAAGAAATTTGGACACAAAGCCATAAATTGTAGGGCTTATGCCAGAAAAATTTATTTTGGGATTTTTAAGATGAGAAACAATGGATTCATGAATGTTAAAACAAATATGAATCTAGACAAAATACATTTTCTCCACTCCTTTGATATCATTGAATGTTTCTATTGTCACAACTTTGGGCACAAGTCATATGAATGTAAGCTTAAAGAAAATATATTAACATCTTAGAATATGTCTAAAATAATTGGATGCATGCAATGGAGGAAGAAGGTAGAAGAAAATACACCTAAAAAGTGTGACTTAGTTATGTGTGCTCAAGATCAAAACAATAAATGGTATGTGGATAGTGTTTTCTCTAGACATATGACAGGAGATAAAATCAAGTTTGTTTCCCTAAATGAAAATAAAACTAGAAATGTCACATTCAGTAATGATGAAGCAGGAAGAATTAGAGGAAAGGATACAATTAGTCTGAATAATGGAAGAAGAAAGGCTCAATATGTAGTGTTTGTAGATGGTCTAAAACATAACTTGTTGAGTGTAAATTAGATGTGTGACAAAGGCTGTGATTTTCTTTTTAAAGATCAAGACTGTGAAATTAGGTCAACATCTACAGGGAAGGTTCTAGCTATAGGAGTTCGAACTGAGAATAATTTATATATCTTCAAAGAAGAGAATGAGGAATGCTACATCAACAAACAAGATGAATCCTCGTTATGACATAGGAGATTGGGGCATCTCAACTTTGATCACATCATCAAACTCAAAAACAAGAAAGCACTCAGAGATTTACCAACAATAAAAAGGCCTCAAAACACTATCTGTAAGCCATGCCAAATGGGCAAACAAACGCAAACATCATTCAAAGTCAACGATAAACTATCAAAAAGTAAGCCCTTGCATCTATTTCATATGGATCTATGCGGGCATTCCACAACAGAAGCACTAAGAGGAGAACAATATTTCATGTTGGTAATCCATGACTATTCAAGATTAACATGGGTGGAATTTATCATACATAAGTCATAATCATTTGATAAATTTAAAACATTTAAGGCATTGGCATGAAATTAAACAGGGTGCAAGATAAACTGCATAAGGTTAGACAAAGGAGGTGGATTTACATCATATGATTTTACAGACCTATGTAATGAATTTGGGATAAAACAACAATATATGATTGCAGACACACCACACCAGGATGGATTCGTACAGAGACAAAACAGGTTTTTTCAACAAATAGCTAGAGCCATGATGCAAGAAAGAAACTTTTCTCAAACCTATTGCGCAAAAGCAATGCATACAACAATACATATTCTCAATAAGTCACATCTTAGACCAAATTGTGATAAGACACCTTATGAACTATGGCACAAGAAACCAACAACAATCCAACATTTTAAAGTAATCAGAAGTAAGTGTTATATCAAAAAATAATGATTAAAATATGGGAAAGTTTGATGGTGAATTTTATGAAGGAATATTTTTGGGATATTCGTAAAAAAGTAAGGGATACAGGTGTTATAATAAAATAATACATAAGATTGTGGAATGCATAGATGTAAAGGTTGATTAAGAGCTACCCAATAAGAACAAGAACATAGGTTTTTATCAATACTCCAGAACATCATCATCATATCAGTAAGGAGAATGAAGTACAAGATGAATAATTAAATGATACTAAGACTCATCCAAAAGGACCTTCGAGATACACTTAAAAGAATCACCTTGAAAATCAAATTATAGGAAATAAAAGTGGAGGAGTACAAAAAAGGAGGGAACTAGTAGAAAAATCTAAGTTCATATAGCCATGTTTTCAGAGATAGAGACAAAGAACTTTGAGGATGCAAGTAAAGACAAAATTTGGATAGATGTTATGAACAAGGAATTAGATTAATTTGAGAAGAGCAAGTCTTGGGAACTAACACCAAGACCTATCGGAAAGAATATCATTAGCAAAAAATGGGTATTCAAAAATAAGATGAATGAATAGGGTCAAGTTGTTAGAAACAAATCCAAACTTGTGTGTAAGGGTTACTCACAAATAGAAGGACTTGATTATGAAGAGATCTTTGCACCAATCGTGAGATTGGAGGAAATCAGGATGTTTTTTTCCTTTGCATGCTACAATGATTTCAAGGTGTGTCAAATGGACGTCAAATCTACTTTCCTAGATGATGATTTCGAGGAAGAAATCTATATGGGACCACCTAAAGGTTTTTCATTCATAGATAAGCCTAATTATATCTGTAGGTTAAAGAAAGCATTGTATGGTCTTAAACAAGCACCATGGGCTTGGTACTCTAGACTAGACAAGTACCTTCAAAAATAGGGGTTCAAGAGAGGAGGAGTTAATAATAATCTATACATAAAGGTTGATGGAGCCAAGTTACTAATTATAGTTGTGTACATGGATGGTATTATGCTTGGCAGCAATAAACATCATCTAGTAGAATGGTTTGCGGAAAAAATGAAAACCGAGTTCAAAATGTCTATGATTGGAAAACTTAACTTCTACCTAGGGCTCCAAATCCTACAAAACCCTAGAGGCATATTCATTTCTCAAGAGAAATATCTAAGAGATATGTTGAAAAGATTGCAAATGGAAGATTTTAAGCTTGTCTCAACCCCCATGACTATGGGATGTAAACTATGTGAAGATGATGAAGCACCTGATGTGGATCAAAACCAATATAGATATATTATAGGAAGTATGTTATACCCAACAACTTCTTGACTAGATATAATTTTGGCAATTGGATTAGTAGCAAGGTATCAATTAGCACCTCAACAAAGCCATTTGTTAGCAACAAAAATAATATTCAGGTACTTGAAAGGGACTATAAGCTATGGTTTGTGGTATCCGAAAGGTAAGGATTTTACTTTGACAACATACACAGATGGAGATTGGGTCAATTGTGTGGATGACAGAAAGAGTACAAGTGATGGTGCATTCTACCTAGGATACTAATTGGTGGCATGGCAAAGAAAAAAATAAACATTGGTTTCTCTATATACCACAGAAGATGAATACATATCAGTTGTACTATGTTCCACACAAGTATTTTGAATGAAACAAACACTACTAGACATGAAGGTAAATTTTAATGAACATATATTTATCAAGTTTGACAATACAAGTGTGATAATCATTTCAAAAAATCATGTGCTCCATTCAAAGACTAAACATATCCCTATAAAGTACCACTATCTTAGAGAACAAGTGGCTGATGAAATAGTGAACATGGAGTGCATACCCACAAGGGAACAAATATAAGACATCTTTAAAAAATCCCTTGCTAAAGAACCATTTGAATATCTTAGAATTAAGCTAGGGATGGTACCTATAGACTCTCTTCACTAATATGACTTCAAAAGGAGAACCTAGAAGACTGCAAAGTATATGAAATTGAGCACGATCTAAGGGGGAGATTACAGAAGAAAGTAGGAGTAATGAAGAGGAACACAAATCTTATGATAATGTCAAGAATTTAAAGAAATTAAAGAATAAGAAAGAACAAAAGCATCATCAAAGCAGGAAATCAAGTCACATTCTCTAGGAGCTATCAACATCAATCATGTTCACCATTCAAAAGTCCATTTTTCAATGAATTTTTTTCCCTTCATATGTATATATATCATATGCATAAACATGTAAATATTTTTTTGTAAGTAGACACAGTACTAGTACGGCTAAGACAATTGGGTATCTATTTAAATCATGTTGGAGGTTAAGCATAACTTATTTTATAATTGTCTCATCAATGTTTCTCAAAATTCTTCATTTTTCTGACTCCATCAATGTACATTTTAATGATTCTCGTTAAAAATATAATGTTTGAAAACTTGAGAGCCATCCAAATACAAACATGGAAGCAAAAGAAAAGACATTTTCATCAAGAAGAGGAGAAAACTCTATATATTTGTATGGTTGGTTTATAGATGCATTCATTATGAAGCATCATGAGATCTACATAGAAACCTTATTATTTGCAATCTCCATTTGAAAGATTGTTATCTCAACAATTAATCAAATATTGTACCAATTTCACTACATCATTAGGATTTATCAAAATCCTTCAGCACTGTCATTATGAAAACAAATATTTGAATGCAAATGGTGAATGCATGAGAAAGTAAGATGGATCTACTATCAAAAGAAGAATTCTCTAGAATTGCTTCGACAACATTAAACTAAATAATTCTTTTGATGGAAATCCACATGCTCATAAGAAAAATGCATCAATATCTCATCTCTATGTCTAATAAAATCAACGATATTAGTAGGTTCTGAACATCAGAATCACAAATTTCTTCCAAAAAAGGGAATAACATTAGGCAAAATCTATTCTCAAAATCTCTGATTTTTTTTTTTTTTTTTTGGCATAATACTATGTGTAGATCCTTGAATCAAATGAACAAGTCAATAAAATCCATAACTAATGAACCAATTTCATAAAATACAAACTCTGAAAGAAAACCATTAGGAATTTTCCAATAGAAATAAAGACCCAAATGCATTAATCTCTGGTTGCACTAGACACATAAAAGAACTTGGTGAAATTTGATATTCCTAAGCAATGCCATCTCTAATGGGTTTCGAAAATCAATAATGTTTACATAGATCTCAATGCCAATATAATCAGACTACCTTAATAATATGAAAAAGACAAAGAAAGAAGAGACTTAATCCATCTAAAGAATGAATACTTGTATGTTCAGTGGAATTGGACAAGCTCAAATGGTAATAAATAAAACTAGATGAGGACAGTGGAATGTAACACATGAACAAGAGCATGAGCATGAAGTATATGCATTGAGCAATGTCAGTTTTAGTTCATGATTAAATGAAACAACATGGATAGGGTGGATTCATCAGTTACAATAGTAGCAAATGAATAGTTGGTTGAAGAGCATTAAAAATTGTGTGCAACACTGAGGTACATTCGTTGGGGTTAGCAGTGATAAGGAATAAGAATTTAATGTGCAATGGTCATCGGCAGAATCAATTTTACTGAAGCATTCTATTATTGGCTTGGAAAATAATGTTGAACGTTACAATCTCTGTGATTGACAATAGCTAAAACAATATGACATCGACAACATATATTGATGCTACAGAAATCATTACAAGTCTATGTTAAGACAAAGGGCATTAGACCTGCCAAATCATCTATTACATGGTATGCAGACTTTATATGCCAAGGAAAATTATATTCCAACCAAAAGATACCAAACTCTTGCTCAAAAAATGATGATAGACATTGAGCGTTGAGACTAGGGTTTTGTGCCCTAATTTCATATTCATACAGAAATGGAAGTGGTGGAAAATAAAAATGTCACATCACTGAAGATTCAGTGTTGTGTGTTTTCAAACAAAAACAGCATGCCCATCGCCCCTAGTGTTTCATATGGTGATGAAGATATGTTGATAAACGATGTGTGTGCAATGGTCCAAGAAGAGTGTTGGAATGAATTATGGGCCTCCACATTGTCGAAATCAACTTTGGCCCCTCTTCATATATCTCAAGTTCTTGTGAAGCTAAGAGAACAAGCCTCATTAACTCTTAAGTTCCTCAAATGGGCAAGCCAACAACAAGATTTTTATCATACTACAAAGTTGCATTGCATGATTACCCACATACTCTACAAGGGAAGAATGTATCACCATGCCCAAGAGGTCCTCAAGAGTCTTGTGAGGGCACAGAAACATGAACAACCGAGTCCAAACCTGTTTAACATGGTGAGGACAACACCGAGGGCATGAAATTCATCTTCCAGAGTATTCAATGCCCTTCTGAGGACTTACACCGAATCTAGGATGCTAGAAGAGGACTCTGAACTTTTTTATAGAATGAGGAAGTTTAGGATTGTTCCCACTATTTATGCATGTAATATGCTTCTGTATATTTCTTGGAAATCCAATCGTGGGGACTTAGCGAGGAAGTTCTTTGCAGACATTACGGGAAATGAGGTTCTTCCCAATATTTTTACATACAATACTATGATTAATTTCACGTGCAAATACGGCTATTTGCAGTGTGCAAGAAGCCTTTTCCATCAAATGAAAGAGTTGGGCTTCCAACATGACATTGAAATTAGGGTTCCATGCCCTACTTTCATATTCATGCAAAAATGACATTGGTGACCACGTTAAATACAATAGTAATGGATTATGTTCATGCAGAGAGGTTATGGCGTTGAAAGAGAAGCTTGCCTGATGTTGTGGAAATATAAATGGTTTACACAATGATTTGTGAAATTCCCTGAGAATTGGCACATATTATTTCGGTGGAGCAGCATTATCACTTTTTTGCAGCGTTATTATTTTTGGTGGACCATCGTTATTTCTTAGCAGCATGATCATTTCCTTTGGAGAAACCTTATTATTTCCAACATTATATATATTTCATTGGAGCCAATTTGGCATCAATGATATGATATCTTGTGTTATGCATATATGAATTTTGTGTTACGGTATCATATTATATGTTACGCTTTCCTCCATCAAACTTAATGTAACAACGATATGATATCTTGTGTAACATGAAACCTTTTAATGAGTCTTGATGCCATAAGGTTTCATGTGAGCAATGGAAATAGTTAGTACCTACCTGTTCTCAGGATACTTGCACTCATATATATAGTGGCACTCTATATTGCAATTCATCTACTCATTTAATAGAGTTTCAATTGATACCAATCCTTGGTAGGCACATTGATGGAGACATTGAAGGGGATGTTGATATAAGACTTTTTAATGCTTACTATCGAACCTGAGATTTGTTTGTATTCTTCAACCTTGTGAATTGCCCCTGGTACTTCTACTTATTTTCGAGTGGTGCAGCCTAATGAATGAAGGTGCCCGCCAATAGATGTTGACTTCCAATGATGCCATTTCCAAGACCAAGGTTTTTCTCAAGATAACAAAGCGAAGACTATATTTTTTTTCTCTTGACATAGGCTTCAATGATTCACATAGAATCTAAATTTCATTTTTTTCTGCTTGGTTATATTCGTGTTGGTTTTAATTGCTCATCCAAAAGGTAAACATGGCACAATGTTTGCATTTATTTATGATATAATAGATATATACCACCATTGGACTGAGCTCAAGTCACCATACAACTCAAAACCATTTTAAGCAGTTAAATAATTTGGTGGATGACTTTTGTGTTTTGTTAAAGCATTTGGTGGATGATTTCAAAGAAATTTGTTGCAAAAGAAACTGGACCGGGTAAGAAGTGAGGAGAGCTTGCAGACCTCCTGAAGCTGTCATTTAAGGAATTTGTTTGGCATTCTTACAACACCTCTAAGATAGTTTGTTGCCTTCTTTTATGGCTGTCCAAAGTTTCCTTCATGACCTCTGAAGGATCAATTTTGGTAGAGCTAACTGAAAATTATAATAGGCGCAGAATGGTTGTGGATATTTAGAGTTTTCTTAGAACTTCCCTTTGAACACTTGTGCAGACTTAAATATTTGTTAGAGTTCATTTTTTAACACATTTTAGACTCAAAACATTGTTGAAGACATCTCTGAAGACACTTTTAGATAATTCCCTGAAGATATCTTTGGAGCCTTGAAATAAGATTGGAAACCGCTGAAGCAACCTCGTGAGACCAACCTGAATCATATGTTGAGGATTGTTGTTAATAAGTCATTGGAGATCTTGGAGCAGTCCTTTGACAAATACTTGTTGAAACTGATTGGAAAATCATGTTCTTAAATACCCTTAATGACTTATAAAAGCAACATTGTTGATGTCGTTATGATGTAGACTTACAGAAGTTTACTTGAAGCTAATTTGACTGAGCCTGCTCATGAAAAACAAATCTTTGAAAGGAATACTGTGTTACTCAGGCTTGATACTCTTTCCAAATAAAAGAAAATAGACTATTGGATCTACATTGTGCTCTTTCTATGCTTGCCAGATATATAATTTAGGATGGTTACACAAAGTGTTCTTTCAATAGTGTTTTTGCAATATTTTACAGAGTGTTCTCACAACAATATTTTGAACTGCTCTTACAGTTTTTATGTCATATAGAGCAGCATTGATTTTGGAGCATCATTCGTTCAATATGGAAGAGCTCTAATAATTTATTTACAGTGGCATTCATTCAATGATAGTGTCAACATTGTTTATACAAAAAAAGACATTGCAGGTTATAGATCATTTATGAAATGATGACAACTACACTAAGGATGCTTTTACAGGGTACAAGACATTTATAACCCCTTTCCATTGATGTCAAAATGCAAGGCAAGAAAAATTTATGGCCAGCAAGGAGAAATATATTTCAGGACAAAAGGAGGAGGACGAATGAGTTACCATCAATGCCAAGGGGGGAGATTGTTGGAAATATTGGCATTGATGTCAAGATTAAGTTGATTGATCAATGTTGTTAAATGTTGTTGATGTCACTAAGCACATTGGTGATAATTTATCTTGAATGGAAAGTGTACATAAATGTTGAATGTTGGATATAAAAGGCTAAAAGTGATTTGAAGTCCAAAGGCTATGCTAATCAATGTGAATGGTAAACATTGAGACAAAAGTTAAAATACATATATTTGTTTGAACAGAAAATGTAGATAATCCAAATTTGATTTATCTCTTGTAATTATTACTGAATGAGATGTTAGTTCAGTGCTATTTTATATTACAAATACTTTTCATAACTGAAAATGAGAAGACAAGCTTCTAAGCAGTTTTGGAAGTCCAAGAGACTATGCTTCATTTTGTACTCCTCCAAAGAATATAAACAACCAAGAGGGCTTACCTATAAAACATACAATGTGGAATGAAACCTAAGATTTTCTTTTAATGGAAGGAGTCTGCATTAGAGAATGGATGAGTAGTAGCAGAGGAGAAGAAGAGTGCAAATAAGAAGTTGTTCAATAGAAAACTTAATAAAAGAATTGTATATGAGGTAACCAACATCTGTGACTTGAGAAATTGTTGTTCTTTTCTATGTTGTAGTTTGAAAAGGAATAGGTTGTAGCCTATTGTGGTAGGAGCCTCTTGTGGTTTGTAGCCTACATAAAACTTGTGGGAGTTGGAGCTTCCTTTGAGGTAGAAACCTCTTGTAGGTTGGAGCCTACAAAACAATTTTGATGTAAAAAGGAGTAGAAGCTTGCCTTCACATCACTTTCAGCCTAAATTTCACAGTTTTCTCCCTTTGGGGTTTCCACTCATATCAGATGTCTTCATGTGTTTTCCTGGATGATTTGTGAATGCTTTGAATTATTTGTAAACAAATATGCAAACTTGTTTCCTTGAAATCTTCAAAAGGAATTCAATAACTATTGAGCACAAACATAAATTTTTAACTGCATAAGAATAAGATTAAGTTGAGTAAAAAAATAAAATTTAAAATACTAATTCACACCCCCCCTCAGTATTTTCCAATAATAAATATCAAGTGGTATCAGAGCATAGGTCACGAGTTTAATACACACCCGACTCGCGTCGTGGGGGATATTGTTGGGCATTGGATAAACCAACACTCCCCTGTGTTTCACAACATGGACTAACCACCTCTCATGGAACCTTATCTTTGGCAATGGGAATGTTGACGAACACCTATGGGTTTTAGTTTAACGGAAATCGTGATTCACAATAGGTCTAGGGCAGCTAGAATCTACTCTCTAAGAAAGTTGAAAAATTGGAGGCCTAGATGGCCCATTTCAAAGAGCATGTGTGATGCGCCTTCTGCCATCCTCCACCTCCTAAAACAACCCCGAAGAACCCATCCTCCACCACTTCTGACAATTGATATGATATCAAGTGTTTTATATATCTTTCTTGTCTTCTAGTGCTTCTGGCCCTTTCAACTGTGATCTTTGTTACTTTATGTTGTTTTTTTTCACTGTCACTTGTTACTAGCAGTAGTCAACAAACATGATTGGGGTGAGACAACGTGTGTTTTTTTTAATGATGTACACTTATCAATAGAAGACAGATTTACAAAAAAAGAAAGAAAAGAAATTGATGTAATGAATAAGAAACAATGTGAATCTCGTATAATTTAATTTAAAAGAGAAAATATATTCAAATTTTACTTAAAGATATGATAATAATTAACTATAATATTGGTTTTGTAGTTAAATTCTATTATTGTTTAGTTAAATTTTTATTTATTTCTTTTATTTGCTTTTCAAGCATTTTATTTATCTTTCTAATTTAAGCATTTTATTATTTTAAATAATTTAGATATGAAATTGTTTTTCTAGTTTAATCAAATCTACTACATTAACTATATATATATATATATATATATATATAGACTATCTTTTTAATGATGGAAATATAAATTTAATATTTAAAAATAAATAAATAATATGATCAAAATTTATAAAGAGTCATTTTTTATTAGAGATATTTTAGATAGTAGCATCTCTTGCTTCCACTATTTTTTTTTATGAAAATGAAGGTGATAATATTTCAAATGTCCCTATTCCTCTTTCTATTATAATAATTACCATAATGCATCATAATTATATCTTTGGGTATACCATCAAGTTCCATTTTCTCTCCTTGTGTACATGTTGAAGAGAAGAGTGGTTGTAGAACACTCTCAAACCATTTACCTCTTCCAAGATAGAATTCAGGAACACATTGTGATTTGTTTGTTCATGTTTTACCCATATAATTACAACATGAGAGTCATTGATCACGTGTAAGTTATTAATTCCCTTTTCATTTACTAGCAACTATAATAGTTTTAGTGCCATCAATGTTAATTTGGCAGCCAAGGGAATGAATAGATGATCATTTGATGTTGTTGAAGTTATGCTCTGAGTAGAGAGGGTTTAACCTATTCCAAGCCCTATCTAATTGGAGAAAGGATTTAAGGTGCATCTATGAGCCTCTCATCCACACATAGGAAGGCTTGTGGGTGCGAGTGAGCTTGTAGGATACAAAAAACTAAAACAAAAAGTGCACCAGGAGTATGATAGATCTAAAGACATGGAGCAAATGATAGAAAATTCTATGAGAAGAGAATTTAAGGAACAATGAGCCCTACATAATGTTTGACCTGTTGCAAAGAATGTGAATGTCTTAACTCATATTGTCTTTGCAAAGGTTAGTAGTGTGCATATTAGTATGTTATTTGTCATGATTTGATCACTGGAGCTAGTATGCAATGATTTGTATTCTGGCTATTGCAAAGATCTCACAATGAATGGATGGTAGAAACTTCTATGACTTGTTCTTAATATATGTATTTACATTTAGTGACATAAATGATTCATGATATGATCATGTGGATTGATTGATGAACCTTGGCCTGATAGTACTTAGGTGTGAGCTGTACTTTGTACTTGGATTGAAGAGTTTGACAGTGATATATATATATATATATATATAGGATTTGATATTAGTTTGTTTTGGAATTTAAGGATTGATAAGCATACTTAGTTGATTTGATTACACAACATTCATTTGTTTGTGGCTGCGTATATTGGTTCGGTCAATATTATTTGTAGATTGAAGGAATAATTATGTGGTTTGAAGCAACCTCTTCAAGTCATATACGCCTTTGATTTTGGTTTTATGTGTTGACAATCTATTCTTGACATGTACTAAGCCCCTAATGATCAATCATTAGAAGGAGCTGGCCTCTGAGTCCAAGATCAAAGATCTTGGTCAGACATATACTTCCGGAAATAAGAGATTGCTTGGATACACCAATGATAACTGGGTTGGAATGCAAGACAATTTGGTTAAGGAATCTCTTTAGAGAGTTGTTTAAGCAAGTTCTGGATATAAAAATGATATATTATGAGAACAATAAGAGGATCTAATATGCATGTATCTCATATATAATTTGGATTGAGATATCTTCATGTATTGAGACAATGTTGTTATATGATATAAGATTAGGCTTGTGGTTGTTGCTTCCATGAGAGGGAGAAATGATGACTAAGGTGTCCATTTTATGACATATATTTTTTCTAACATAATATTTGAATTGATGTGTTGCATGAAGAAGAAAACAAATGGGTTCTTCTCTTCGTAACGTATGAGGCAATTGTTCTTTAGGGAGAGAAACATGGATTGATGGATATGACCCTCCTGGGTAAGTGTCTGAGCTAATTGGTGACATTGGGCTAGTTCTTCTTCCCTTGTCTAAGCTCCTGGGGTAAGCAATTGAGATAAAGAGATCATGGCGTTGAGGTAAATTATTGACTACAGTGCGTGTATGATCCTTACCTCATGATAAGTTTGTATCTCCCCCTACCGAGTATACCACAGTTGGCATCAGTATTTCCCACCCATCTGTCTAATAGGTGTTGCATACTTGAGTTAAGTGTGATGGTTACCATTTATGGTAAGTGGAATCCCACTCAAGCTAGAGATGTAGGTTTTTTTACCACTTGACTCTTTAACGTCTTGATGGGAAGATCAATAGATAATAGGATAATTTCAATCCTTACCTCATGGTTAGTTTTATCCTACCTATTCTCCTTAGATAGTGCGTTGAGTTGGAACTCCCTAATGACAATGTTTCATAGGTTGTAGCATTGGTCTCCCTACTAGAAGAGTTTCCGAAGTTCTAGCATTGGGCTCCCTGCTGACAGATATTTCTAGGTAGTAGCATCCACTCCCTGCTGATGATTCAAGTTGGTATCATAGGCTCCCTGGTGTATAGAGGGTCGTATTTTGAGCCCCCCTCCAATGTCAAGTTATCCTTCTTTTACATTAGAGAGTGTTCGACACATGATTAGAGATAATAATATATGAGCATAGATAAGTGGAGATGAGTAGAGATGAGCCGAGATGAGCACTGATGACATTTGTTAATGAGATACTTGTGATGGGACATATGTTATAGTTTGTAAATTCACCCTAGCTAAGAGGGAGTGTTAATTTGGTAGCTGAGGGATAAATTCCCTCCTATGGAAAATCTTCCTCGTCAAGAAGGACCCCTCCTAGCCATTGGAAGAATTTAATTTGGTTAAGGAAAAATATATTTTTAATATAGAACCCCACATGTGCACAAAAGGATAGGTCGACCGAATAGATAAATTAGACACCCTTGGATGGCTATAAATACAAATCAAGTGACCCTCATTTAGACATCATCATCAAGCATTTTATTCCTCTCTCCTCTTTGGTTTGGCTCACACAGGTTTTAATTTGGTTCATATTGGTCTGAAATCGCGGGTCTAAAGCTCACATGTGTGAATTAGGGTTTTGGTTTATAGCTACTACTATTGGGCATTGTGAAACAATGTGGCTTAAGAATTTGATTCTTTAACTTGGATTAATTAAGAAGATTCTTACTTTTATCTACTATGATTAAAAAAAATACATTAAGTTACCAAATAATTCTATGCTCCATGATAAACCAAAACACATTGAAACAAGGTATCATTTTATTAGTGATCTCATTAGTGAGATTGATATGGAACATTGTTATAATAAATGCAACTTAGCTGACATTTTCACAAAGGAACTTAACCAAAATTTTAAAATTTTAGTTATAGAGTTGGTTTACAGGTACATAAGACTATCCTCAAGAGGGAGTGTCAAAATAGTGAGGTTATTGTTAGGTTTAGTTTCCTTAGAAATTTTGGTTTTTTATTTTGGAAAATAACTATGTTTATAGAAGGTTTGAACTTTTTATTAGCTATCCACTTTTTTAAGGATATTATTGTGATCCTATGCTATATTTTCCTTAACTTGGTGAAAATTGCATTGTATTTATTACAGTTCTAGTTGAATTTTATGTTTAACAATTCTTTTGTATGTGTATGTGTTTCCTTCTTTGATTCATGAGATTTATTTTCCTTTGTAAATTCTATGTTTTGCTTTTGAGTTAGAGTGTAAATATTTGTTGAGGAAAGTTATAGTATTCATCACATGAATAAATCATTTTTCCATTAGGGCTATGTTAAGGCCTCAACAACTCCCCTTAATTTTTCAAAACATAAAGGGGCCCCCCATATAAAATTTTGAAAATATTGCATCTATTTGCATTTTATTTTTGTTTTTTCTATGATTGATTTTTTATGTTTGATAATTTCCCATTTTTGAGGTTTTCGTCATCTTCTACTATTTAAGGGCTTTCCATTGATATAAAATTTTCCTCATTTTGAGTTCCAGATGAAAAGTCATGGCCCTCTAATATTTTACAGTATTATCGTTTTTCGATGACGTAGCATACTGACATGGAAGGAAACATGGAAACTAACATGGATGACAAAATGGGAGGTGGAATTAGCATGTTAAATAAGGAGATGATGTGTCTCATAGATATATATGGAAATTCATCATAAGGAATGACCTTACATGGTTGCTAATGTGACAAATTATGTGGATATATATAATTTTAATTTTTAATTTTTTTATTCTAATTTTGATTTTATTTATTTCTTATTTTATTTGATTTTATTATGACTTAGTTATTTAGATAAAACTCTCCAAATAAAGCTTCAGCTTCACCTCATCACCTCATCAATCTCACTCATTTACCTGATCTAATGATTTTTTTATTTTATTTTTTTTATCTACCTCACTCGATCTGGTGATAACTCTCCTCTCCCTGGCCTACTGATTATTTTTGTTATTTTATTTATTTATTTTGATTTGGGTGAATCCCCATGATACATAGGAAGAATGGAAGGTGATTTTATCAATAATATAATATGTATATATAATTTTTTTGGTGAATCTCTCACCAAATTATATTATCTTGTAAAATCATGGCGAATCTTTCACTGAATTATAAAATCTTGTAAGATCTTGGCGAATATTTCACTGAATAATAAAGGCTTTGTAAAGGTATAAAAAAGCTCATAATGAGTATTTCTTTTAATGGCTTAAAGCCTTATTAAGAAATCCATCAAGAACCAAAATAAGTGTATTCCTTATAAGTATATTCCTTATATGGAATATAAAGATATTTATCATGGAACGTCAATTAGGTTTAGCACAGGTGTTAGCGAGAAATCCTAGATGTGGCAATGTCTTGAATTCATAATGAGTATTTCTTGTAATGGCTATGAGCCTTGATTTCTGAGCAATCCCTCGAGGATTGAAATATGTATATTCCTCATATTGAATATAAAAATATTTCTCATGTATTGGAATATAAAGATATGAGCGAGGAGTGGGAAGTGAGCCAAAAGAAGTCCATAAAAAATTGACAGGAAGAAGATAAGTGCAAAAAATAAAAATAAAAAGTGAAAAATGAAAAAATGGAGAAGAAATACGGGGAAAAACGTTGAAACATTAGATTCATAATACATGGGAGGAAAAATGATTATAGATAGTGAGGGAATATGCTCCCTTATCCTAGGGGTAACAAAATAAAACATTAGAACTCTCAATTATGCAAGTGTAGTAAAACAAACATTAATCTCTATGTCATTCATGAGAGGGAGGAAATCTAGGAAAGAAATGTGAGAACAATAATTTAAATGGAACAAAGCATTGGGATTAAAATCCTTGATCGCTGAGTTTGGCTACTTCCTTTGAGGCCTATTGAAAAATTAGGTATGATCTATCTATGTATATTTCTATCTAACTACTTTGTAAAATAGTTACCAAGTAGCTATGTTAGAGCATGGAGTTCGTGAAAACCAAATTCACTATCCTGCCCACCTTGAGATGGAGATGGATGGATATGAGTATTGGAGATATAATTCTCCCATTTTTTTGTTGTAACAATTTGTATAGGTATAGCTACAACCCCCTAATTTTAGTTCAAACAATATCCATTGATGTGATAAATTATGTTTGATGTTTTCACCTTGCCTTGTTTGACTCATATTGATGTTTAATAGATCCAAGGATAATATATATTTATGTTACTTTATAGTTGCTTAAAATTTAAATACAAAAAATAAAATAAATATGATGTCATTTCATTTTTACTCTATGTTGAAGTATTTAAATAAATAAGACATCAGTTCTTTCTCTTTCATTTTATTGTATTAGTGACACACCTACACATGGGGATCCCCCCACCCTACACTATCAAGCACCCTTCTTCTGTTGGTGCAAAGAATAAATATGGCATCATAAAAGTCGGGTTCTTACCCATTTTGAACTTGGAGGTAGGTTACAGTTAATAAACAAACATTCAAGCTCTTCTAGTTGATTGTTTTTCTTCCATCAACATATATGCTTGTTATGAAACCATTTGGTTACTTATCAAGCAACCATAATGACTCTGACTGATTACTATGTAAAATGAACTTTCCAAAGGTCGATGATAGGAATATTATTTTAGGCTATCCATATCCTTCAACGATTTAAATATTTTAATGTCAACATAAGCTTTTGATATTTTTCTCTTTATGTATTTCATAATCTTGAACAACCTCCTTTGTATAGTTTTACAACTAGGTGTTTGTGCTTCAACCTAGATAGAAAATTTTGTGATTGAAGGATATGCCTCCTTTTCGGATATATTTTTATTGTGCCATTAATTTATTTCATAATATTAGCAACACTTCCCTCTTTCCTTTCTAAAAAAGAATTAATTTAATTCAAAGTATTAAATGTAATTGGTGCTAATGTCATATTAACATCTGAATGGATTTAGAAGTTTATTACACTTGATGCTGAATTTATATCTCTTGTAAGAAGTATAAGGATATAAGTAGTTATTTCTTTCTCTCTTTTACCAAATTAATCTCTTTTAGTTTTGTGTACTTGTAGTCATTCAGTAGTCATGGAGAGAGTTGGAAAAACATTGATATAACACAAGTTAGAAGTGTTGTGCCAAAAATATTATTTTTGCATAGTTGATCATCTTTGTCATGCATGCTATTTCAAATAGACTCAAGACTTTATTAACAAAGATGACACTATAACATGATCTTGTTGTGCAGGTCCTTTTTTTATGCATCCTGAATACATTGAATTTTTGAGGTAGGTGAGTTAAGTGGAACATCGTTGAAACTTAGAGCCTAGAAATTCTAAATTTTATGAACTTCTATCAAGCATTCAGTTGCAAATGGCAGGTGGGATAATGTAGCAAAAGTGAGAATAGTTAAAAGGCATTGTATTTAAAATGGAATCGAGTTACATTTTGCTGGAGTTAAATGATAGGATATACAAAGTCATTGTGAAATTTAAATTAACATCTTCAATTTGAGGAATTTTTTCAAACATCTGCCAATATTGGCTGGGCATATATGGAGGGGGTAGGTAATGTTTGTAAAAAAAATATTTACGCTACAGACTAGGAGGAGGTTAAGGAATACATGCTCAATAGTACTTTCCAATTTATGAAAACAAAAGGTGGAATGTCTATCTAATCCTAAAAAAGCTTTCGTTTATGTAGTGACACCCATAGTGGCAAGTTAATCTACAAAACCTTCACTTGAGAAATTATTGCAAGGGACAAGCCCTTTCCATCATTCCAAAGGTGAATCTACTTTTTTGTAGATTGGTACCCTCAATTCTGTTGGGTATTAAACAGGGAGTCCTGCAGCGAAAACCCTTTCTTCCCTTGTAATATTTGTAAGAATCCTACTTTGTAACTTTCGCATGGAGGATCTATATATCTTTATGTGAAAAGTTCCCTAGAGATGATACCATTGCATGAGAAGTGACATGAGAAGATACATTGGGAGAATGAGCTCATCATATTGTGACTATGAGGAACTTGAAGATGCTACCAAGACCTTACAAAAGTTGGCTGATCATTTTCTTTACAATGATCAAAGCATTTAGAAGATGTGAGACAAAATCAATGTCATTTTATGATATAATAAAGATAAGGATGATCTGGGGATTCCTATCATAACATATCGGGAGGAAGGAAGATATATTGGTTTTAACCTTATTGTACATGACGATGTATGGGGAGTGGTGGTTCAACACGGCATCTCACCTGATACCAAACATACACTCATTTGTCAATGCATGTAGTAACAATGGAGATATGAACCAAAACTGGAGTTGTATTTCATTTCTTAATGATATCATCATTATCAAGGGGAACTATTGCTAAAAATTATGTGCACGTGGGTACCATGAGAATTAGCAAAGACATATAAGATATTGGGTTCAACTTAGGCTTGGAGTCTTCCATCCATTGGAGCAAGTGCTTACAGCAATCTATTTGGCATAAGATCTAGTATTTCTTAGTAGAATAGCTCGAACATGTGTCTTATGCTAATGTATAGGATGGTGGTTGCACAATTGAAGTTGCAATTTGGAGAAGAAAATTTGGTCTATACATGGTAAAAATTTAATCCATTAAGACAATCCATGAATGAAATGTTTGTTAGCGTATCATCTAACAGTTGACTGATGCATATGAGTAAGTTAGACTAGAAAATTACATCTCAATTTCCAACCTTGAACATTATGCTTATTTGTTGATAACCCATAAGTTACTGAATATTTAAGACAAAAACAATTTAATACTAGCCTATGGTGTGATAGTTCATGATTTTGAACAAGCGTGCTCTAAAATGTAGTGTCCTAACAAACCAAAGATTATGGGAAATAATAGGACTACTGATTATATGCATACACATTCATATGGATGCTAGAAATAAGTAATGAAGTGTTGACCATAGAAATTCATATTTAATTGAACCGGCCAACCTAATATATCATATGATTGATTATTGGCATGAAGAAATTAAGGACGCATGCCCTTCAAACTAATCCCTAGAACCAACTTGTGTCTATTTTGAACAAGCATACTCAACTTGGTTGACTTTAAACAAGTTGTGGATGGAGTTGATTTATGTAGTGATTGGGGTGCCCTTTGGATAGTCCTAAACTAGGACTAAAGGATATTTGTTTGAAT
This sequence comes from Pinus tabuliformis, assembly GCA_031772625.1. Taxonomy (NCBI): domain Eukaryota; kingdom Viridiplantae; phylum Streptophyta; class Pinopsida; order Pinales; family Pinaceae; genus Pinus; species Pinus tabuliformis. The sequence continues at coordinate 320,849,557 of CM062809.1, forward strand.
AATCCCCTTTTTTCATCCACATTCTCCCATGGAAAAATATTTGGAATCATTGATTATGAAGAAAGGAGAACATTTTGGTGGACTTTAGAGCTTAGGATTCCCATATGGGAGCCTTATTTGTCCACTTGGAAAAAGACCGTTTGGATATTTTATGTGGAGCGTTGACATTTTAAGGGCCATTGATGACTTGATGCTTTGCATTGAATCCCCTTTTTCCTAGATTTGAGGAGACACATTACTTTGAGGGCTTGTGCCCTTTAGAAATTATATATTTATCTTGGAAAGGCCCTAGATTGTGTTATTTAGGATTATTTACCTAAGCAAGAGGTTTTTTACCCTCTCCATATGCTATATTAGGGGGCTTTCACTTAGAAACATATGTTTTTAATGTAAAGTGAAGTTGAGTCTCTTTCCCTATAAATAGAGAGGCACTTCCTCTCGTTTTCTCATCATTGGGTCTAGGGAAAAAGCCCTTAGAAAGTCTAAGAATTTATGTAATTTTACTTTTCTCTTAAATTTGGATATTTATGGATGAGTTAAGTGACCTCCTGCAAAGCGTTGTTGGTGTGGATTGCACTTTTTTTTGGATGGATATTGGTAAAGCTTGGTTGAATGCATGATAATGTAAGTATGAACTTTCATCTTCTTAGTTATGTTTATGGATGATGGTAATTACCTATTGAACAAGTGGGTATAGACTTTTATTTTCATTATCCTTTTTAAACAATCCCTCCATCCAAGTCCTCAAGGAAGGAGCAAGTGGGTTCCTTCACTTATCCTTGTTGAGAAGACTTGAATCAGGTTTCTAGGGTTAGTGAGCATTCTTACCCTAGTCTTTTGAACCTAGTTTTACTCAAACCTCTTCAACTATGTTGATCCTTATTGCAAAGAATGAACTTGCCTGACTAAGCCACAAAACCTACATTACTAATAGGATATTGTAGAGACAAAACAATTTAAGATGCATGACATGGGAAAAATTGTGTAAATAGGTAATGTAAATAAAGAGAGTAAAATTTATTTACTCTTGGAAATCCCTTATTCAATTGGTATAATCACAAAATTAATATGCTTGACAAGGGAAAAACCATGTAAATAGCTCACGTAAATACCAAAATTAGTATGCATTACATGGGAAAATCTTTATAAAGAGATCATGTATGTATCCAAATTAATATGCATGACATGGAGAAAACTATGTAAATAGCTAGTGTAAATAAAGAAAGTAAAATTTCTTTGATCTTGGCAAGCTCTTATTCTTGATTGAATCCCCATAAAATTTATCAGTCTAAAAGTTCTATATGCTCGCATTCAAGTGTTGCATACAGGAAACTACAAAGAATGAATTTTCATGACTAAACTAAAAAGCCTCCATTACTAATAGGATTTTGTATTGGATAAAATAAAGTTCATGGAACCTTCATGGCAGCCCCAATGTTTGCATTGTAGGGCTCAAAAAGGGGAAAATGACATTTTGGCCATGATTGCGGAACAAACATATGGATGCATGAGACAAAAAATATACAAAGAAACAAAATAATGAAGAGAAAAATTGTACACTGTAATGAATATAGTTTGATATTCCCAATATATATTATGTCAGGAATAGGCCAATATTGGCTTCTCGAAATCTCATCAGTTGACAAATATTATGTAGCTTCCAGTAGATCCACAATCAATGTCCAAGTTATGCTCCTAGATCCAACAATTATTTTCTTATCTTATAAATGAAAGTTGCAACCAATCTGTAAGGATTGCTACTACATATGTTGCATGAAAATAATACTCTTCTACAAATGGTTGTGGAACTACACTTTTTTGAGAATATTTCCATGTTTTTGAAGAGAAATTCTCACCTTTCTGTACTATCTCATGATTGGTTGCAACATAATATATATTGTAAAGTTTGTAGACAAAACATAATCCATATAACCACAATTTGTACCTACAGATGAATGTGGCCATAAAGAGGCATTAACAGTGGATTTAGCTAGTGCTTGACATTTTGCCTAGTCAGAGTCACCAACCAACTCAATCTTTGTTCTAGAAATTTCTTTCCTCATAATACTCCTTTTATCACTATGTAATTTCCCTAAGCTGAGGAGAGAAACCTAGAGGTAACCACAAAACAACCTTTAATGTCTGGATCTATCCCTTCCAGCTTTAGAGAGGGATCTTGTTATCTAATTTAGATTACTGTTTTTAAGATCTTAGGCTAGTTATTTAAGTTGGAGTTGGGTTTTTCAAAATTTTGGTTGAAAGATGCATGAAAATTCCATTGGGCATGGATTCATAATATTTTGAGTAATTAATTACAAAAATAATAGAGTAGTTGTAACAGGGTCGGATAGGAGATCTCTTGGATCTTCTAGAGTGTTTGTGGTGTGAGTGGGATGAATATGATTTAAGTTCAATTAAATATAGAGCATACTGACATTAACTCTATACTTAATATCAGAAAGAAAACATTGATATTGCTAACAAGCCAAAGTAGAATACAGTTAAGAAAATTTGGCCCTTAACCTTATTGCAACAATAAAGAGGGAAAATACATATGGAAACTGGGAAAAAAATCAATTTTACATGAAAGGATAGATCACCAACTACTTCATACTAGAATCATACAACAAAATTTCTTTGTATTTCTATAAATTGATCCATTTGAGTACAATCCATGGCTTACATCAATGTACAACTCTTTTCTTCATGCATAATCCAACACATTTCAAACCTTTCTAAGTTTTATTACAACATATTTATAGACTATCTCGAATAAATTTCGACTTCAAATCAAAGCTCATTAAAAAATAATATCTAACAAGGACATAGATATTTCTTGAAACAGAACTAGAAAATAGGAACTTTGGTCTAATTTGGTTGTGCTATTGAATCTTTAGAGGAAAACTGTTGTTGACTATACGAAAAATAACTAAAAAATACACAAAAAATAAAAACCAATCACAGGAAAACTGCAAGAAATTTAGAACTACTAGAAAATATTTAGACTTTAAAACAAGAAATTGTTTTATTTATGCTAATCCTCTCCCTTTAAATCTGGAGTGGTTTTAGTTATTTTTGCCCAAACTTGTTTACTGTACATTTCAAACTACCATTCCCCTCTTTTCTTGCGATCTCAACAACTTTTGACCCATCCATCTGTTAACTCTTTGTATGGTCTTATTGAAGAGGTTTCTGCCTTGATTTAGCCTTCTTGTTTCACAAATAATCATTATCCTCTTTTTCTTTATCCTCTGCCCTTTATTTTGTTATATAATTGGGCCAGTGATTATTGACTTAATGCTATTAGAGCCTATGTATATAACATAACTGAAAACAAAGTTTAGATTTGTCGAAGCTCCTCTTATTTTAGCCCTTCCTACATTTTTTTACCATAAGACCAAAGGCTATGACAATCGGCTTAACCTTGAGGTGCTAGGCATTTGTTTTCACTTGCGGGGACTATTTTCCTTTTTTAAATGCTTTTAGCATCTAGTTTCTTTAAGCCTTAATTATCGTGCACCAACCCGAATATCGGAGCCCCCTCTGATTAGAAATTTTTCATGTGGAAACTGTTACAAAGCGTTGATTTTCTCTGGACCTCCGATAAGCCGATATCTGATTATGATGCCATCACTTCCACATGGAGCCTTATGAATGGCGACACATGTCACCCTGATTTCCCCCCTTAGGACCCTTCAAAATGTCAAAATTGCATGCCACATATCCTTTTGTACCACTAAGTCATGTTGATGTCAGATGCCACATAGCCTATCGAAACCAATCATATGCTACCACATGTCCCTTATCGGAACCAATCATATTTTTCCATGTGTCCCTTATCGGAACCAATCATATTACACCACATGTGCCACTCAAGAAGGGACAAAAGGCATGTCCACCTCTAGTTTTGTGATGAAAATCCTTTGTAAATTTGTTTCGACGTTCCTTGACACTTTAGTATTGTTGACTCTTTCCCAGTGATTTAACACTATCGACGATTGTATATCACAACTTCTTATACTATAACATTGCATATCACATCGTTTAAATGCGGTCACATTGTCTGAGCCACCAATTGTTGATTGTCGATATGTGATATGCCCTAGATATGTGATCGTTGATGTGTGATGTGTGATCGTCGATATACAAGACCCTCCAATGTGCCGATATGTGATTCGATGATCATTGATTCACTTTGGATCTCTGATATTCTCTAGTTTGCCGATATATGATCATTGATGTGCCCTAGACCTCTGATATACCTTCCTTTCAAAGGATTTCAGACCCTTAAACTTCAACATGCCATATCTTTTGCTCGAGAAGTCCATTTTTGGACTTCCACATACCGTTGGAAAATTTTTTCAAAGCAATTTCCAATGGATATGGTATGATGTAGGTTTTGAGTCCATTTTGTACTTTTAAAATGACTACAAACATCTCTTCTCATTTTCTCTTTGGACATCTAAAATCACACCCACCATGATGCTCCTCTGCATGAAGCCTGCAACTACCCTAGGAATTCTTCTAAGCCATACATTATAGCACACATTCTTGCTAGTATGGTTGGCATCAGTTCCAAGATTCATGCACAATACTAGCACAACCACCATAAATTGTCCAACATTCACTCTTGACAATACATTCATGACAACTCATTGATGAACCCTTAGGGACCTTATAATTAAAATCAAGACTATGGACCTATTTTGATACACGTATTTTCAACGACTTGAGCAATTTGAGACCTTAGTACAAAGATAACTTAGACTATAATACCTTGTAAATTTGTAGGCTAAACTTTACCAACAAATTCCCAAAATAAATAACTCAACGTACAAACTTTGATTACCTATATTATGGGAACCTAACAGCTCCTACAATTTTGAAGACTTCTAGTTTGATGTGGATAACATTTAAAATAATGATATGATTGTATGTAGCTAGCTTGCAAACACGGATGTTTTATCTACCAATTCATTTAATTGGTGGTATAGTGGAGTTCTTCATGGCTCCTCTATGAAATTATCTTGTGTAGGATGTTGAAGTTTCTAAGTTTACTTAGCTTAGAAACCCTCCATGCACTTTATCTGATTTATTCCTACCTACTTGTTATTTTTCCTTAACAAGCTATTTACAAAGTAAATACTGAAAATAAACACTAGTGCATGCTCAACATATTACAGATGAGCAACTAAAAGAAACAAGAACTAACACACCACATGACACCATTATTTTTGGACTAATGTCCATGGAAAAAACCAATGTGGGAAAACCGGTATAGCTATCTAAGGGTTTTCTTATTAATCGATATCAGAGTACAATCTGGGTGCTGAAACTGGCCTAACAGATAGATAATTTCCTTGGCAGCTATACCTCACAATTTGAAAAAAATCTCCTGGTTGAAACCACAGAAAACCCTTCCAGCAGCTCCTCAACACAAAACTGTTCCAACAACACCAGCGTCTACCAAATCTAGATTGTGTCAGCCCCTCTCTATCTCACGTTTGCCTTACGTCATCCTTTCTTGGCCTGCGTCAGCCCCAGGAGGCCCTGTGTCAGCTCTGGGATCCTCTGCATTAGCTGCGATGGCCCCTCTGGTGCTCTGCGCACCACTTGGCTACCTGTGCGTGGCCCTGCGTGAACCCTTACTGGCTCTATATCACCCTCCTTGACTGCTGCGTTACTCTCCTAGTGAAATCTCTTCCTTCTATGTTTCTCTATACTTAATGCCACTTAGCTGCTCTCTCGATCAGTGATTCTATCTCTCTTAGCAAACCCCGCTCTAGAGAATAGAATGACTGATCATCTGGTCTACTCTCCAAGTGACCCTCAAGCCTCGTCTTATACTTTTCCTATTGACATCTTAATAGTCATGATTATGTCCCTAATCAATGGCTAAGATTAGTTATGGCTTGATCCATCTCTTTTGGACCATTCTAACATAGATTCATATTAATACACATTGATATTTTATCTTCCCTAAGTTTAGACTTAGGGACTCCATTAAAAATATTAATTATTTTAATATTTCCTGATCTACTTAGAATCTTCCAAAACCCTTTCTTGGTATTGGATATCTCATGTGCCCAAACCTCTCCACCAAATTTCATGGCTAGAGCACATTTAATGCTACCCCAAATCAACGCTCCCTCTTAGCAAGGACTGTGCTCTAGCAATACTCGTCACTGAGTACTACTCTGATCATTCGGCATCGGTACCTGTGTTGATGCTAGGCCTTCTTGCCCAACATCCTCTCCACTGCTGCCTCCTGTACTGCTGCCCATGGTTCTACGACTGCCACTACTGCATATGTATGTCAGCTCCCTCTACATCTGTGTTGTTGCTGGTCCTTTCTCCCAACACTACATCCACAATGCACCTCTTCTCATCAAGTTGCATCATGCCGCCCACTGCTGCATTGCAACTCAGTTACTCAGAAGTAAGTAACTGATCTCCCAATATGATCTCTTTGTTGGTCTAGAGACACCCACTGATGCTGAAGCTCCCTCTGCCACTGGCAAGTGCTCCCTCTCTCTGACCTCTACGCTGCTACAACAACTCCCTGCATCTCACACCATTGCACACCTCTATGTGCCTTCCTACACTGGTGCAATACTCCTATGCCTCTTGCACTGTTGCAGCCTGCTAGCTCTGCACTGTCTTGGGACTCCTACACCGTAGCTCTCTCTGCCGCTCCATCCACACTTGTCTCTACCCATCCAGCCAGTCCTGCTACTCCTCATCGAGGCTCCCATATCAAGGTCTAATCCAAGAGACCTGGTACCTTAAGGATCTTGCCCCTCATCACCTGTAGTCCTCCTGACTACACCTCGATGTCTCCCCACTTCCACTCAAAGTGGTGTGTCTGCACTCATGGCACAGTCATTGTCTGTCAAAACTTCCTTCTCTACTTGTGCTAGCACTACCTTAGTCTCATAAGAATCTCCCTTACTCTTCTTCCTTAGGCACTAGGTCGCATAGTGACCCATCTCCCCATAGCGGAAGCACTTGATCTTGGATGGATCTCTCTTCTTCCCTTCTCCTACTTTCCCTCAGATGTTAGGGCCACATCCTCCTCCTCCTACTTGACCTTGATCTCTTTGCTATTGCTACCTATCTTTGACTGTTGTCTGATCTCTTCCTAGCGAAGATTTTCCCACATCTCATCCCAAGGTAGGAGAGTCCCTCTTCCCACGATACTTTGGACAAACAAATCCCACTCTTCTGAGGCAACATTCAGGGTTGTCCTCACCATAAGATCTTGATTTAGTGTCACTCTTATAACAATCAACTGATCTTGGATCTCATTCAGTCCTCCGAGGAAGGAGTTAATCGTTTGACCCTTCTTCATCTGATACAACCTCATCTGGTTCTCGAGCAACATTCTTCTCTCCATAGAAGTATGTTGGTACAAGTTCTTGAGAGCCTCACACATCTCAACTACCATTTCCTTCTTAGCTGTATGTGGTACCACATGATCCTTAACCCCATCAAGGATAATTATTTTGGCCCTCTCCATCACCTCTTCATAGTTTTCATTATCATTTGGGTCGACTGGGATTGTTATCTTCTTTAAGGTGAAGTTCTTGACAAGATTCCTGTCAAGCACTGACAAGATTCTGGCCTTCTAGACTGCGAAGTTCGATGCTCTGTCTAGTCTATCCCGGTCTCTTACCCCGTGTAGTGCCATGATGCTCCTCTACTTCCCTCTTGGAATTTCTCTGTTCGACTCCTTTGAGTCTCTACTTCCCATCTGGAAGTTCTCTTCTGGACTCTCTCTGAGTCCTGATTTCGCTCCTGGAAATCCTTCTGCCACTTGTCAAGATGCCCCCTACTCTAATCATCCTATGCAGTTGCACTAGTGATCCAGGTTCCTTCGCTAGAAACCCTCGATAACAACTCCTCTAGCCCTACTTTTTCAGGTACTATTTTGACTATAGTACCTCACTAAATCCACTCTGCAATATTCCCATAGGCTTCTAGTCCCCATCAAATGCCTCTCTATGAACTGTGTTAGCCCTTCTTTGCATCACGTTGGCTCTGTGTCACCCTGGATGGGTCTACGTTAGCCCTGGAATGCACTGGATCAGCCCTTTGACCCTCTGTGTCAGCAACATTAGCGTCTCTAAGGCTGTGCGCAGTTCCCAGCTTCTTTTGCATGGCTCTAGCTAGTTTTGCATCACACTTCCTTGGCTTTTGCGTTGCTAGAAACAACTTCTATCACCTTGGGACAATTGTTTTCTACTGCTATTGCTCTACTCGGCTGATGTCTCTTAGTCCTCCTGTGATCTGCAATCATTCTCTAATACCATGTTGAAGCTTCTAGGTTTAATTAGCTTAGAAACCCTCCATGAACTTTATCTGATTTATTCCTACCTACTTGTTATTTTTCCTTAACAAGTTATTTTCAAAGTAAGCACTGAAAATAAACACCAGTGCATTCTCAAAATATTATAGATCATAAACTAAAATAAACAAGAACAAACACACCACATGACACCATTATTTTTGGATTAATGTCCCTAGAAAAACCCACTATAGGAAAACCAATGCAACTATCCGAGGGTTTTCTTATTAAGCAATATCAGAGTACAATCTCGGTGTCGAAACTGGCCTACTGAATAGAGAATTTCCTTAGCATATATATGTCATAGATTGAGAGAAATCTCCTCACTGAAACCTTGGAAAACCCTTCTGAGAGCTCCTCAGCACAAAGCTGCTCCTGCAACCCTAGCATCTACCAAATCTGGTCTACGTCAGCCCCTATCTATCTCATGCTTTCCTTGTGTTAGCCTTTGCTGGCCTACGCTAGCTTGAGGAGGCCCTACGTCAACTCTAGGAGCCTCCGCATTAGCTGCTTTGGCCCCTCTAGTGCTCTACGCACCACTTGGCTGCCTCTGCGTGGCCCTGTGTGAGCCCTTGCTAGCTCTATGTCACCCTCCTTGGTTGTTGCGCTGCTCTCTCGACACAATCTCTGCCTTATCTGTTTCTCTATAATCAGTGCCCCTCAGCTACTCTCCCGATCACTAATTCTAGCTCTCTTAGCAAACCCCACTCTAGAGAATAGAATGATTGATGATCAGGTGTACTCTCCAACTAACCCTCAAGCCTCCTCTTATACTTTTCTTGTTTACATCTCAACGGCTGAGATTAAGTCCCTAATCAACAATTAAGATTAGATCTAGCTTGATCCATGTCTTTAGGACCATTCTAACACAGATTCATATTAATACACATTATTATTTTATTTTCCCTAAGTTTAGACTTACGAACTCCATTAAAAACATTAATTATTTTAATATTCCCTGATCTGTTTAGAATTTGCCCAAACCCTTTCTGGGTATTGGAAACCTCATGTGCCCCAACCTCTCCACCAAATTTTGCGGCTGGATCACATCTGATGCTATCCCAAATCAACATAGGATTATCACTGACTTCTCAAAGGAATCATTTAAACCATAAGATGGAAGTGAATATACATAAATTCGGTGCTTCATTAACCCAATGTTTAACATCACAGCATATGCACATTTTGTCTCTTCCCCAAATTCAAAATTAACTTCCATTAAGGAATCACCTAACTCAGGTGCACCAAACTGTCTGTGCCCAAGTGTATTACCTATTTTATCCATTTTGTAATTAAGATCCACCCATCCATAACAGGCCTATTCTACCCACTAATAATCCTTACCCAACTCCTCTAACACATAAATGGATATGAGACCAATATTTCCCATGCCTTGTCCAAAATCCACTTTGCATAAGAGAACTGGCAGTTTGTAGAGGCCAACTGTAGCCAGAAGATAAACAAGAATATTTATATATGCAAAAAGGAATATGCTTCTCTTCCCAATTCAGAAGAGGTTCTATGGAAACCCTCAATCGAGATTCATTGTACAAAAAATTATCAAGTCCAGGTTTAGTTTTCACCTTGAGATATGCAAGGCCATTCTCATGCCCATAAATTTTAGTAGATTCTCTAGATACTAAATGCACCACTAGTGGAAGATTTTGTTTAACCTTCTTACTCACATTTGACCACTCATACACATGGAAAAAGTATCAAAGAGTAAATAGGATCAAATTAAGTGATGTTATGGCCATACCACTATATATGTTGATGATTTAAGTGAAGAGACTCTGCAACACCAAGAACATCGAATGCCCTTCAAGCATTTCCCATCAGAGCCAATGTAGTCCTTATGTTTTGTAGAGAGTATTCTAGCTCTAACATCAGGCTCTTCAAACCAACTCTGCACAAGGTCATTAAAAATGCAAAAATTTAGCAAGACACAAGTTTGGTAGTCAATATGACCAAAATAAGAACTAGTTCAAATGATTTTCACAATCCTGGTTTTGAAATATTAACCAAATAGGAATAGGAAAAAATAACCTTTGCCTAATTGAATAGTTCGATGTGCAGAGGCTTGTAAAAATCATGGTGTTGGAATTGAAAAAACAAAAGAAAAAATACACTCTATTACACTATTCCATTCATAGTGCAACATCAAAAAAAAGTTACTATAACCAAGCTCAATGATGTAAAAGGGTGAGAAGCGATTCTATTTGGAAATTGTCTTGACAAATTATCTATATATATATATATATATATATATATATATATATATATATATATATATATATATATATATATATATATATATATATATATATATATATATGCGATAAAATATATGAATATGAAAACCTACAATGTCAATATAAATGAAAATTTTCAATAATAATTGATTTCAAAGTAGATGATGATACTACACACTAAAAAATTCCATAAGACTCTAGACATTTAAAAAGTTTGTTAGTTGTCTACTATGAAATATGGCCATGAAAATAGAATTAGATGAAGTTGAAGTCGAAGTATTGGGTTGATCTGCAACGTGGTTATTCGACAACGATGATGGATTACCGTAGTCTTTACTTCATGTAGTCACCAAAACATCAATATTAGGCTTAGTGGCAGATAGCATGAGCACTTGGGAAGCGGAAGCATGATCTGTAGTAACCAAATGAGTCTCTGGGTTTGGAAAAGGGTCTGTCAACATAGCTGATGTACTAGAAGTCTTAAAAAAATTTAAGACTTCAGAGCGGTCAGGACAGTCTCACGTAACATTCTCTTCATTACAAATTAAACATGGGTAATGAGGTTTCCTAACCGAAGAAGAGGAATCAGAGGATTTATCTTGAGGGGGAGAATTTTGTTTCTTTTTGGTTTTCCCATTTTTCTTGCTTCCAGGTTGCTTTTCATTTTTACCTTTGTAAGATGATACGACATTTATTTCGGAAGAAAGTGTATTATCAGGTGTACTAGGTGTTTGATTTGAAATATCAAGTGTTTGACTAGATGGACTACTTTTTGTTTGAGTTATTAAAGAACCTATCATACCATCACTGCCATGAGAGTCCTTACTGGATGGAGGTGGTGGAATAGTAAAAGCTGGTCTAGGTGCATTTGGAATCTTATCATAGAGCATGCCAGATTGGGTGTAAATCAAGTCTAAGTATTGGGCATGAGAAATTACTTGCTCTTCAGTAACAACTCCTCCTTTAGCCACATCCTCGGTGATAGATGGAAACAAGGATTTAATAAACCACTTAGTTAAAAGATGATTAGGAACAAAAGTTGTGACCATTCGACAATGATGATGCCACTCATGAATATGATCAGAAATGTGAGTAGCAGTGGTCTGTTTAAAGTTGGTCAACAGTTCCGTTCCAGTTTCATATCTGATGGGTAACTGGAAATGGGTTAAAAATGTAGTGGCTAAGGTTGTGAAGTTTTCAAATGAAGCTCGTGGTAATTCAATAGACCACTTTGCAGCCAGACCAGTGAGCGTTCGTTGGAAAAAAAGTAGTCTTACTGAATCATTGTTTAGGGAGTTAGATGAACACCATAAATAAAAAGTCATAACATGATTGGACGGATCTTCTCTAGGGTTTCCATTGAACTTAGGAATATCATAAGGCAATTTGTGTGAAATCACTGGCCACCAAGCTGCATAAAGAATGGGATTGTTGGTAAGTCAATTTAAATCTGGTAATTCAAGTGTTGCGACAAAAGGAAACTAGCAGTTTAGGTTGGGTTGAGCGTAATGAGGGTAAGATGGAATTGCGTGGGCAATAGGCCTTTGCATACCAGCATAATGAATATGTTGCTGGTAACCTTCATAGGGGTAGGTTTGTTGTTGTGAACCATGATAAATTTTTTGTTGACCAAACCTAGCATAGGCTTGTTGACTAGAACTTGGGTAAACTTGTTGTTGACCAAACCCAGCATAGGCTTCTTGACCAAGTCCAAGATAAGTTTGGTATTGTTGGAATTATTGTTGTTGGTATTGTCGCTGCCAAGGTTGACCAGGTTGTGAATAGATTGGACCAATATAAGTCTAAGTCATCCCAATTAATGGTAAACTGTCCTGAGGTTGTTAGATTCCAGACACAAATGATTTTTGTAAAACAAGCTAAGAAGACTGAGTCTATAGACCTTAAACTTCAGGGTAAGAGGTTGAAGGATCATCTTACAAAGGTTGAGATACAATCAACTAAGCTTGTGACTGGGGTAAAGTCGTAATGACAGGTATAGTAGGTATGCATGAAACATGTTTTATTGGTTGTGATGGATACACAAGCCTTGGTTGAACAGGCATTGTAGGCTGGCATTGACAAACAGTCGTTCCAAAATAAGTTGGACCTAAAGACGAGGATATACTGTCATATGGTGGGCCCACAGAGTATGGAGAATAAGATGATTAGGTGTATTTTTCTCCATATGGAGGTAATCCAGTGTTAATTGGATACAATGGACAATAACTAGATGGACCAGCTTGACATTGACTTGATGGATCAAACTGTTCAGTATACATAAGTGAAGAACTAGGTAAAATTGTTGTGGACGACATGGGTGAAGACCATGGACTATAAGAAACACCAGAGTGAGTTCAAGATAATGATTGGTAACCCAGTGGGATGGATAGATAGCAGCTGTAATAGATGATACAATTTGGGATGTTGTTTCAGCCATAGTCAAATGACCCAATAAATGTCCTAATGAATCTATGGGAGTTTGAAAGTAAATAGGATCAAGACGAGCAGTAGAAGTTAACTAAGGAAAAGAAGGATAAAGATATAGCCCTGGTACAAAACTAGTTGGAGTTCTAGGTGAAGTTTCTTCTTCAAATTCCTCTTCAATAGAAATCAAACTGGGTGGAAGGATTTCGCCATCAAGTCCGTAATAAATTTTCAGTGTTTGACTTTGCGGTAAAGGAGAAGTCTCAACAATTACAAATGTCTGAGGATAAACTAGTTGATCGTCTTCCGATACGGGAACAACTTCTAGTTGTTCAACTTCGGGATCCAAGTGTTATGGTAAAAGAACAATGGGTTCAGGATGAACTTCTTGAACAAATTCTGGTTGAGAAGTAACTTCTTGTTGAACTATGATAGGTTCAGGATCAACTTCTGGTTGAAAAAATTTAAGTTCAGAAGTAATTTCTTGTTGAACAACTTTGGGTTAGGATCAACTTCCTGTTGGAAAACTTCAGTTACCATTTCACTAAGTTCAATTTCAGTGTCCTTAAGTAATTGTAAAGGTTACACTTTAGTAGCAGATAAACGAGCAATAGTAGGAGTAATTGGAATCGCAGTACTTACTGGTATAGGTGACTGGTAAATCAGATGAAGAAATAGAAGATTGTGATGTACTAGACCTAGTTAAATGAGACCACTATCACCAACTAGGTGTAGCTTTAGGCGGTAAAGGCAGTTTACTCGCTGTCCTATGTGAACTACAGGGTAGAGGTTGATTTTCTTCCATGATTGATGATTGATTTTATTATAAAAATAAATAAACAAAAAGAGGGTAATCTAGGAAAAAGAATTACCAAGTAAATGTGAACTACAATATAATGCCTTGGAAGAGCCAAGCACTTAACATATGTGCAGGTAATCTCCACGAATGTTTTTTTCGATGTATCAAAATATACAAGGTGGCTAAGTCAGTTACCTATGTATAAATAGCAACCTAATGTAGTCCTCCCATATATACTCGAAAGTACGTGGGGGCCCAATCCGTGTTAGCATTGTCTAATGTGAAACTGCACAGTGAGAGCATTCCCTTATACCTTTCATACTATAACACCACCTGATATACCAGAAAGTACATGTCGATGAGCTACTATATACTTACATACGTGGAATAAGTTATCACACTCGAAATGTATCGCATACCATTAGCTACAACTGCTATTTTTTACAATGTCGGAACATGTCTCTAGCCTAGAACTCTAAATGTTATGCGTTATGTTACAATGCTCCATTAGGTTAAGCGAGATAAATTTTGGTTGATATTGTTTGAAAGTTTTCCTTTTAGGTTCACCGCGTGATGTTTTTGAAACTCCTAGAATGCAACTATGATGAGAAACATTCTTTTCATTCGATTTAAACAATGAAAATTGTAACTAAAAGGGATAGAGCAATGAGGATATCTAAACAAAGAGCATATTGCACATCTAGTGCAACTTTCCATATACCATTCCTGCAAGCACACACAAGCTTCTAAAGGCATTATACATGTTTTTCTTTCCATTCCTTTAATTTTTAGATGAAAACAAAGAAACTAAATGCACAGATGATCAATCAATGCCTTTCACAAGAAATGAAGACTTTAAGACAGTCTCTTTTTCAAAGAAATTAATACTTTAGGACAATTCTTTTTCAGAAAAGTAAAGACTAATCAATGTAAGCTAACTTTGACAATGAATTGATAATGATAAATACATCTCTTAAGAAAAACTAAACAATGAAGGTCAAAGTAGGGCAAGGAGAGGAAATGAAAACTGATTTCAAAGACAAAGAAAAACATATATCTTTAGCAAAGCACATCATAAGAACCTCTGGAAAAAAATCTAGCAAAAGATGGTTTTTTGGCTTGACAGGGACCAACGCAGCCCTTTGTGGGAGACAATGTGTTGCAGAGCACTATCTCTAAGCCATGGGTGATATGCAGAGCACTGCCCCCTGACCAATAGTGCTCTGGTAACAGAACATTCCTAGAGTAGGCATTCTAGTGCAAATTTTTTACCAAAACAACTTCAAAATGACTGAAAAGAGATCAAAGAAGTCAAGTAAAGTCTACTAGGATGTAATATGATAAGGATAACTATGAGGAATGATGGTAGTTCCCCAGTATCGTCACCAATTTGTTATATGAAATTTATACCTACAGATAAGTACATCTTCCCTAAGTGGGTAGTTACACTTAGAACAATTGAAGTAAAGATATTTAACCTTTTCCTACAATAAACAAATCAAATAAAGGAACCTACTTGTGATCCTTCACTTCCTTTGATCTCCTTTGTGTTTCTCCTACCACTCCCGCTTAAACTGAATTCGCTCAATTGGTACCTGCCAGCAAAAACCGAAGATGACAACAATCAAAGAATATGATCTATTTATTGTAAACAAATGGAATCGAGAACATTTGAACATACATTCATCATAGATGTAGACAAAAGTATTGGAAAAGGAACAAACAACTTTATTGATTGATAGAAGGAGAAGTTACACCCAATGTGGTTCAATCTCGTGTCACTCATCCAGCTTAGTCTAAACCCTCATCACACTAATAACAACATCAATCCAGCAGCATAACATTACTTGACAATGATTTCAAGTCTCTAAACCAACAATATTTCTCTATAATATCCAAGTTCCTTTGGCTCTATGATGGGAGGCCAATTTATAGATGAATGCAAGTGGTTTTGTCATTAATATGGCATTGAATGGTTTTCCATAATTGGATGATTAGTTTCCATGTTCAAAGGGATGAGAGGATAGAGGATTAGATGATCCAAGGCTATCCTAAGTCGAGCTCATCTTGATAGGATAGGAGCTGGGTTCCTTCTAGAATGCTCTAGAATCAAGGAATATTCCCAGAATCCTATGCCAATTTCATTCATCCTCACCCAACGCAAGCTTAAGAGGGCCTAAGTGCTATGAAACATACGTTTGAATGGTCCTACCTACTATGTAGAGTAGTTGTCCCTAAGCAAAGTTGCGTTGGTGTCCTAAGGAGGCATTTCAACAGGGTTTCAAACTAGGAAACTTTTATGGATGAAAGCACTCAATGAAGTGGCATGTCTAGGGCATGTAGCAATTGAATTAAGGTTTGATAGATCGTTTTTAGACTGATCTGATTGTCAGGTGTGCTGTGCCCAAATAAACCTGTAACAATATGGGAAATTTATTACATTCTATTTTCCTTTCTAAATTTTACTTTTATTTTAATGAAATCCATGCACGGTCAAAATCCATGTATGTGGACTCCTCCATCTATACCTTCATATTTACATTCACACGAATTATTGTAATTATAAAATATAATATAAACCCTCCAAGATTTCCCTCTATGATGCATGTGGTCTATATATATATATATATATATATATATATATATATATATATATATATATATATATATAGAGAGAGAGAGAGAGAGAGAGAGAGAGAGAGAGAGAGAGAGGCCAATATTAACCCACAAAGTTCATTAGTAATGGCTAAGCATAAACTTCGGAAGGCCATATCTAGAGTTCTAGAAGGCCAAATTAGGCACATAATAGCTTTTTCGGAAAGCTAAGATGGAGGATAATAATTTGGTAAGGTTAATATGGTCAAATTAATCAGGAAAATGTGTAAAAAAAAGGGAAAATATTTGTCTGCGTTTTTAGTTTTATTATTTTATTTATAAAATGTGTTAGTTCCATATATTATTAAATTTTTTTGATGTAAATATATGAATTTAAATGATATAATATTAGACTTGAAACAAAAATATGAAATAATCAAAGTATCAAGTGAAGAAAAAAATAATTAAAATCAACGAGACAAAAATGACATAATCCCTTTTGATTCAACAACAAATTTAACTTCATCAATGAATTGTATATTTGTATATTTAGTTTAGAAAAATGGGGAGAGATATTATGTTTCTATTAATTGAAATTATTTTATAGTTAGAACCCTCTATAAAGAACATGGGGGGAGGAGTATTCATAGGCGAAGGAAAAACTTCTGCTATCATAGTTGATCCTTGGAAATATTTTGCACACAGAGGCTTGAAGCCATATTCAAGTTTTGTGCACTACTATTAGAGTTTGGAGACTAGTGGAAATTACTTGAAATCTATATTTTTGATTAATATGTGTAGTACTACTCAAATTTGGCTATCAATGAAAGATATTTGTTGTATTGTTTTCTTCTCAAAGATGTATGAAAAGAACCCACTTAAGATTGTGCATGAAAACCAATATCAACAATATAAATGGCTACTAAACATTATAAATCTTCCAAATTCCAGATCTATGCCACAATCATAGTTAAGCAACAAAAAGAAAGAGTAACAACTCCAATCATCCACTGGAAACCATATATAGAAAAAATAGTTTTATTATAACACCTATGAAGGGAACAAATAAATGTTACCAGTCCCCCTCTATGGGATGGGATCTTGGCTATCCTCAAACATCTTCAACTTGTGTAGAGTCTCTCTCCTCTATAATGTGTAAACTCAACAAAAATATGGTGTGCAACAATGAAAATAATCAGAGTTACAACAATGAGTGCAACAATGAAAATAATCAAAATTGAATAATGAATGGAAAACCATTCTATTTATAACAAAATATTGAGTTATCCTTGAATAATGAGCAATAATAAAATATTATTGATCCCATTCTTGGAATAACCACTTGTAATATTTTGTTATATTTGGTTAGGAGGGAAAAGGTATTTAAACTTCTGTTTAGAAATAATAAATAAATAAATGATTTATTTATCATCTCAAGGAATTAGTTAAGGAATAATAAACGAATAAGGATTTATTTAAATATACATAAGGATTTAGTCATATCTAACAAAGAATAATAATTAATTAGTGATTAATTAATTATTCTTAGAGAAAAGAAAGGATATATAATGGTTTATCAGTTTATTTTTCATGATTGGCTCAAATTTGACAAGGAATAATAATAAAACAATGGTTTAATAAATTATTTGTAATAGCCCCAAAATAAAAACATGTAATTAATTAGATTAATCATGTGATTTATAATCAACACGCAATTATCAACTATTAACATTAAATTTCAAAAGATATGAGTAGAGACAACTTACCTATGGCGATGATGTTTCTCACTTACGATTTTAGGGTTGAATGCTAGTTGAATTCTGCTAACTGCAACAAAGTTTTAGGGATGACTCTCCACCCAACCGTAGGCTCAATTGCACAAAATCTTTATACAATTGGCCACCCCCAAGCCCTCAGTCAACGTACTACTGCCAGGGAATCCTTTGTCTCACAACACTATTCTCCAAAAAGAATGGATGATGGAATCATGGAATGATGGAATGCCTCTCATCTTCCTCCCCATCTATTAAATAGAGAAAACATTTGAAGGGGAACCACATGCACACACTCCATGTGTCAAAATGCAACTTTACTGCTTTCTTGTTTTATTCTTTTGTTTTTACTTTTTGATAGCTTTACTAATTTTTACTGCTTTCTTGTTTTATTTCTTTTGTTTTTACTTTTGATAGCTTTACTGATTTTTACTATTTTTCTGTTTATTCTTATTTATATTTATTTAGAGCATGTAATTAATTTATTAATTTATTATTATTTATTATTTATTTACTATTACTATTTTTAATTTATTGTTTATTATTTATTTAATATTATATTATATTATTTATTATTTTTATTATTTTTTATTTATTATTTATTATTAAGGGACATTACATTTATTTTGTTATTTATTACTTCATGCAACAATCTCGGCACCCTCTACTGAACTAGTATAACCAGCAGGCATCGAAAGTTTCACAACACCCGGGAAATCCCAAGGAATTTTTGTCCTTTTTCCCACTTTCAAAATCAGGCATAAGCCTCCTCGGTTTGTATCCTAGTCCAAGGCTGGCCCCAAGGCTCTCGCCTAACTCAGACCTCATCTGCCCCAAGGCAGGCATCCGGTACAGTGCTCAATGTCGCTAAGCATCTCGCAAGGTTGGCCCACTCCCTCCACAACTGACTAAGGTGCACAACCCCAGGCATCGAAGTCCTTACACCCCTACCAGACTACGTCATCCCAATATAATACTAGGCACCTAGCCTTCAATATCAGGCACTTGGCCTCCTCAAGATGGTCCCATAGCCCCTCCAGAGCTACCCATAAAGAGCTATACAAGACAAAGGAACCACTGGCATATGTAGTGTTCATTGAGTTTGTCCCCAACCCATATGGTGTTACTTATTCTCCCTTATGCATATGGCCTCGCACAAGATCATCAAATAAATTGGCCATCTCGGCACATTTGTGGAGTCTTGTCAATCATGACACCTCAACATGCAACCAATGCATTAGGTATAGTATCATAGAAAATAATCCACATGCCAAGTCTTGCATGTCATCATCAGAACATTCATCATTGTTATTCACAACATTATGAATAATAACAAATTTCATGCTCATGCATGTTCTAAATTTGTACGCAACTATCACGTGCTTCACCTCATGAAATAGCATCATAAGTTATAACATCAACATATTTGCATGACTTCATAATAAATGAACCACATGTCAATAAACCTTATATCATAGCATCATAATTCCTATGCCACGTTATGCATATCATATCCATCATGAGTATTCAACATTAAATACCTATCATCACGTTGTATATGAATATGTCAATATACCTCGACATAACATCATAATGCGTATGCATATCATCATTATCATAAGGATACATCATCACTATAAGAATCACATGTGCACCATTATCCTCATACCATCATCTCATGAAATCTCATCATAAATATGAGAATCATCTCAATATACATTAAATATAGAACAATAATACTATAATGAATCAATTCCATTTCCTTATATAAACAATGAATAGCAACTATGAAATAAGATTATTCAACATCTTCCTAGGATCTAGTTTATCTCACCAATCTTATTAGTGTCATGTTTTCATCATGATACTGATTACTTTTTGATAATCATTCCCACTTTTTTTTCAACTACTAAGTTGACCAGGTATACTCATTTTAAGTACATCATTAAATTTTAAATGAGTCTCATCATCTCAAGCCATAATCTCTCATCATGTATTATTCCTTCATCAAGGAAATTTTAGTGAAATTCATTGTAAAGATATTACTGGTTGTACAATAATTCTTTAAATCATCAATATAAAATTAAAATTCCATGGTCACTATACATATTCTGCTTATCCAATGGCAAACATACACTCGATCGTCCTTGTTTAATTCTTTTTTCATGCTTAATCCACCTACATGAGGTCATGTTGAACCCTAGGGATTTATCCATCACTTGTGTAATTGTCATTGTTCATCCTAAAAATATTTTCTTATCTCATCAAGTTCCCACTTGATCTCTTCTTTTATAGATTTACCCTTATTCCAGTTGGGATTCTTCTTGTCAATTTGTGCATAATTCTTCTCATGGCCTTGTTATAGAGTTTCTATTGAATTTCCTTCTTACTCTTCATGTTGAGAATTTTCTCAGTAACTTCATAATGTTAGGAGGATATCAACCGCTCTCTAGAAATTGATATGATGAAGGTGACACTAGGTTCAGTTGTAGATGAACAAGACCAACTCAAAGAAATGACAAGGAATTTGGAAATCACTTTGGAATCTGCTAAAAAAGACCCTCGAAGAGGCAGTCTTATGTTAGAATTTTTTTTTTTCATTCCTTTTTATATTTTTGAGTATAAGGACATAATAGAAGACTAGGCTACTGTTCTTCTAAAATCATATATTAAATGATCAACCTTAGGCTCAACATCTGATTTTCATTAAATCATTTAGATCAAAGTTTTCTACATTAAAATGTCTATAGGCCCTAGGAGTTGAACCTGGTCTGATACCATATGTAGCAGCCCCGAAATAAAAACATTTAATTAATTAGATTAATCATGTGATCTATAATGAACACGCAATTATCAAATAATTAACATTAAATTTCGAAAGATATGAGTAGAGACAACTTACTTGTGGCGATGATGTTTCTCACTTATGATTTCAGGGTTGAATGCTAGTTGAATTCTGCTAACTGCAACAAAGTCCTGGGGATGACTCTCCACCCAACCATAGGCTCAATTTCACAAAATCTTGCTACAACTAGATACCCACGAGCCCTCAATTAACATACTATTGCCAGGGAATCCTTTTTCTCAGAACACTATTCTCCCAAGAGAATGGATGATGGAATCATGGAATGATGGAATGCCTCTCGTCTTCCTCCCCATCTATTAAATAGAGAAAACATTGGAAGGGGAACCACATGCACACACTCCATGTGTCAACATGCAACTTTACTGCTTTCTTGTTTTATTCTTTTGTTTTTACTTTTTGATAGCTTTACTGATTTTTACTGCTTTCTTGTTTTATTTCTTTTTTTTTTACTTTTTGATAGCTTTACTGATTTTTACTATTTTTCTGTTTATTCTTATTTATATTTATTTAGAGCATGTAATTAATTTATTATTTTATTGTTATTTACTATTACTATTTTTTATTTATTGTTTATGATTTATTTAATATTATATTACATTATTTATTATTTTTATTATTTATTATTTATTATTAAGGGACATTACATTATTCCTAGAAGAAAATTAAATAAATAGTAATTTATTTAATTATTCTTTATGAGTTTAACTATAAATTACTTAACAAAGATAGTTTATTAGGTAACTTCTGACACTGAAAGCAATTGTACTATGGTAAAATTGGCTTTCCATGGTGTACTTTGATCCATATAGTAAATTAGGTTAGATGATCAATTTTTTTGTTATAAGAGATTTCCCCCTAATGTACGAGTGTTAGGAGAAAAATGTATGGCCAAAGTACATTATAAATACACAATCACGTAGACAACACATGGGAGTTAGAGAGAGAGAGAGAGAGAGAGAGAGAGAGAGAGAGAGAGAGAGAGAGAGAGAGAGAGACCAATGAAGCTGAATTTGAAAGAGGATAGGGATAGAGGGGGCGAGACTAATGCAAGTCTCCTTTTATGTTGTAGTACCGGACCTCAATGAGGCGAGGGAGGCATACCCATACCCACTGAGATAACTTAGTACAAAAATAATGGTTAGCCCAAAAATATAAAACTGATAAATTAAGTACATGCCGTAGGGTACATGACATGATGTCATAATAGAGTAAAATAATACAATGTGTCCCATATATATAATGCACCTAGAAAAATCATGAGCTAGGACTAAATACAATAATATATGAGTACATGAGATACAAATCCTGTTCCCTCAAAAAATGGGTAGGAGGGAGGGTAGAACAACCTGAGAAGCCCTGCTGAACAAGGAAGGGCTCTGCAAAATTGAATGGATCATTTGGAGGAGATGTGCATGCTATGAACACTACAGTCTGTATGAACCGAACCCATCAACTTTGTGGAACTGCATTTGAGGCTGTAGTATAGTAGGTATGTATCCAGGCATGTGGGGGGATACCTGAAGGGCCACCTCCTCGTGAGGTCTGAAACATCTCACACACATCCGAGAATCACTTGTACAATCTGCAACATCACTGGACCATCAAGTGTATGGATCACGAACATAAAATGACCAAGTCAAAGGGAAATAATGAGACCTTTTGCTTGATCCAAGGTGTCAAACAAGAATGGAAGCTTTAACTGAGATACACCACCCTCTAGGCTATTCTTCTGGAATAAATGAGATGATGTCGAGAGAATAGGGCCCGCGATAGATGAGGCAATGAGGATCCTCAACTAAAGAACGAGGGAAAATAGTAATGTGATTGATAGACTAACACTAGGGATAATGGGGATAAGTGGGATTAAATGACAAACAAATGACTACCCTTGTCAGAGCATGGACTGCATGGTTGACCTAGAAACAACTGAATCAACTGCGGAGGGGATGGGGACAGTATGACCGGAGGCCAAATGGGCAACACAAGATGAACGATATGTAAATATGGATGGAATATTGTGACATGAGATGATGGGAAATGAAATAGACTCCAAGAAAGCAAGGTTGACTCATCGCGGATGCTCTGAACAAGGGTGAATCAATGACACTGCCACACTGACTAGGCCCGGTGGGGCCCATCAAAACATGAGTAAATGATGGTTACTTATGATGAAAATTGACATATGGTATGAGAAGTATTAAGAGGAAGTGGACCTTAAAGTAGAAAGGTTGCTTCATGATGAATTTCAATTTTGAGGGGTGACAAAGTGACCTTTTTTTGAAAAAAGGCTTCCTGGTGAAGTGTCAAATCATCAAAAACTGAGGAAGACTTATTATAGATCTCAGTGGGAGCTTTCCAATGGTGCTAACAATTCATCAAACTGAGCTATGGTGCAATCACAATGGGCGACAGAAAAATTGTGGATTTTTCTATGAAAGGATGTTTTCCATCCAATTTGGATTCATTTTCTAAGTGAGTTGTGATGAATTTGGAGAGGAGGAAAAGGCCCTAAATCTTGTGGAGATCATAGTGGATAAATCAACCATTGGAATCAGGATCTGAAACTTGCAGGTAGGTGGCCTTACTCATCTCTTCAATTTCAGTGCTTTATTTCCTAATTTTTGGCACCTGGCAACTATGTGAGAAACCCCTTCTCATGCTCATGGTTGCATCACACTTTCTGGGCCCAGAAGTGCAATCTAGCTCATAGGAAATAGCTGGAAACCTGCGAGCTTGCACTTTTTGGGCTACAAACTTTGATTTGGGGCTGGAGAGAGTGTTGGTCTACTCGCTTGGTGTGGGTGTAGGCTGATCAATGTAGACCATTGTTTTCTTTTCTGAACTGACAAGACATGTGGTGTTTTGCAGATATGGAAGAGCTAAAAATCAACTGGCATGAACGATACTTGGATAATATTCGATCCAAGATCCTTAGGGATCAGGTGGTTTGAGGGGCATTGGCTTGCTATGGGGTTCTCAAGTTGGTAAAGAACCCATTGATGAGGGAAGGCGAACCCTTGCTACCAAGAAATGTGAGCTATTGGGATCCAAACCAGGAGGTTTTTGTCATGCAGGGGCACAAGATCGAGCTCACATTATAGGATATTTACTTCTTGACCAGACTTCCTCCTCTTAGAGTGGTGGGGGATATTCATCTAGTGTTACCTCGTGGGAGGAACATTACTGAGTTTGTGGAGAACCATTGCCGATGGGGTGTTCGTGTTCATGTCAAGGGAATGACTATCCCACTTGTTAATCTAGAGAGGCTAGAGACACAGGCTGTGACCACAATTTTTCTATAGGTCATGGGTAGCGAGGTGCTCCACCACATCACTAGTGGGTAGATGATGTTAGTTGAGAGTGTTTTGGCTGGGACATACTATGGGTGGGCCCAGATGATCCTGTCACTAGTGAAATGACAATTGAGTGTTTGCAAGAGGAAATTGAATCATGATTGTGCTTTTGGTACAGTACTATGTGTGTTCTTCTTTGAGAAGATACTCACCATCTGTCCTCATGTACAACTCTAAGATGGGGGCCCACAGGAGCCCAGGATGCACTGTTGGGGGTAGCTACTACTGAGAGGAGGAGGAGGGGGAATTAGACAGGTGTTTTGGCCTGAGTTTTTTGGACATTGGAATCAGATACCCTTGATGATTACCCTTATAGCATGATGAACTATCAGGCGAAACTTGACTTGCCACTTCTGCCCATGCGAGCACGGGTACCAGACAATAAGTGTTAAGTTTCTATATTTCATGGTCCATTTAATATTTTTATCACATGTATATGCTACTGAGTGTGAAACATGTTCTATGCAGACATAGAACTGGTAAAGTGGGCAGGATATGCAAGCCGAACCACAGTGCCTAGGGCTACAGATCGGGAGACATCATCGTCATAGTAGCATCCAGAGGATATTGCACTGCTTCCTGATTTGCATCGTATGTTTGATGTACTCTTGACTGAGGTTTCAGAGTGCAGATGGAATGACTTAGAGGATTGGTACACATATGAGTGCACCAATCTTCCCTTAGAGTGGAGAGGTATCGTGCGGCGTGTGGTGATGGCAGGTCAGGTAGTATGTGATCTACGTGTAGGTGGAGCAGAGCCTTTGATGCGAGATCCACCGAACAATGAATAGATGCAAGGACATGTGGGTCCCATTAATTGTGATTTTTGTAACATGCTGTGAGCATGTTGGATGTATTTAGAGCTATGGTACCAAACAATTTTATGATACATAATATTGTTATGCATTTTATATGATGATTATGGTTTGCCCTTTGTTTTATTTATGATTATTTTCTGTGGTATACATGAATGCCAATCTAGAATGTTGTTTGCGACGGTATCTACATATTGATTTTGGGCTCTAGGCACATCCTTGAATGTAATGGTTTCAAATTCACATACCAATGGCTTAACTCATAGATATTTTCTAAATAGGACTTGGTTATGCACACGATACACACCATTGAATTGAATGACAAGTAGCAAGGAATCTAAACAAACATGAATATGAAGGATGTGATGAGAAAGGGCATCAATGAACAAACCTATCACTAAATCATATTTGGCCTGATTATCAGTGGTAGATCTAATGCACACACTATTTGAAAGGACTAACGTATGAAAGGGGGTAAAAATAGCCCAGGCTACCAAGGCTAGATTCCAAGAGAAGCAACTTGCACCATCGACATAACTGATATATGGTGTGGATGATGGATCCATCTGAAAGGTACAAAAGAGAACTTATGAGATGATGCAATCTACCTAACTTTGTGGAAAAAATAAAGACACACAAATCAAAAGGATGTGCTATGAGCAAAATTTCTTGAGGTAGAGCGCATTTGGAGAATGAGGAAGGAAATGGCCTTCAAAATCCTCTTAAGAAATCTGCCTCCTTGCCTAAGGGTAGGGGTAATCAGGGGTAGACATAGCTTACATGGTGTCCACATCAGGCCGAGAGATGGGCGGATGAGAGGAAGATTGACTACACGGTGCAGCAACATTACCTGGTGCATCAACCTGAAAAATAAGGTTCATGTGTACATCATCTTTATCGATAGATGACAGCTAGTAGATGGAGAATCTACAGATGTTGAGACCTGGGATTCTATCAAAAGAGGTTAGATCGAAGTGTTCACAGAAATGTCATAAAGGTTTTCTTGTGAGGAACTCAAGGATGATGACAGGCAAAGGATTGGGCCTGTGGTGTCTGTCATCTTGACATTGGGGGGAGAGGTCACAATGTGGGGCCAGAGTCTCCCTACTCTGGTTCACTTGTGGTACTAAAATCCATAGGTAGAGAAGTAGATGCTCCACTATGAGTGGTCTCATATTCATGAATCGCCCCAAAAAAATCGTGAAATTCATGGAGATGAGGTAAATAATGAGGATAGTGAACATGAAGATCACAGAGGGCACATAGTTGGTTTATGTGTAGCGTTTTGAGTTTCATGGGTGGGACCAGTAAGTTAACATGGACTTCTGGAATGTTCGACTCAGGGAACGCTTCATGAACCAAAGGTTTAAGTTGAGGAAGTTCGGTATAATTGTTGGTGGTGTGCCCAATAGCTTGACACAAACTACATGGGGTTGTCAAATTTGTGGCCTTAGGTGCTAGTGGAGCTTGGGGAGCCTTGTCCTTGGGTTCTTTCCTTTTACCTTTCCCCCCTCCCTAGATGCTTTCACAATAGGAGCTAGTTCCTATTGAGGTTGTGATGGGACTGAAGCAATGGTAAGGGTCATGGGGACCAGTTGAATCGGGTTCAAAGCATGATATGGTCTTGGATGACCAGGCAGAATGTTTGCAAGGGGATCGATGTACCATATTAGGATCACCAGAGTCATGTTAGGAAGGACCAGTGAAGCCATGATAGGTATAAAAGAAATTCCCGGAGGGGAGAATAAGAAAGGTATCTTGCCAGTAGGATAATTTCTTGGCGGAATAGCTCCTGGATGGTTGAAACCTGGAGGAACAGTTCCTAGTGGGAACATAAGAGATGCACCAACAAATGGAGGAGGTCCTGGGGGAGTGGGCCCAAGGTTTCATCTGGAAGATCAATAAAAGGGTCTTGAGGAGTTGGCTATTGATCAGGTGTACCAGATTGCTTAAGGGCATCTTGTGACACTTGTAACATGCAAACACTCATACAAGTAGGCTCTGAGATGGGATGTAGAGGACTAGGGAAAGCACCCAAAAATGAGGACTATTTATAGACTTCAAGTGAAACACTAGTGGAAGGAGTTGTAGTCTGTTTGTCAGACATTGTTGAGATAATGGAATCGGGGGAGGTGATGGATGCTGACTCGTAGTAAGTCAACTGATCGATTGTAATGGTCTTCCCTTCATGGGGGAAGCACATCTTGTAGAACATCGCAGATACGATGGATGTCATAGAATATGTGTAACTATGACCTAAGAGAATGTTGTAATCCAAATGGGCATCAATCAATTCAATGTCGACATGGATATTCTTGCCCGCAAGGGTCACTGGACAGTTGTGGTACATGCCAAGGGGCTGGGAGGGGAATCCATCCCAAGCATGCAAAGTGATGGTGGAGGGGGATAACTCGGGTGATTTGAGTTGTTTCCAAACAGTAACAGACATCACATAGGTGGATGCATCTAGAGATGATGGCATTACGAACTCTAACTAGTCTTGGAAAGCAACAGATTGTTGGCATTATGATATAGGTGTTGTCCCTGATGGAAACACACTCACAGGTTAGCTCAGATTTGATAAAAGGCAACTCACAGTGTAACAGGTCAATTCATAGGTAACAGGGCATTGGTACAGAAGAACAAGAATTTGGAACAAAGGTCTATTGATTAGAATCAAGAAGTTGGAGGAAAAGGATGTTTTCAGATAGTTTAAGTTGTATACGAAGGTTCATCTTGACAAAGTAGCATATACTCATAGGTTCATAGAACAAAAAGAGTGTATATGTATGCACATACTTTCATAAGAGGAAAAACGTGTATGGGTTGGAAAATCAACAAAATTCAAGAGTAAAGAATACCAAGGGTCAATACCATGGTATTTTCCCACAATTTTGAGTGGAGTAACGACTATTTGAACCCGTCCTAGAATACCACAAGCTCTAAGTGTTGTTTTGGTCCAAGGTATTGAGGAAGGCCAAGACTATATAAGGAGGAGAAGATCAAAGGGTTAGGTCTGCAAGTGAAAGGGTTTCTCAAGAATACTTCTATCTGAAGTATATGTTATGTTGTATGGGGCTATGATTGTGATATGATCTAAAATATTTTGTGCACCTTGAATTCAATGTTGGATCAGGAGCATGAGACCTGAAATGACTTATCATTGAATGATATGATATTGGTTGGGCTAGATCTGATTTCTTACACATGTTTTATTCTTTAAATGTCATGATATGGGTATGTCTGAAGTTTGGAATAGGAGCAAAGTTGCGATTTAATATTTGCAGATCTATATGCTAGCTCACTTCGGTAAAGGCGCGTATACATGCAGGTTCGACTCTACCAAGTAGTGTATGCAAAGGAAAATCCTATTCTTCAGAAATGACTGATATATCTAATCAGTGTTGTTATTTTACTGCTATCAGTCAATGAATTCTTCTTAGACCTGAATGTAAAACTAAATGCATAAGGAGTTTTGTGTTTGATTGATTGATTGTTTAAGTGAGAAGGGTTATCTCTACTACTGACTATTTAGAGCTTTGTAAATTGATAGTAGATGTTGAGAATATTTCTGGTTGGTATAGAATTGATTCATAAGTTTTATGTTTCAGTATTTTTGAAGCTATACGAAGGTTTGGTTAAAGGAGGTATCATATACACGTAGGTTGGGATTCGTAAAGTAGCATATACAATCTGATGTATGATTTTTGAGGTTGCAGCTGGTTCTAGATGATGCAAGTTTCTAGGTTTAACACAATCTTCTCGTGATAGTGATCTAACTATTCAGATTAATTGATTGCTAGTTGATGCAGTTTGAGTGTTTTGATGGGTCTAGTGTGAAAATTTGATGAAGCGAGGCCTTATTTTTGTATTGTTATGTACCATGACCATCAAGTCTGAAAATTAATGAAATGTGGTCCCTGGGTCAAGAGAGAAGGTCGTAGCCTTCTATAGGTCGGTGCCTACGTACTAGTAAATGTATCCGATAGAACAAAAGTTAGGGGGTTGTAGCTCCCTTCTAGTAGAAGTTGGAAAATGAGAGAAGGTTGTAGTCTTCTGCAGGTGGGTTCTTGCGTACTGGTATGGGTCTGCACAAGTACAAGATTGTAAACATATTTTATTTATATTAAAAGAAGAAAGAGATGACAACAGTAAGTGGTTTTTCTAGCGCATTGGGTTTCCACCTTAAATATTGGTGTTCATTTGTGATTCTTATGTGTGACGGCTTATTATGTTATTACTGCACATAGTTACTATATAATAAGTTACTGATGCACTGATTAAAGATCAACACATGATAAATTGACTAAGTCATAAGTTCTATGGGTATACGCTTGTTGGGTCCCTATAATACTAGTGATTACCCCATTACTATTGTAGTTGCATCCCTTATTAATATTGTTGTGACCCTATTATCCCCATATTGTTATTATTGTGCCCCATAGAATCCCTCTATTGTTATGTTTGTGGCTTTATATTATTATTGTTAGGTCGGCTGAGTTATATTGTGACTACTTAGACTCATATATATAGAAAGGAGGTTTTTTCATTTGAATCATCCAAGAATTGTTCATTTATGTAATGTAAAGGAGGTTGCCCCCTCAAAGAGGCTGAATTCTAAGGCATTGATCTATCTTTTCTATCTTTTCTTGAGCTAGTTTCATAACATTTGGTATCAGAGCTTTGGATTCTAGGGTTTCACTGCTCCAAATAGGTCATCGTGGAATTTTTGCTATAACTTTTTTTTTTGTGACGTTTCAGAAGCTGAAAAAACCCATTTGAGAAGAAATCATGCTGAACCTCAGGTCCAAATTGCAGAGCTTTTCACGCTAAATTTGCAGAGATATGATCTGAGGAAGTTGGTCTTTTTGCAGATTCCTGAATTACATTCCAAATGGGTGACCTGGGGAAAATTGTCATAACTTTCTCTCTGAGCATCGGATTGAAATTTCATAAGAAGGTACAGAAAAAGGATGGACTGTAGTTTCTTGTATATATTTTTCAGAGCCAAAGGTCGAAACAGTGACTTGTGGCATGTCGTACAATTTCACTCTACTGAACTAGTCTATAATCAGGTCACTGTGGGAGATTTCGCATATATCTTCCTTGGAGAATCCAATTTGGATCAGACTGGTGGCATTGGAATGAGGACATAGAGGGCTACTACAGGTCGCAATTTTAGAATTGTATGATCCAAAAGTATAGAGATACATCAGAGGCAATATCGAGCTCCTACAAAGCGAAAAAAGGTGTGTAGATTCTTTTAAATTTTTGCTTAAGATTGGTTTGAAAAATTATTTTGAAGGAATTCAAAGGGCATAGTAGAGCATTACTATCGGTAACTGATGCCCCAAGGAAAGAAAATGAAAACACCTAGTAAGCAACCTGAAAGCTCTAGCATGACTCATGAAGAAGAGGAAGAAATGCTACATGATATATCAAAATTACAAGAACAAGTGCAACAAATGTCACTCTCACAAAAGCTAACAAAAGCTAAGATAAATGGTGTGGAATCTAAGATAAAGGGCATGGAAGCTAAGGTGGACAATTTGAAGATAGATTTGAAGACTGATTTGAAGAGAGACATGGCAGATTTGAAGATAGATTTGAGGACAAACATGGCAGATTTGAAGATAGATTTGAGGACAAACATGGCAGATTTGAAGACAGATTTGACAAATTTTCTACAAGAAATACTTACTAATGGTGAAGAGGTAGTAAAGGAAACTCATGATGCGAACAAAAGAAATGTTAATCATGATTTCTTACACTCTAATGTGGGATCGAAGACCCACCATATTCCAAAAATCGATATGAGGAAGTTTGATGGCAAGGATCCCGCAACATGGATATTACAAATGGAGCAATTTTTCGATCTCAATAATGTGCAAAACACACAAAAGGTACGTATTGCAACTTTATATTTGGAGCCAAATCAGTTTGTATGGTATCAATGGCTTTGCTCTCATAAACAAATTATCACTTGGGTAATTCTTACGGAAGAATTGATAGTACATTATGAGGATAGAAAAAGCAACACTTTTTTGAAGCCAATTGACAACTCTCAAACAAAAGGGTTCAATAACAGAGCACATTGAGGAGTTCCAAAAATTGAACATAAGGGTAAAAAATATTCCAGAGGAGCATAGGATTGATGTGTTCATAGCGAATTTAAAGGATAATATCCAACATGATGTTTGCCTTTGGGAACCTGATTCATTAGAGAAGGCATTCAAGTTAGCAAGAAAAATGGAAAGAAAAATGATGGCAACCAGGAAGCATACCACTCACAACTATAAAGATGGAAGTGTTGTTGCCTCTAGTCTTCCACAACCTATAAGGCTGACACCACAACAATTGGAAGAAAAAAGAGCAAAAGGGCTTTGTTACAGTTTTGATAGAAATACACTAAAGGTAATAAGTGTGCCGAGAAGAAATTATTCTACATAGATTGCGAAGAGGAAGAAGAAAAGGAGCAAGAAAGGTCAAAAGAACAGGATATACTCCAGGAAAAAAGCCTATATAAAGAAGAAATGAATCTGACCATATCTTGTAATGCATTGGCGGGAATTACCTCTCCTCAAACCATCAAGATAGAAGGACAAATCAGGAAGAAAAAGGTAATAGTGTTGATTGATTCAGGAAGTACCCACAATTCTATTCATTGTAAGGTAGAAAAAGAATTGAATTGCTTCTTATATCCAGCACCAAAGTGTCAAGTGATGGTTTCAAATGGAGGAACAATAAATTTCTCTAGAAAGTGCCATGATATCAAGCTATCGATGGGAGAATATGTATTTACTAGCCCAATGCTTTCCATTCCAATGCGAGGTGCTGATGTTGTACTAGGAGTCCAATGGCTACAATCGTTGGGTACAATAGCTTTTAATTTTCAAGAAATTTTCAAGAAATTTTCAAGAAATTTTCTGTGGAAGGAAAGGAAGTTGAATTAAGGGGTATTACAGGGAAACCAGGAAAGATAATCAGCTCTAACAGTATGACAAAGTTTCTAAAAAAGGAACAAAGGGGTGTAATTGCACAATTATGTTCGCTAGATGTTTCCACATTGGAATCATCTATTTCTCCAGATCTCCAAAATGTCTTGGACAATCATTCCAAGGTATTTGATACTCCCAAAGGTCTCCCACCTATTCGTGATCATGATCATGGTATTCATCTGATTCAAGGAAGTGTTCCTCCAAACATCAGGTTGTACAGATATCCCTATGCCCAAAATAGTGAAATTGAACGTATGGTTGTAGAATTGCTAGAGGTTGGTATAATTCAACCGAGTCAAATTTCTTTCTCCGCTCCAGTAGTATTAGTGCACAAGAAGGATGGATCATGGCACATGTGTCCGGATTATAGGGAGCTCAGCAAGCTCACTATTAAAGATAAGTTTCCCATTCCCGTCATCGATGAATTACTAGATGAATTGCATGGATCAATTTACTTCACCAAGTTGGATCTTCATTCAGGATATCATCAAATCAGAATGAAGACTGAAGACTTTACGTAAACAACATTTAGAACTAATGAGGGTCATTATGGATTTTTGGTCATGCCTTTTGGCCTTACCAATGCACCTTCAACATTTCAAGGTTTGATGAATTCCATTTTCAAACCATTCCTTAGAAAATTTGTGTTAGTAGCTTTTTATGATATACTAATCTACAACAAGTCTTGGAAGGATCATGTTGAAGATGTTGATAGGGTGCTACAACTATTGGAGGAGAAACAATTATATGCAAAAAGATCCAAATGTTTCTTTGGAGTACATGAGGTGGAATATCTAGGTCATATTGTATCTCATGAAGGAGTTAAGGTAGACCCTAGCAAAATTAAAGCCATTAAGGAATGAAAAATCCCCACATCCATAAAGCATCTGCGAGGATTTCTTGGGTTGAAAAGGTATTATCGCAAGTTTTTTAAGAATTATGGGAGAATAGCAACACCTCTAACAAGATTATTGAAGAAAG
Organism: Pinus tabuliformis; assembly: GCA_031772625.1. Classification (NCBI taxonomy): domain Eukaryota; kingdom Viridiplantae; phylum Streptophyta; class Pinopsida; order Pinales; family Pinaceae; genus Pinus; species Pinus tabuliformis. Next base: position 320,882,759 of record CM062809.1, read on the forward strand.
ATGCATTTTCATGGACTCCAGAAGCGACAAAGGCCTTCAAACATCTTAAAGAGGTAATGTGCCAAGCACCGGTCTTAGCTACACCAGACTTCACAAAAACCTTTATTGTGGAATGTAATGCTTTAGGAAATGGAATTGGTGTTGTTTTAATGCAAGATGAAAGACCCATTGCTTTTGAAAGTCGTCCAATCAAGGGAAAGTTTTTACATAAATCTATTTATGAGAAGGAAATGTTGGCAATACTCCATGCACTTAAGAAATGGCAACCCTACCTAATGGGAAGACACTTCAAGGTAAAAACAGATCATGATAGCCTTAAATACTTTTTAGAACAAATATTATCCTCTGAAGAGCAACAAAAGTGGGTCACAAAGATGTTGGGTTATGACTTTGAAATCATCTACAAAAAAGGGAAGCAAAATGTGGTGGCAGATGCACTCTCAAGAAAGGATGAGGATGTGGAAGCATTGTTGTGTGCCATTTATATTATCCAACTAGATTGGATAAACGAAGCAAGGGTGGAATGGAAGAATGACGAAGAAGTGTGGACACTTATTCGAAAGTTACAACAAGATTACAGTATGTCTGATACATTTAGCTGGAAAAATGATTCTTTATGGTACAAAAATTGCTTATACCTTTGTAAGAATTCCAAACTAAAACAAAAGATTCTTATGGAATTGCACACTTCTCCCCTAGGAGGGCACTCAGGATTTTTAAAAACTTACCACGGGGTTAGGAAGGAATTTTTTTGGGATGGGCTTAAATCAGATATTCAAAAATTTGTGGCAGCATGTTTGGTTTGCCAACAAAATAAAGTTGAAACAATTAAGACACCGGGTCTATTACAACCTTTATCCATTCCAAGCCAACGTTGGGAGGAGATTGCAATGGATTTTATCATAGGTTTACCCGAGTCTAAGGGAAAGAGTGTAATCGTGGTGGTAGTTGACAGACTTACCAAGTATGCACACTTTTGTGCATTATCACATCCATTTAAAGCCAATACAGTTTCTACTGCATTTATGGAAACAATTCAAAAGCTACATGGAAACCCAAAGATTATTGTAAGTGACAGAGATCCCATTTTCACTGGAAATTTTTGGACATAATTATTTTCTTGCCTTAGTACTCAGTTAGCTCATAACTCATCTTATCATCCTCAATCTAATGGGCAAACTAAGAGAGTAAACAAATGTTTGGAAGGATATCTTCGTTGCTTTGTATCTAATAAACAGACACAATGGGTCAAATGGTTGCCTCTGGCTAAATGGTGGTATAACACTTCCTTCCATACAACAAAAAAAATGACCCCATTTATGGCACTTTATGGATATCAGCCACCATCCATCACATCATATTTAAGAGAAAATTCTAAGGTTCAAGCAGTGGAACATCACATCGAACATCAACAACAAGTCCTCCAACTCTTAAAGGATAACCTCTTGTTGGCACAGAATAGAATGAAACAACAGGCAGATCAAAATTACAACGAAAGAAGTTTTGATGTAGGTGATTGGGTATTCCTACGGCTACAACCATATAAGCAAATGTCCCTCAAGCAAGCTAAGAAGGATAATGAATTATCACCAAAGTATTATGGTCCGTACAAGGTGTTGCAAAAGATTGGTACTATGGCATACAAATTGGAGCTTCCTGCAGCTTCTCGATTGCACCCAGTTTTCCATGTTTCATGTTTAAAGAAGGTTATAGGCAACAAGCTCCCAGTTCAAACAATATTGCTAGAACAAAACGAGGAAGGAAAAATTATATTGGAACCGGAAGTAGTCACAGAAATAAGAACTCGACAGCTACGAAATCAATCAATTTCGGAGTATCTTATCAAGTGGAAGAACTTCTCCACTGAAGGTTCCACATGGGAGGATGAGAATTTTATACAGAAGCATCCAAAACTACTCAAGCGTTGAGGACAACACTTTTTTGAAGGAGAGGGGCATGTTGGGTCCCTATAATACTAGTGATTACCCCATTACTATTGTAGTTGCATCCCTTATTAATATTGTTGTGCCCCTATTATCCCCATATTGTTATTACTGTGCCCCATAGAATCCCTCTATTGTTATTTTTGTGGCTTTATATTATTATTGTTAGGTCGGCTAGGTTATATTGTGACTCCTTAGACTCCTATATATAGAAAGGAGGTTTTGTCATTTGAATAATCCAAGAATTGTTCATTTATGTAATGTAAAGGAGGTTGCCCCCTCGAAGAGGCTGCATTCTAAGGCGTTGATCTATCTTTTCTATCTTTTCTTCAGTTGGTTTCATAACAACGCTAGTTTCTCTAATCACAGTAGCATGCAAACACAAGTTCACTTCACTGAAGTAGCATATATAAATATGTTTGGGAAATGAAACGTTACTGAATTGATTATATTGATTCATTCCCCCTCTCAATATTATTTCCAACAATTTGTATCATAGCAGGTCCTTCAGAGGAAGCTTGATCGCTTGAAGGGAGATATTTCAATATGAACAATCATAAAGGTATGGGATCTATCAGACCACGAATCTTCAATGGGAACAACTTTGTATATTAGAAAATAAGAACCAGAGCCTATCTTCCATCACTTGGAGCCGATGTTTGGGAAATTTTGGAAGGAGGATATCAATTTCCAGTAGCTATACCTACAAATATAGTAGGTAAGAAGTTATACGAATCCAATTCCAAAGCAGTCAATACTTTATTGGGAAGTCTATCAGAATCAGAATTCGTCAAAGTCATGCAGCGAAAGACAACCAAAGACATATGAGACAAAATTATTCAGAGCTAAGAATGAGACTCTCAGGTAAAACATGCTAAGCTCCAAACACTCAGAATTCACTATGAAACTCTTAAGATGCATAGTGATGAAAGTATTGCTAGTTACTTTTTATGTGTAGATGAGATTATTAATTGTATGAAGAATCTAGGTGAAGAGATAAACGAGGCTACTTTAGTAGAGAAAATTTTTAGATCTTTGTCTTCTAAATTTGAGTCAAAAGTATCTGCCATAGAAGAAAAACAAGAGCTTAAATCTATTACTGTTGTTCAATTTCATGGAATTCTAACTACCGTTGAAATGAGGAAAGGAGGTCTATCAGACATGAGAGAAGTTTCTTTCAAATATTCAACAAAGGGAAAATAAAAGGAAGAGCGCAATGAATCATGATATATTTCAGAAGAAGAATATGAGGTAAACTTTGTCAAGAAGCTTCAATGGGTTCTGAAAGATTCAGAGGTAAGATACGATTCAAATGCTTTTCTTGTGGTAGAGTTGGCCATTCTGCTGAAACATGTCTTGATGAAAAAGGAAAGGAATCTACAAAAGGCAATAGAAAACATGTTTCTAGTAGAATAAGTTACTATACTCATGAAGACAGTGATGGATTATCTAATAGTGATGAAGATGAAACTAAACAAGATTATAAACTAGTCATGGCTTCTCACAATGATGTTTTTTTAGATGCCTTAGAAGAGGAAGACTTTCTTGAAGAAATCACAAAACTCAAAATCTGTTTGGAAGAAAAGAATATGATCATAGACATGTTGACACATCAACTCACTGAAACAAAAAAGCACAATGAAAAACTAGAATGTGAAGTTGTTGGTATAAGAAAAGAACTAGATTTGCTAAAGGATTAGAAACTTTAAATGAAATCATCAAGGTTCAACATTCTCCTCTTATAAAGATAGGTCTTGGATATACTAAAGAATAAAAAATTTGTCAGCCTCCACCAGAAGCTAACTTAATGCAGCAAAGGCCAGTGAATAATATGTCAATCTTTAGCAAAAGCATAAAAGTACTCATCAGATAAACCATGCTCAATTTACTCCAAGGATGAACATCAATAGAACAATCAAGCAAGATTTAAACAACACCAAAAGATTCTTTGATCACAAAAACTTCTTTAATGGACAATTCTTTTCATGCGATAACTTTGGTCATAAGGCTTCTTAATGTGTTGCTTACAAAACTATCGTGACTAGAGAAGCATGAAATCAAAGGAGCATAATAGGAATCAAGAAAAGTTCCTATAATAACTTCTCTCCTATTGAAGATGAAATAAAATGTTAATTTTGTAATAACATTCGTCATGAAGAATCTGAATGCAAGAGAAAATTTTGGCCAACACTTCAAGAGGAGCAATCATTATCAAATTTCCAAGTTATCAGAAAGAAAGGAAGTTCAATAAAAAGTATGTGGCATAGCTCTATTTGCAGAAGGACAAGAAAATTAGTGGTACATTGACAGCGGATGTTCCAAACGCATGATAGGTGATAAAGATAAACTTCATTCATATAATTCTTTGGAAAAGGAAAAGAATGTCTCGTTTGGAAATGACACACCAGCTATCATTAAAGCTAGAGGTTTTGTTTATCTGAAAGAAAAGGTTAAAGCTAGAAATGTCATGTATGTAGATGGTTTAAAGCACAACTTGTTGAGTGTCAATCAAATGTGTGATCAAGGAAATGAAGTCGTGCTTCGATCAAATGGATGTGTGGTTCATGAGATTGATACATGAAAGACCATAATGAAAGGTAAGAGAACTCAGAACAGTTTATACATACTCAAAGGAGGACAAAAACAATGATATCTAAGAAAAATAGATGGAAACTTGTTATGGCACAGAAGATTGGGTCATCTAAGATTTTCTCAAATAACAAAAGCATGCAGGCTCAAGGTGGTATGTCATCTTCTAGATATCAACATTCTAGAAAATACCATTTGCAAACCATGTCAATTCAGTAAGAAAACCAGAGTTCATTTTAGTGAAAAAGAAGGATCAGCAAGTAAGCCTCTTGAACTCATTCATACTGATTTAGGTGGACCAACAAGGAAAAAGCCACCTCGTGGAGAAGAATACTTTATTTTATTTATCGATGTTTCTTCTAGAATGTGTTGGATAGGTCTACTAAAGCATAAATATGAATCATTTGAAAACTTTAAATCCTTCAAATATTTAGTTGAAAATGAATCAGATAGAAAAATCAAATTTCTCATATCTGATCGAGGGGAAGAATTCATATGAGAATAAAAAGGCAATTCTCAGTCACAAGAACTCCTCAACAAAATGGTGTATTTCAAAGAATGGAAAAAACGGTTCAACAAATGGCTCGAGCTATGCTTGATGAATTTGGAACTCCTGCAACCTTCTGGGGTGAAGCTGCATTTGTTGTCGTGACAATTTTCAACAAAGCTAATGTTCAGGTAAATAGTGATCAAAATCCATATGAACTCTAGTATGGTAATCCTCCTACTGTAAAACACTTTATAATTTTTGGAAGTAAATGTTTCATCAAAAGGACCAATGAAAAAATTTGTAAGTTTGAACCCAAAGTAGAAAAAAGAATTCTTATTGGTTATTCATCTAGAAGTAAAGGATACAAATGTTATAATAGAAGACATTGGAAAATTGTTGAATGCATTGATGCAGTAATTGATGAAGCATGTAGAAATCCAAAACAGATGAAATCAACAAAGGAATATGACAATGAGGAAGATGTTGATTACTTTCCTGTATCAAAGCAAAATGATATAGAGGAAGAAACAAATAAACCATCAGAAGATGATACAATAGATAGGGAAAAGACTCCATCCAGGTATGTTCAAAAGAATCATCCAGAACCTCAAATTCTAGGAGAAGAAGGGTCTGGAGTATAGACAAGAACAACCCTTACAGGAACCTCTAGTTATCTAGCATTACTATACTCCACAAAACCATAGAATGTAAATGAAGCTAGCAAATATGAATGTTGGGTTAAGGCCATGGATGAAAAACTTGATCAAATTGAAAAGAATGATACTTGGGAATTAGTTCCTAAACCTCATGATAAAAATGTTATAGGAACAAAATGGATATTTAAGAATAATTTGAATGAAAATGGAGAAGTTATTAGAAATAAAGAAAGACATGTTTTTATTGGGTATGCTCAACAAGAAGATATAGACTTTGAAGAAATATTTGCACCTATTTCCAGACTTGAATCCATAAGAATGTTTCTTGCTTTTCAAGTTTTTGAAAATTCAAAGTATATCAAATGAATATAAAATCAACTTTTCTTAATGGAGATTTAGAAGAAGAAGTTTATATTGAGAAAACAGAAGGATTCATTCTAGGAAATGATGTAAATCTTGTATGTAATCTAAAAAAGGCTCTATATGGTCTAGAACAAGCTCCAAGGGCCTGGCATTGTTGTATTGACAAATATCTACAACAACAAGGCTTCACAAAAGGTTTTGTAGACAAAAACTTATATACAAAGATTGAAAAGGATAAATTGATAATTATTGTGGTTTATGTTGATGATATCATCTTTGGTAGAAATGAAGAATCTACGAGTCAGAACTTTGCTTCGGTTATGCGGCAAGAATTTGAAATGTCTTTACATGGTGAACTTACTTATTTTCATGGTCTACAAGTACATCAAACAAAAGATGGTATTTTTCATTCACAAACTAAATATCAACCAGATTCTGAAGAAGTACGGAATGGAAGATTCTAAACTAGTATGTACTCCAATGGTGACACGATGTAGTCTTAGTTCTAACGATGAATCACCTGCAGTGAACTAACCAACATATAGATCTGTGATTGGAAGCCTGATTATCTAATAGGTACTAGACCTTATATCATGCATGCAGTAGGAATTGTTGGAAGGTTCCAAGCAAATCCAAAGGAATCACATCTTCAGGCAGTAAAAAGAATATTCAAATATCTTCAAGGAACTCAAGGCTTTGTTCTATGGTATCCAAATGATATAGATATTTCTCTTCATGCATATACGAATGCAGATTGGGAAGGAAATGTTGATGATAGAAAAAGCACTAGTGGAGGTTCATTCTATATGGGATCATGGTTAGTGTTTTGGTTCAGCAAGAAATAAAGTTCGATTGCCTTATCTAAAGTTGAAGCAGAATATGTGACTTCTGCGTCTTGTTTAACACAACTACTTTGCATGATGCAAACATTACAAGAAATTCAAATCACATGTACTCCACCCATCTCCATTCTATGCAATAATACAAGTGCCATCAGTGTTTCGAAAAATCTAGCCATGCGCTCAAAGACCAAGAACATACCCATTATATACCATTTTCTACGAGAAAAAGTGCTTGAACAAAAGGTTAAATTGGAGTATGTTCCCTCCAAAGAACAGGTTGCTGATATATTCACCAAAACACTTCCCAAAGAAACATTTGAATATCTTAGACAAAACCTGCGAGTAGTTTCTGCATCATCCTACTATTAAATCCAGTTTTTTAGAGGAAGGTTCCTATACACAAGTTTCATGAAGGATAGTCACGTATATACGTGAGTTTTTGTGGTTGCAGGAGCGTATATTTTTTTTCTGATAGAAAAGTAGTGGGTCAGACTCTGTTATGGGTGCTCAGTCTGATATTGATGATTACAGTCTGTTGATATGCCTTGTTCATCGATTTTTATATGACTAATGAAAATTCCTTATGAATGGTTTGTTGACAACATACAAGTAACATAGGTTCAGGGAGAGAATTAGCCTTCACAAACATTCTACATTGTTGGCATTATGGTTGCTGATTTCAGCTATGGTTTCAGATATTCAAATCAATTTTTGCATAGGTCATGTAGAGATCTAGGGTGTAATATGTGTCCTTCTGTCATAGTCTATTCTTGAATGAGTCCTATTGGACTTATGATGTAATAATTTCTATATTTCAATCATGTATAAAAAATTGGTATATCCCCACTCGGTTGGGTGGATGAGTCAAATTTTTTGTATCCCCTCTTGGTTGGTTGATTGATGTATGTATGAGTCATTGGTCTTAGGGAGGTCATACTCACTTAGTTGAGTTATGGAGTCATGCTATTCTTTTGAAAATTATCTCTCCAGACCCAGCATGTATTCAGAGGGAGCATGTACAACATAGTGTATCTCAAAAGGGGATAATAACTTGGTCTACCCTTTGCCCTTGATGTCAAAGGGGGAGAGTATTTTAGTGTTGCTTGATATATCTAACAATTCCTATAGATTTCAGTAATCAACACCAATATGGTTGCAATCAAGTCCAAAGGGGGAGATTGTTGGCATTATGATACAGTTGTTTTCCTTGATGGCAACTCACTCACAGGTCAGCTTAGATTTGATAAAAGGAAATTCACAATGTAACAGGTCAATTAAGAGGTAACAGAGCATTGGTATAGAAGAACAGGAAGTTGGTACAAAGGTCTGCTGATCAGAATCAAGAAGTTGAAGGAAAAGGATGTTTTCAGATAGTTTAAGTTGTATACGCAAGTTCAACTTGAGAAAGTGACATATACATGTATTTTCACAAAACAAAAAGAGCGTATATGTATACACGCACTTTTACAAGAGGAAAAGCTCGTATGGGTTGGAAAATCAAGAAAATTCAAGTGTAAATAATGCCAAGGGTCAGTACCATGGTATTAGCCCTCAATTTTGAGCAAAGTAATGACTATTCAATCCCGTCATAGAATAGCACATGATCTAAGTGTTGTTTTGGTTTGAGGTGTTGAGGAAGGCCAAAACTATATAAGGAGTAGAAGATCAAAGGAACTATTTGAACAAGGACTATTGACTATGTTTTCTCCTAGGAAGACATATTGAAACTATTGGAAAGCCTATTGGCGCTACCGGTACAAAGACTATTTCAACTTCTTGTTGTGAGGTACTAGCCCTAGCATATGCTAGCTATTTGAGTTAGTAGGGGGTTGTAAAGGCATAGATTTCTCTCTTAAGCTAGTCACTACTAATGCACACTTAGAAGATAGATTCCAAGGAAGTCATATGGGTAGGAAGGAAGCAGGTGTGCAAGTGAAAGGGTTTCTCAGGAATACTTCTATCTAAAGTATATTTTATGTTGCAAGGGCTATGATTGCGATATGATCTGAAGTATTTTTTGAACCTTGAATTCAATGTTGGATCAAGATCATGAGACTTGAAATGACTTATCATTAAATGATCTAATATTGGTTGGGCTAGATCTGATTTCTTACACATGTTTTATTCTTTAAATCTCATGATCTGGGTATGTCTGAAGTCTAGAATAGCAGCAAAGTTGTGAGTTAATGTTTACAAATCTATATGTTAGTTCACCTCGGTAAAGGTGCATATACACATAGGTTCAACTCTTCCAAGTAGCATATGCAAAGGAAAAGCCTATTCTTTAGAAATGACTGATCCATCTGATCAGTGTTGTTGTTTTATTGTTGTCAGTCAATCAAGTCTTCTTAGATCTCAATGTAAAACTGAATGTGTAAGGAGTTTTGTGTCTAATTGATTGATTATTTAAGTGACAAGGGTTATCTCTACTATTGACTATCTAGATATCTGTAAATTGACGGTATATGTTCAGAATATTGCTTTTTGGTACAAGATTGATTTAGAAGTTTTATGTTTCAGTAGTTGTGAAGGTATACGCAGGTTTGGTTAAAGTAAGTAGTGTATACACGTAGGATGGGTTCAATAAAGTAGCGTATACATTCTGATGTATGATTTTTGAGGTTGCAGCTAGCTCTGAATGATGATTCAGGTTTCTGGGTTCAACACAGTGTTCTGGTGATAATGATCTGACTGTTCAAATTAATTGATTGTTGGTTGATGCAGTTTGAAAGCTTTGATGCATCCAGTGTGAAAATTTCATGAAACGAGGCATTCATTTTGTATTGTTGTGTACCAACAGCATCCAGTTTGAAAATTAATGAAACATGGTCCGAGGAGGAAGAGAGAAGGTCATAGCCTTCTATAAGTTGGTGCTTACGTACTAGTAAACATATCGGCTAGTACAAGATCTAGGGGGTTGTAGCTCCCTTCTAGTATAAGTTGGAAAAAGGGAGAAGGTTGTAGCCTTCTGTAGGTGGGTGCCTACATATTGGTATGAGTTTGTACTACTACAAGATTGTAAATAGATTCTCTTGATATTAAAAGAAGACAAAGACGATAGTAGCAGGTGGTTTTTCTCCCACATTAGGTTTCCACCTTAAATCTTGGTGTTCATGTGTGTTGCTTATGTTTGATGGTTTATTATGTTATTACTGCACACAGTTACTATATAATAAGTTACTGACACATTGATTAAAGATCAACACAAGATAAATTGATTAAATCATAAGTTCTCTGTGTATACGCTGGTTTCTCTAATCATAGTAGCATGCTCAGGCAAGTTAACATCACTGAAGTAGTGTATATAGATCTATTTGGGAAATGAAAAATTATTGAATTGATAATACTAATTCACCCTCCATCTCAGTATTATTTCCAACATAGATGAAGGCAGTGGGGGATGTTATGATGTATCAACTGGGAAGACAATAAGACTATCATCAGATGGATCCACTGCACCCAAGGTAGTTAGTAGAGATTTATTTTGGAATGGGCATGACTGGAGGAAATGGCAACAGGTGATTGTGCCAAGTCGTCTACTATAATGTATGTATGGGAAACTCTGTTAGAAGCCGCATTACGGTGTGATGGTCCTTTTGGACTCTTACGAATGGGCTCGACCTTAGGTTGAGGGATCTGTAAAGGAAAATTTAGTTTCATAAGAGGCTCAACAGATACTTTGGTCTTGGAATTAATCGCAGATGAAGTCGAGGGCTTATCATACTGACACAATCAAGTTTGTAGGTTGATATTGGAGTGGTTAACCTCATCAGAATTCATCATAATGATCTAGTAGTCATCGGGACCAGAAGGTTGGGGGAGATGGGCTACTTGACCAGGCTGAGGTTGAGCAGCAACAAATCCATGTGGAGGGAATGGATTTGTGAGCACTACCAGTTGAGGTGGCACAGGATTCTGAGGCAATTGTTGACCTCTATAAGCTGCTTGAGCTTCCCACATTTGGCGCATCTGGGGTAAGAGAGGACACTCATATGTATAATGGCCATGTGCACCACAACATGCATAAGGATTATTCGTATGAATAGCCTTGTTCTGCTTGGGCTGGCCACCATGTTGTTGGTTGTTGGTGTTAGGCTGGTTACCTTTATTACCATGGTTACCCTTGTTACCCTTCCCCTTATTCTTTTCTTCAAATTTGGGGGATTGGTAGAAATCTATTGTGAAAACACCTGGCCTTGAGGGGGTGGTGTTTGTTGGGGTTGAGGATGCATGGGAGGCTGCAGCACTAATACTTGAGGGGTTGGAGGTCTAAGTTATGCGTAAGGAGGTGCAACAGTGTGGTAGATGGGAAACATGTTGCTAGGAGGAGGGGCATAAGTGTTGGAGGGACTGGTGCCCCCCTGCGGGTAGCCATAACTTTGATGAGTATATGGCGAAAAGTGTGAAATGGATCCAACGATACCATAGACATTGTGAGATTCCCTCAGTGCATTTACACTTCCAGGATGAGGGAGGTCATAATGACGATATAGACATAACCGGTTTGTGCATAGATTACATCATATCTTAGAGCAGTTTGGAGAGATTCCTCCTTAGTGTGAGGAAAATGGGACGTGACATCTTTTCCAATGGGAGATAAAAGGCTCAGAAGAAACCAATCTAGAAAACCATGTGTGGAAGGATCGCACATCGTTGGTAGGATCCTCTCCAATATTACCTACAAACTTCAAGATGCCTGAGGGAAGCTTAGTCGGCATAGAGGGCCAACTAGCATCATGGTGTATGTCGTTTTTTATCAATTGGTTAAAATCCAGTTGACTTAGCCCATCCATAAAGGGGAGCATGGGGGCTAATAGAACAGTTCCTGAGACCATTCTGCTTGATGTGACCACCAGGATAGAACCAAAGACAACACCATGTTGGGTTCCTGCACTGACTGTGGGTCTAGACATGGTCATGATATGCGGTGAAGGAGGCTCAAAATCAGATGAGGAATTAGAAGAACTAGGAGAAAATTCGTATGGGGACTTGGAGGGCTATGAAATCGAACCCGATGGGGAGGGGTAATATTCCCAAGCGGGAATTGGGCAAAAAGGCATAATAGTCTCTGCAACGAATTCCCTGGTGGCACAATGGTGGTAGGACACACGTGACATGGAAATGGTGAAGGGAGATCGACAATATATCTTTGTATTAATGAGGGGAGATGAATATATTATGTTAAGTCTTGGCTTGGCGGCATAAACCAAGTGCCCTTTGCTTCAGGTGTGGTTGTGTGTGAAAATGTATTAATTAATTAAGCTAAGATCGTGTTTGTAAAAAAAAATAAAAAATGTTACAAATAAACTGAAATAAATAACAAAAAATGAATAGAAAAACAATTAGCTAAACCACACCCAAACTAGATTTCCAAACACTGTGCTGGTTTGTGGTTAAACAGATGGAAAATACATTGAAATGGTCAAGAGATCTGAATGTCGGTGTGACTGGGGTCAAGTGACACTAAGCTACTGGAAATTCATGCAACAACAACAACAAAGTTAGATCTAAGACTTTTGTGATCCATAATGTAGAAGTAAGTCTTTCAGATTATTTCACCCATCTCCCTATCTTTTTATAGCGATCTTCCCCTCTGGTTTGTTGTTGTTTAGAAGTAAGTCTTTCAGATTAATCACATAGTTAGGATTTGGTCGACGTTTCGAACAAACTAACGTGGTTCATCCGAAAGTCTTACTTCTAAACAACAACAAACTAGAGGGGAAGATTGCTATAAAAAGATAGGGAGATGGGTGAAACACCTAGGGAAACCGATAGACCCTAATGCAAATGACCAAACAAGTTTAAATTTGAAACTATGGATGGTAACAACCTATCTTAATAGATCTAAAAGAGAAGGGTATAGATATGGAAAATGTGGTTGAAAGCGCTGCCAAAACTGAGACTACTCACTCAGCTAAACTCCTCGTAGAAAGGTGGAAGCATACTAGAAGCCCTAGGGGAGGCTATATTTGAATTTGACGAGTAAATTAGAGTGGATCAAGGCCTAAGCAGGATGAGACAAAGCTCAAACAACCTAACAGGAAGCTCTCTACAAAACCCAAAAACAGCTCTGAGAAAAACCATAAAACCAAAAAATTGCAGGTACTTGCCCATTTCTCTATAGGGATCACATTTTTTTGGTTGTTCCGTGCATTCTAGCCTCCAAATTGCACTTTTTGGGCCAAAAAGTGTGATTTCTGCTCTGTGGATCTCAGTCGGCAAATCTCGGAAACATGTGTCGCCTTTGTCATGGCTGGTTCCTGTGACCTGCGGAAAAGACAAGAAAGCTTGCGGATGTTAGAAATTTAATAGATCTAGGGTTAAAAAACTAGGAAATATTATTGAAAAAATAAGAAACCCTAAGATGAAAACCGAAGGTCACCCAGGTTTTTGGATCTAAAGTATAAAACCCAGTGGATTCGCCAATTTTGTATTGGAGACCGAGGTTTTTGAATCATAATTATTCCCCAGTGGAGTCACCAATTTTGTTGTAGTGTTTTATTCTCAAAGATGTATGAAAAGAACCCGCTTAAGATTGTGGATGACAAAGAATCTCAACAATTTAAATGGCCACAAAACATTGTAGATCTACAACAACTGATAGAAACAAAACCCGCCAAAGTTCGGATTTATGCCACAATCATAGTTAAACAACAAAAAGAAAGAGTAATAATTCCAATCATCTAATGGAAACCATATATACAAAGAATAGTTTTATTATAACACTTGTGAAGGGAACAAATAAATGTTACTTGTCCCCCTCTATGGGATGGGTTCTTGGCTATCTTCAAATGTCTTCAACATGTGTAGAGTCTTTCTCCTCTATAATGTGTAAACCCAACAAAAATATGGTGTGCGACAATGAAAATAATCAGAGTTACAATAATGGGTGCAAGAATGAAAATAATCAAAAGTGAATAATGAATGGAAAACCCTTCTATTTATAACAAAATATCGAGTTATCGTCAAATAATGAGCAATAATAAAATATTATTGATCTCATTCTTGGAATAACCACTTGAAATATTTTATTATATTTGGTTAGGAGGGAAAAAGTATTTAAACTTTTATTTAGAATTAATAAATAAATAAATTATTTATTTATTATCTCAAGGAATTAGTTAAGGAATAATAAACAAATAAGGATTTATTTAATTATTCCTAAGGGATTTAGTGAAATTTAATAAATAATAATAATTAATTAATTATTCTTAGAGAAAAATAAGATAAATAATGATTTATCTGTTTATTTTTCATGATTGGGTCAAATTTGACTAAGGAATAATAATAAAACAATGGTTTAATTAATTATTCCTAGAATAAAATTAAATAAATAGTGATTTATTTAATTATTCTTCATGGGTTTAACTATAAATTACTTAACAAAGGTGGTTTATTAGGTAATTTGTCACAGTGAAAGCAATTTTACTATGGTAAAATTGTATTTACATGGTGTACTTCAATACATCTAGTAAATTAGGCTTGAGGATCCATTTTTTGGTGATAACAATATTATTCAGTTTTGATTTCTTCTCTATTCTAGATAAGTATATATTGTATGGTTATGCACTCTTATTAATTTCATGCAAATATATGCTCATTTAAAACCAATGTTTAGTTACCTCTTCATGGTTGGTCATACTAATATTAGATTTGAATATTGAATTCAAGTAGAACGATACATGATTTCTGATAATTATTTATGCATTTAAGTTACATGTTTATTTTTACATCAATCATTATGTTATCATATGAACTATTTATGTGATACAAATATTCAACCATATATTGAATTCAAATTTTGATATGTGAATCCAAGTATGTTTTCATGTGGTTCCAGTCACTACTTATTCAGTCAAATACATATGCACATTCCTCTCAATTACTTTAAATCATATGAACTATTTATCTAATTTATTAGTTCATCTTGATATTAAATTCAATTCCTATTAATTCTCTATGTTCTTAATTGAGATTTGGATTTTTTCCTCTCTTGATCGAGACAGGTTAGAATTGAGTAGACAGAAACAAAATAATTCTTTCTTTTCTGCATAATAGAAATAGAATCACATATAGAATTTAGTTGAGCCTTAATGAATGTCTCCTTTCGAGGAGCCATACATTTATTGGCAATTAATTCCACATATCAGTGGATGTCACCATACTAAACAAGTAAAGGTGTAAATGGGACATTGATTCGCCGATGATCCTTTCTTGCAGGCAAGAACTTTTCTACATATTAGCAGGTTGGGTCTCGTCTATGCTCATCTAAATTGTAAGAAAAAATGAAAAGAAAATTAATACCATGTAAAAGAAAATAGTAAGTCTAGAGAAAATGTTACTACCATTATAAATGATGGTTCTTAATCAACATAGTAGTTATTATATTTATTCTTGTATCGTGTATAAACAAAGTAATGGATAAAAAAACATTTTATGAGAAATATAATTAATGGATAATGTATTTTAAAATAAGATAAGAGTGTATATGCACATTGGAGATATTCATATTTTAGTTAAAGATATCATCACTATTGAGTATTTAACATTAAATGGTTATATCATTTCTATTTATTATGTAGTTAGAATGTTTTTTCTTCTTTCTTTAGAAGAAAGCAACAATTTAGTTTTCTTTTCTTTTAATTCTAGAAAATTACATTTTTACATGTTTTTTAAAGTATATTTAAGTAACTAGTTTTATCTGTGATATTCCAAAAATTTTAAGAAGGAAAAATTCAAGCATGAAACTAATTTTGTTCATGAGATCTAGTACATTAAGAAAAATAAGTTGCACTTTTCCACTTCAAGAATGTATATCCTTTCCATTATGGAGATATGATATTAATATCTAGACATGGAATAAATAAAATGCTCAAAATTGATCAAGAGTAAGCTTTGATTAGAGGTAAGAAATATATAACGCATTGGCATCTCTTTCTCCCACCAATATTACATGAAAGGGAGGGTGATAATATTTCAGAAGGTCCCCATTGCAATTTTATGTTTTCAATGAGGTATCATTATGCATTGAAACTATAGATTTGGATAAATCATTACCTTTCATGTTTCTCTCCTTGTACACATGTTGAAAAGGAATATGTTTAGAAAACACTATCAAATCTTTAATATCTTACAAGATATAATTTAGGAGCATATCATGACATCTTCTTTCATCTTTTACCCATATAATGAAAAATGGGAATTATTGAACACCTATAAACAATTAATTCCTTTTTTATTCACCAAAAACAATACTAATTTTATTTTCATAGATTCTCATAATTGTCTCATCCCTCCCCCAAGATTTCCCTAAATTTAATGGAATTATTATTTGAGAAGAATAAAATCCCTCCCCCTCGACATACAACAAGATCTCCTTGTAATATCTCATCCAAAAAATTCAAGAGAAAGTTCTTATCAATTTGTACTCGAAAACCATCTTTAGCAGATTTTATTCCTTATCCTATTGGACATGACTCAATATCCTGAGCCCATTGGTTGAAGACTTTATAGAAGGAATGTATTTTTATTCAAAAATTTAAATGTTCATGGAAAACCATATCCCCTAGGCCACTATTAATGGAATATATTTAAAACCATTATTTGAGGATTTCCTAACCAAGTCCTAGAACCTACTTCAATAGATTCCCCTAGATAGACATTTTTCAATCCTATTAGTTCCTCCACTTCTAACCACATATATTTTCAATAATCATAATCCATGGGAAAATGACCATTTATCTCATTGGAGTTTACAAAGAGCACATCTCTAACCCACTTCCAATTATTCTTTTGTAATATGTGCCAACTTAATATTATGGCCTATAGTCCCTTCCATTTTTTTGATATTGAGAGATGCACATTCCTATGAACATGTCCACTCTCCTATAAAAATATATTATTTAATTACCTATTTCCAATTTTTTGAGTATCAACTTTGTGAAATAACCTGCACAACCTCATAATTTAAACTAAATAATTTAAACTTTGAATAAGTCTCAATAACTAATATAACTTCATGCAACACCCTTTACTTCCACTCATATTATAGCAACTTTGTATACTTCTTCCTCTATTCATAACTAGCAATTGCACCAGATGTTGCAAAGAAAACGTTGTAAGGCATAAATTTGAGAAGAATCGTGACATATAAAAGAGCATTGAAGATAAAAGTTAGTAAAAAAAAATGTCATTCAAAGCTACAAGATAAAGAGAAATGACTAACATTATTCCAAATTTACAGATTCTATAAAATTTCCAACATAGATTTACTCTTGATCTTAAAAGATCCTCTTTCAAGTTCCAATAACTAATATTTGATAGATATTTAAGAAGTACAGGTAGTAGATGAAATCAGATAAGCTAAATACAATTATATTAATTCGTGAATAACGTGATGGTTATCTTTGAAAACATAAATTTGCATCACAACCTTACAAATTTTAGACATCATCACTTATTAGATGAAAATGAGCCAGACATCAACTTCCAATTATTCATAACTTTTGGTGTAAAATCTAAAACTTTGATGGGAAACTAGTGCAATGAATTTGATGACTTTAAATATCTCCAGCATTTCCTCTATGAAAATCATATGGTTAAATCAAGCATGAAGATATCTCACACTTTGAAACAATTAAATACCTTTTGGAGGGGTATATGGAGATCTGAGAATGATAAGCCAAATACTAAATATTTAACAACATTGTTTTGTTAGAGGAACCAACTGTTTCCCTCCTTTTTGAAGAAGCATTATATGCCTACAAAGTTATTTATGCTTCTTTACAGTTATGGGATTGCAATAACATGTTACAAATGATATAATATGGACATCAATAAGAATAAGTATTTATTGATATTCCAAAAATTTAACAGTGGATATACCACTTTGAATAACCCAATTATAATTTTTTGCACCACAATATCTGTAATGCGAGGCACTCTCCAAATCATCTTCTTCTGAAATGTCTACATGTATAGCATGTAGATACAAAACATCTCTACAAGGTTTAGGTAAATATACAACCACCATACATAAGCCTGGTTGTGAAAATGTAGCCTGATAGAGCAATTCTATACTAATAAGTGAGGCTTGAGAGGTAGCATCTCAAGAAAATGCTAAGTGATAATCATAGGAGCAGAGAAAATAATAGAAGCATAGGGACTTGACAGAGTGAGCATATTATTGCCTGGACAACAAGAACAAATAGTATTGTCATCCCTCCTGCTATTCAGGGAACTCCACAGAGGCATCTAATGGGCTTCAAAAATGTATATGTTCATGTAAGAGCTATATAAAGTGTGCGTTTCAACATTGATGTGTGAAAATACTTGAGCAATGTGGATGGGAGTGGCATGAAGAAGTTTATTTTCGGTTATCACCTTCTTCATGTTGGCGATACCAAGCATGACCTTCATGTTGAAATTGAATGAATATATATTTCAAAAAGAGTAAGATCCTAAGTGGATTATCTAAGATCAAAGACCAGAGTGAAATTATTGAACAACAACTCCTAAAAATTGGGTGTGGTTGTTGTGGTGTAGTTTAATAGTTTGGAAGCTTATGCAGGATTGGGCTAGTGGAAGTTGGTGGAGCTTCATTGTTGCCTCTTCTTGGAAGTCTGCAAGGAGTTTTGACAACACTCTAAATGAGAAAAAAATTGGTAGTGTTGGCTCTAAGTGGAAATATGCAGGAGTTTTAGTTGCACTCTAATTGGAAAAAAAAAATTGATGGTTTTTTAAAAGAGAGTACCGTTGGTATTGATTTATTATTGAAAAATGCATCTTCCTAATATTTGTGATATAATGAATCTTCATGAAGTCATTTGACAACAAATTTGTGATGAAATATGTTTGCTCTAAATGTAAGGAAACATGTTTATTTTTTCCTTGGTGAACAAAATAATTTTTTCTTTTGTCTAGTTCGACCACCATTTCATGATGGGAAATCCCCTTTCTCTAATTCTTTTCAATTATTTTTCAAGTAATATTGGATTAAATCTCATATTGTTGTACTACTTAGTAGTACCTTTAACTTTAGAGATTTATAATATTGGATTCATCCTTCTTCTATGATGTTTTTCAATAAAAAAATTTAAGATAACAGTGAATGAAATCCTTGATTAGTGTACCATTTAACAATAGCTTTATTGTTGGAGTTTTATATTCTTTATTTGATCTATCTTTAATTAATAATAATTGTCTTTTGAGTCTAGTCTCTTTGGTAATGATCTAGATTTACCCGGCATGATGTTTCAAATAGGGAATATAAGTATATTTCTATAATTTTAGAGATTAAAGATACATTATAAATTTTTAATAGAAGTATAAATTAATAATTTATTTAAATAAATTCTAAAATGATGGATTTGTCTTAATCTCAATGAAGTATCAGAGCAGTTTGTGGGATTCAAGAATTGTCTTTATGAAGAACACATTAGCATCCCTCGTGATTGGTCACCTACGTTCTCATTGTGGGTTGTCTTGGGATGTTTTGTACACTTATATTTTTCACCATCATAGTGTACATACTCATTTTCACTATGGAAGTTTACGCTCTTCTAATTTTTCTCATAATGGTAATAATGGTCACCCTACAGTGTGTTCATCATGCTAGGGATGTTAGTAATTTTCATAATGTCAGCTCACCCGATTATGGATTTTCTCATATTGGCCCCTCTCCAAATTAACGCCTAAAAATTACCTATTTATTAATGATTGAAACTCACATGTCAATTTTCAACTTTGCATTCCATCTAATTTTAACCATTCTAGTTCATGAATGACCCAATTATAATTTTTCTCACCCTAATCTTGGTAACTCGAGGCACTCTCCAACTCACCTTCTTCTCAAATGTCTACATGTATACCATGAAAATACACAAAACCTCTACAAGGTTTACATAAATACACAACAATTGTACATAAGCTTGGATGTGAAAATGTAGGATACTAGAGAAATTCTATACTAATAATCGAGGCTTACAATGCAACATCTCAACCAGATGCCACAGTGATAATCATAGGGGCAGACAAAATAGTAGAAGTGGAGGGGTTTGATAGAGTGAGCCTATTATCTTTTGGACAATAAAAACACCTGTTATTTCTAGTCCTCCTGCAATTCACGAAACTTCATAGAAGTGCCTAAAGGGCTTCAAAAAAGTCCATGTTGGTGTAGGAGGTGCAAAAGGAGTGCATTTCAACATTGATGTGTGCAAAGATCTAAGTATTATGGATGGGAGCAGTGTGAAGAATTTGATTTTGGGTTCTCACCTTCTTCATGTTAGTGACAACAAACATGTCTTCCATGTTCAAATTGAATGACTATATATTTAAAAAAGAGTAATATCCTAAGTGGATTATCGCATATTAAATATCAGAGTGAAATTATTGAGAAACAACTCCTAAAAGTTGGGTGTGGATGTTGTGGTGTAGTTTAATAGTTTGGAAGCTTATGCAAGTTTGGACTACTGGAAGTTGGTGGATCTTCATTGTTGCCTCTACTTGGAAGTCTGCAAGGATTTTTGACAGAATTCTAAATGAAACAAAAATGGTATTGTTGGCTCTAAGTTGAAATATATATGAGTTTTAGATCCACTCTAATTGAAAAAAAGTTTTTCTGCTTCTCTTAAACAAAAATAAAGTACCATTGGTGTTGGTTTATTATTGAAAAACCAATGTTCCTGATATTTGTGTTATAATGCATCTTCGTGAAGTTATTTGACAACAAATTCATGATCAAATATGTTTTCCATAAATGTAAGGAAACATGTCTATTTTTTTCCTTTGTCGACAAATGAAAATAAAAATGTCTAATTTCTCCTGCTTTTCATGATGGGAAATCCCCTTTCTCTTATGCTTTTCAATTATTTTGGAAGCCATATTGGATAAAATCTCAGATTGTTGTATTCCTCAAGAGTAGCTTTATCTCCAGATTTTTGTAATTTTAGATCCAACCTTTTTCTATCATGTTTTTCAATCATTTTTTTTAACACAACACTAAATTAAATCCTTGATTAGTGGACCTTTTAACATTACCTTTATTGTTGTAGTTTTATAATCTTGATTTGATCTATCTTTAAAAAATGGGAATTACCTTTTGAGTTTGGTTTCTTTGGAAAAGTCTGAGATTTACACAACACGATGTTTCAAATAAAGAATATAAGTATATTTCTATAAATTATTGTATTCGTCAGTAGTACCTTTATCTCTAGATTTTATAAGATTGGATCCATCCTTTTTCTATGACGTTTTTCAGTCATTTTTCTGAGATAAGAATGAATGAAATCCATTATTAGTGTGCCATTTAACAATAACTTTACTATTGGAGTTTTATAATCTTGATTTGATCTATCTTTAATAAATGGGAATTGTCTTCTAAGTTTGGATTCTCTGGAAAAGATCCAAATTTACGCAGCATGGTGTTTCAAATAAAGAATGAGTATATTTCTATAATTGTATATATTAAAGATACCTTTTACATTTTTAATAGAAGTATAAAAATTAATAATTTATATAACTAAATTCTGAAATGATGGATTTATCTTAATCTCAATGAAGTGTCAAAGAAATTTTTGGGCTACAAGAATAGTCTTTATGAAGAGCATATTAGCATCGCTTGTGATTGGTCACCTGCGTTCTCATTATGGGTTGTCTTGGGAGGTTTGGTACCCTTATATTTTTCACCATCATCGTGTACATTATCATTTTCACCATGGAAGTTCACACTCTTCTGACTTTTCTCATAATGGTAATAATGGTCACCCTATTGTGTGTTCATCATGCTAGGGAACTTACTAATTGTCATCATGTCGGCTCACCCCATTATGGATTTTCTCATAATGTGTTGGTAAGACGGGCCCCTCTCCAAATTAACTCCTAAAAATTACCTATTTCTTAATGATTGAAACTCACATGTCAATTTTCAACTTTGCAATCCATCTAATTTTAACCATTCTAGTTCATGAATGCCCCAATTATAATTTTTCTCGCCGTAATCTTGGTAACTCGAGGCACTCTCCAACTCACCTTCTTCTCAAATGTCTACATGTATACCATGTATATACACAACACCTCTACAAGGTTTAGGTACTACATAAGCTTGGATGTGGAAATGTAGCATACTAGAGAAATTCTATATTAATAATTGAGGCTTACAATGCAACATCTCAACTAGATGCCACGGTGATAATCATAGGGGCAGACAAAATAGTAAAAGTAGAGGAGTTTGATAGAGTGAGCCTATTATCTTTTGGATAATAAGAACACCTTCTATTTCTAGTCCTCCCGCGATTCACGAAACTTCATAGAAGTGCCTAAAGGGCTTCAAAAAAGTCCATGTTGGTGTAGGAGGTGCAAAAGGAGTGCATTTCAACATTGATGTGTGCAAAGATCTAAGTATTATGGATGGGAGCAGTGTGAAGCAATTGATTTTGGGTTCTCACTTTCTTCATGTTAGTGACACCAAACATGTCTTCCATGTTCAAATTGAATGACTATATATTTAAAAAATAGTAATAACCTAAGTGGATTATCTCATATTAGAGATCAGAGAGAAATTATTGAGAAACAACTACTAAAAGTTGGGTGTGGATGTTGCAGTGTAGTTTAATAGTTTGGAAGCTTATGCAGGTTTGGACTAGTGGAAGTTGGTGGATCCTCATTGTTGCCTCTACTTGGAAGTCTGCAAGGAGTTTTGACAGCATTCTAAATGAAAAAAAAAAAAATGGTATTGTTGGCTCTAAGTTGAAATATGTAGGAGTTTTAGATCCACTCTAATTTAAAAAAAGGTTGGGTGCTTCTCTTAAACAAAAAAAAAGTACCATTGGTATTGGTTTATTATTGAAATACCAATGTTCCTGACATTTGTGTTATAATGCATCTTCGTGAAGTTATTGGACAACAAATTTGTGATGAAATATGTTTTCCCTGAATGTAAGGAAACATGTCTATTTTTTTCCTTTGTCGACAAATGAAAAAAAAAAATGTCTAATTTCTCCCACATTTCATGATGGGAAATCCCCTTCCTCTAATACTTTTCAATTATTTTGGAAGTCATATTGGATAAAATCTCAGATTGTTGTATTCCTCAGTAGTACCTTTATCTCTAGATTTTTACAATATTAGATCCATCCTTTTTCTATCATGTTTTTCAATCATTTTTTTTAACACAACAATGAATTAAATCCTTGGTTAGTAGACCTTTTAACATTACCTTTATTGTTGGAGTTTTATAATCTTGATTTGATCTATCTTTAAAAAATGGGAATTACCTTATGAGTTTGGTTTCTTTGGAAAAGTCTGAGATTTACATAGCATGATGTTTCAAATAGAGAATATAAGTATATTTCTATAAATTATTGTATTCGTCAGTAGTACCTTTATCTCTAGATTTTATAAGATTGGATCCATCCTTTTTCTATGACGTTTTTCAGTCATTTTTTCTAAGATAAGAATGAATGAAATCCTTTATTAGTGTTCCATTTAACAATACCTTTACTATTGGAGTTTTATAATCTTGATTTGATGTATCTTTAATTAATGGGAATTGTCCTCTAAGTTTGGATTCTTTGGAAAAGATCCAAATTTACACAGCATGGTGTTTCAAATAAAGAATGAGTATATTTCTATAATTTTATATATTAAAGATGCCTTTTACACTTTTAATAGAAGTATAAAAATTAATATTTTACATGAAGAAATTATAAAAGGTTGGATTTGTCTTAGTCTTAGTGAAGTATTGGATCCCCTCTCCAATTTTCCTCCTAAAAATTACCTATTTCCTCATGGTTTCAACTCACGTACCAATTTTCAAAATTGCAGTCCATCTAATTTTCAACATTGTAGTTTATGTATAACCCAATTATAACACTTCTCACCCCAGTCTTGGTAACTTGAGGCACTCTCCATCTCACCTTCTTCTCAAATGTCTATAGGTTGACCATGTAGATATACAACACCTCTACAAGGTTTAGGTAAATACACAACAACTATACATAATATTGGCTATAAAAATGTAGTTTGGAAAAGAACTTCTATACTAATAAGTGAGGTTTCCAAGGAAGCATCTCAAGAAGATGCCTATGCTCCTGCTATTCAGGTTACTCTATGGAAGCACCCAATGGGATTTAGAAAAGTCCATGTTGGTGCATGAGGCATAGAAAGAGTGCATTTCAACATTTATGTGTGCAAATATTTGAGTATTGTGGATGGGAGAGTTGTGAAGGAATTGTTATTAGGTTCTCACCTTCTTCATGTTGGTGATACTAATTATTAATTATTATTAATATTAATATAATTTTAAATAAAAATTTAAATAATTTTAAATATTAATACAATATACTTATTTCTCTATTCTTTAAATACTAATATATATTAAAAATAAATAAACATTTCTCATACAAAATTAAAAAAAAAAATTATTATATTAACATATATTAAATATTTAATTATTATTACCATTAAGGTTATGAATTTTAATAATATATTAACTCATCAGTAAAAATTAATATATAAAACTCAACAGTAAAAATAAAAATAATTTATTCAAAAAAAAAAAAAATAATAATAATAAAATTAATTAATTAATTAATTAATTAATAAAAATAAATATTCTAGCCGACATTCCGTTGATCCTTAAATTTATTATCCTCATTATTATTTATTTCCTTCTAATCAGCTCTTCTTTTATCATCATTCATAAGTCCTGATGATGGATCCCAGTTGGGATTTGAAACGTTGACATAAAAATGGTTCACACTGTGGATTCTCCGGTAACTAAGTCAAAAGATACCAAGAATGTCGTTCATGTTGAAATTGAACGAATATATATTTCAAAAAGAGTAATATCCTTAGTTCTTTATTTGAGATTAGAGTGATTTGCAGAGATTTAGACTATAACCAAAACTCATGTAATGATGACATCTCATAAGTGTATTGTTGCAGATTGAATTCAAACCTTTGAGCGTGCCTGAAACCCTCCTCACGCTTGAAAATACAAATGAAAATTGCAGGAGCAACCCACTTATTTAGAGTGTTAAACAGTTGCACAAGTCAATATTCGGTTGACATTTGAGGTGGGGTATAATGGTATAAGAACTTTCAATTGTCTAACAATGGATGTAATAATGCAAAGCGGTGAAAAGTGGCAACTAGGGGGGTTGTTCTCAATGGGGAATGTCTTATGGTGTAATTATTAAATATTACCAATTGATATAATTTAATAAAAGAAAAAATTGTTAAAAAATATTTTAACATGTAGATTTCCACATCTACCAATATGATGATGCGAGCTTCTAAAACATTGTGTGATCTCCTTGAAGAGTTAGAAATTTTAGGTGAAAAATTCATCCATTTTTAGGGATAGAAATCATATACCAATCAAACATGATAAATATAGTTATATAACCAATTATAAGGATTAAAATTGAATGGTCAAACTTAAATCAACCATAATCAATTAAAATAATAGTTTCATAGTAATTTTTAAAAATGAATACATTATCGTTTAATAGAGCTTAAAGTTACTAAACACTTTAATGCATATTTTTATTAAATATTAATTAAATAATTTGTCAATAAGATTTTAAGAGTAATGCATGGTGCAATATAATTAAAGATAGTAATTTTGTATAAATCAATGAAGATGTAAGTGGGTTATTTGAGATGAGAGTGATTTGTAGAGACTTAGACTTTGTAACCAAAACTCGCGTAAATCTCAGATCTCACAAGTGGAATGCTGCAAATTGAATTAAAACCCTCAAGTGTGCTTAAAACCATCATGACTCTTGAAAATACAAATGAAAATTATAGGAGAGACTTATCTATTTAGAGGGAAAGGAAAGAGACTTAATGGCTTATTACAAAGATCAACAAGTTGAACAGTTGCTAAAGTCAAGATTCGGTTGATAGTTGCAATGAGAACTAATGGTAGAAGAACTTTCAATCGTTTAACAATGGATATGACAGTGCGGAGGGGTGCATAGTGACAACTAGGGAAAAAGGGAACATCTTATGACATAATTAAGAAATATTACTAATTTCTATAATTTAATAAAAAGAATAATTTGTTAAAATTTATTTTAAAATGTATATTTCCACATCTACCAATATGATGATGAGAGATTCTAAAACATTGTTTTATCTCCTTAAAGAGTTAGAAGTTTTAGGTGAAAACTTCACCTATATTTAGGGACAAAAATCTTAGACTAATCAAACATGATAAAGAAAGTTATCTAACGAATTATGAGAGTTAAAATTGAATGGTCAAAATTAAATAAACCATAATCAATTAAAATAATAGTTTCATTGTACTTTTAAAAAATCAATAATTTATGCTTTAATAGTGACTAAACATTACTAAACAATTTAATTCATGTTTTTATTAAACATTAATTGAATAATTTGCATATAATATTTTAAAAGTATTGCATGGTGCAATATAATTGAAGATAGTAATTTTATATAAAACAATGAAGATGAATGTTACAACCTAATACATTAGGATGAGTGCAATGTGACATAACTATTTATGAATGTTGTAATTGACATAAATCTTGAGAAATGTTCCTCTTCATTAACTATAATCATCATTTTCAACCTCCATCAATCATAACCAAATATAATCAAATATAATAAATGTGATTAACCATATCTTACCATAATCAGCTACTCATACACTAATATAAAACTTAACTTATACAAATGCCACAATTAAATAATATATTTTTGAATTATTAAAACTTATTACAATTAAATTTAAAAATGAATATTTCATTTAAAATTGAACAATATATTTGAAGAATATCCCAATTCATCCTAAAACTTTATAAATAATTATATATACCATAACCATTAAATTGTATTAAAAAAATATAAATTAATCAAAATAAACATCATGATACTATCGATTGAATTCAATTAATTCTTACGCATATTATCAACCTCTCCTCTTAGTGTCACCATCGAATTATTATTGTATTCTTAATTAGGCTTACTATATATTTTCTATAAATCATATGGGATGAAATCCGAGATTGTTGTTATCCTCAATAGTACGTTTTTCTCTTAAGTTTTATAAGATTGGATCCACCTTTTTTCTATGAAGTTTTTTAAATATTTTTTTTACGATAACAGTGAATGAAATTTTTTATTAGTGTATCGCTTAACACGGTTGGAGTCTTATCATCTTGATTTGATTTATGTTTAATAAGTCGGAATTGCCTTCCGAGTTTGGTTCTTTGGAAAAGATCGAGATTTACACCATCATGTTTCAAATAGAGAATATAGGTTTATTTTTGTAAATTGTTATATTCCTTAGTACTACTTATATATTTAGAGTTTTATAAGATTGGATCCATCCATTTTATATGATGTTTTTCGATCAATTTTTTTAAGATAATAGTGAATGAAATCCTTGAGTAGTGCGGCATTTAACAATAGTTTTACTATTGGATTTTTGTAATCTTGATTTGATTTATATTTAATAAATGAAATTGTCTTTTAAGATTTGTCTTTTTGGAAAAGATCCATATTTACATAACACGATGTTTCAAATATAGAATATGAATATATTACTATAATTTTATACATTAAAGATAATTTTTACATTTTTAATAGCAGTATAAAAGATAATATTTTATATAATGAAATTATAAAAGGTTGGATTTATCTTAATCACAATAAAGATAATTTTTACATTTTTAATAGAAGTATAAAAGATAATATTTTATATAATGAAATTATAAAAGGTTGGATTTATCTTAATCACAATGAAGTATTGAAGACCTTCTCCAAATTACCTCCTAAAAATTACCTATTTCTTCATGGTTACAACTCACATGCCACTTTTCAACATTCCAGTTCACAAAAAACCCAATTATAATTTTTATCACCCCAATATTAGTAACTCAAGTCACGCTCCAACTCACCTTCTCAAATTTATATACGTAAGCCATGCAGATACACAACACTTCTAAAAGGTTTAGGAGAATACATAACAACTATATATAAGCTTGGTTGTGAAAATGTAGCTTGCCAAAGAAATTTTATACTAATAAGTGAGGCTTCTGAGGCATCATCTCATGAAGATGCTAGTCCTCTTGCTATTCAGGGAACTCTACAAAAGTGTGTGATGGGTTTTAGAAAATACCATGTTGGTGAAAGTGGCACAAAAAGAGTGCATTTCAACATTAATGTGTGCAAATATATGAGTGTTGTGGATGGGATTTGTGTGAAGAAATTTCCTTTGGGTTGTAACCTTCTTCATGTTGGTGATACCAAGTATGCCCTTCATGTTGAAACATAATGAATATATATTTTAAAAAGTGTAATATCCTAAATTGATTATCTGAGATCATAGTGATTTGCAGAGATTTAGACTCTATAACCAAGCCTCATGTAATGCTCACATCTCACAAGTGGATTGCTGCAAATTGAATTCAAACCCTCGAGTGCACCTGAAACCCTCCTCACTCTTTAAAATACAAATGAAAATTGGAGGAGTGGCCTTCTTATTTAAGGGGAAAGGAAAGGGAGTTAATGGTCGATTATAAATATAAACAACTTGAATGGTTACACAAGTCAAGATTCTGTTGACAATTGTAGTGGGATCTAAAGTAGAATAAATTTCAATCATCTAATAATGGATCTGATGATGTAGATGAGTGTAGAGTGGAGGTTAGAGGAGTTGTTCTTGAACTCATATCGTGGACATCTTCTAGGGCCAACTCCAAAGAAAACACTAGGTATATTATTAATAGTCAGTGCCTCAATTTTGTAAGTTAACAAGATATAACTTGAGTAGACAAGTAAATGTATTTAATTTTACATTTTCGATCACAAAGAGGTGTGCATAGCTCACACCTACCATTACCAAGGATTGAAATTAACAATGTCCTCATAGTAGTTTCTATCTAAGTATCAAGAAAGTCCATCCTTCAAATAAAAAATAATCACCGCGGACTTATTATTATAGTAGTGAAAGAGTCATGCTAAAAATGTTGCAATGTTTTGAGTCATAGGGTAACAATATTGGATACCTTTCATTTCTACATTTTCAACAACTTTCTTTGTAAACTTGTTGTAAATACGTTCAATCCCAAATCTAAACATCTCTTTGATAAACTAAGAAAAAACAAAAAACATGGGTTTAAGTAAAAATGATGTCGTCATTAGCTTTTGAAAAGGTGTGGACATAAATTGATAAAACAAATTAAGTCACTACTAACATTTTTGGTGAATGAAATTGATTTATACTCGTTCCATTACAAACTCTAGTTATTTGTTTTGGTGTGTCTAAAAGCCTAGAGTGTGCTTGAAACCCTCCTAACACTTGAAAATAAAAATGAAAATTGTATGAGAGACCAACCTATTTAGAGGGAAAGGAAAGGGATTTTATGGCCTATTACAAAGATAAACAAGTTGAATGGTTGCACAAATTAAGATTCAGTGTATAGTTGCAGTTGGATCTAATATTAAGAGACCTTTAAAGCATCTAAAAATGAATCTAACGATACAAAAAATTGTAAAATAACAACTAAAAAAGTTGTTCTCAAAAAATAACACTTTATGATGTAATAATCTATCTCAACCATTCCAATATTAAAATAGAAAACCTTCATAACTATCCAACTACATAAGGACATATATATTTTAACCAAATTATAATTTTTGGTAGAGGCCTTCCATAAATAGTTCTAAATAATATAACGTCAAATATTCAATGGCTGAATTTAAGCAACGTCATAATTCCATGTGATGAAGGCTCATCAATATCCATAACTGTCTCCCAAGGTCATGCTCACTCATGGAAGTCCTATGATTATAAAAGTATTATAATTTTCATTTCTTTAATGTTTTAAATGATATGAAGGAAAATGATTGGATTTTAAAGGTATAAGATGGGAATTTTTATTAATCCATGTATTAATATATCTAATTTTTTTGGCTTATATTAATATATATGAGTTTTTAGTAATGTTATAAAAGATAAAAATATATTTATTTGATTGACATAAAAAGTACTAGTTGTGTTTATGTATGTCTTGCACGGATAGGTGAATTTGGGATTTGAATTTCGAACCCCTAATACATAATACTTCATTTTCACAATCATCACTAATTGAGTTGCACCAGAAGAAGGTATATATATATATATAACATTCATTAAAAATAAATTTAGTTTATTGGATTTAGGAGAAAGGTAAGAAACCATTTGGATTTCTTTTAAATCATGTCTTTATGCTTAAAAGAATTAAGAAAAACATTCCATTCTCACCATAATTTTGATAATTTAAAAAAGTTAGAAACATCAGTATTGTGATGGATATTTTCAAATCTAGATATAATTTAAATATATCCATGACAATTTAAATGAATATGATTTATGTTTTCAATTTTTTATGTCATAGATATGAATGCATCTTATTTTTTTTTAACTTCTAATTTTTTATTACATCATAATTTGTCCTTCCATTAAGCCATATATATCAATAACTTATGACTTGGGGAGAGCAATCCTTTGCAAGAGTTGTCTACTCTTTGAGCATTATCAAAATAAACCAACATGCATTTCTTTAGCGATTGATCATAGTTGGAGACGAAAAAACCATAACAAAGCATTTTTCCTTCCGGAATTGATCCTAGTTGGAGTTGAAACAAACAATTTTCCTAACTACTACCATTAAACCCAAGGCATTGTGCATCTATTTGGAATAGAGCTTCCAACATTTTAATTTAATTATTAATAGTTATGGGGTGGGTTGTAGGGCTTCAGCCTCCATGGAATATTATAGAATATAGCTTTTAATTAAATAGATTAATTAAAAACAAATGTCATATGAACAGGATTTATAGTTTATAGTTTTTTGGCATGTGGTATTAGTAAGCGATGGTACTGGCCCATGGTATTGTAACAAATCCTATTTAAAAGTTTAGCAGCTCCATGTTAAAGTGAGGATAAAATCATCTTTCATATTTTCTTAATAGTATATATGCTTAATAATAGTTTACAATAATGTTATAATTTAGTTAATTTTTATATTCTTTTAAATCTTGGCAATGTGAGATGTATCACTAGGTAAGTATTAAAATGTTTATTGTTGTTTACTAGACATTTAATTTTAGTATTATCAATATTTTAATGTTCTAAAAAATGACTCATTCTTTATTGGTCATTCATTTAAATACGATTTGGCATATTTATGTCATTTTCACTTTAGATATAGGTTGTTTGAACAAATTTTGAAAAACATATTTTATAATACATATTGCTTAACTTAATATTATACCTAAAATACTTAATCATAATTATATTGATAAGGAAGAAATGATCACTTTTATAATGATAAAACATGATACCTGACTTGATAAATAATTTATGAAAATAATATTATATAAATTTGTTCATTTATATTTTGGCAACATAATTGTCTTTTGCAAATGAGGATAAAAACACTAGCAATGGTCGTGGATATAGTGCACAACATCGCCAAGAGTGCCTCTGATACCAAAGAAAATATTTTGGAATCTAATGCCATGTCTTTAGCAGCTATCGATGCCACAGAGCTATAATCGTAGAACAAAACAACTTCACACATGGCTACAATAGTTGTAGATTCCACAAAGCTAGAATCCTATGTCAATACAACTTGACAAATGGCTATACTAGTTGTCGATGCCATAGATCTAGATAACCATGATCTCTTGGCTGAAACTTATGACAATTTATAGCTCCATGCAAATGAACTTAGAGGCTCCTATAGAGCGGTGGGCCGAGGAACCCCTGCACTGCTCCTTGACTATATGTTGTTAGGAGATTGTGTGCTACATTTACCAATTTGCTATCATATTTTTGTCACATTCCCTTCTAGGTAGTCACTAATAATTAGTGTTTTGTTTTCAGATATGGTTCCAGAATTCAAGTTTTATCATTATCTCTACATTTATAGTATTAACATAAATATAGGAAATGATGTAATTTGATTTTTTTTAGCTAATAAAATCTTCCGATTTAAAAAAGAAAAAATATATGAATTTTGATTTAATTATCAAGTTACAAATTATAAAATTGTTTCTATTTGCTTATTCTTTCAAGAGATTTTTTTTTTAAAGACTATATTTTCAAATTGTATATAAATATAAATACTCATGATGTTCATTTATATTTTTGGAAGAAAAAATATTAATAGAAATTATAAGGAAACTCAATGAAAGTGATAAGGTAACTAATATATTGTTGTGATGAAATTATTATAAATTTACTTAACAATATCATAAAATCAAAGTCATAGTAGTTAAAAATATATATGATAAAATTGAATTATTATTATTTTATTAATATGGTGATCTATGGGAATTAGTTAAGTAAATAGATAATATTAAAAAGGGTCAATTAAACGACAAGCAAATCATTCATAAATTTAAAAAATCACTCTGCTATAAACTAATCGGTATCCATTTTAATTTTGGATCCAATCATTAAATCTTTCAATACGCTAACATTTTTTCAGGTTTTTTTCCTTAAAAATCCTCTAGACCTTTGATATACATTAAATCTTTCAATAGGCTAACATTTTTTCAGGTTTTTTTCCTTAAAAATCCTCTGGACATTTGATATACAGTGGATATATGATAAATTTAATTTTAAATATACTGATACACATTTATTTTAACTTCAAATATCAACACGAAATTATCATCTTAAGCGAATTTATTTGAAAATTTGATCTTGCAGTCTCAATATATTTTATAATTTATTTGTTACCATGGCACACCGTGCTCCGCAGATCGGATCATCGTCCACCTCTAACCCTGCCTACACAAACATGTTTCTTCGTCAGAATGAAAATGTATATATTGTATTTTTACAAATAAAGCTTCCATTAAATTAATTAGGCCGATAGGATTTTTTATGCATCAACAATCATCAACATTTTTACCCTGCTCCGTTGGATGAGGTGAGACACTTTCAACAGTTGATTTGAAATGTGATTACTTTTTCCAAATATTAGTTGAGTTACCTTACTGCTTTTTCCCATTCTTTTATGTCACTATTGAAGATATTTTCACTACTTTTTCGTTGGCAGTTGTTGTTGCTATTCTTCTTCCCTAGCTTTTGACAAGCACCGATTAGTATTAATCATCTCACAGAGCGTGTTTTTACTTTCATCTCATCATTTTCTTCAATACTCTGCATTCGATTGGCTTGGATTCCATTGGCTTCCCTTGTTTCTTGTTCAATTTGTAAGAGATTCAATACTGCATCCACTGATATTATCCACCACTTCAACCTGCTCATTCGCCGTCAAAGCTTCCAGCTGGTCAAGCGGTGTGCACAATTTTATGAAACGATGCGCCGAAGCAGGAAACATCAAACCCTACTACACTCTGGGCATGGTAAGCGCGCCGATTCTTTACTCCCTTTTAGCTTTATTCCTTCCATCCATGTTCACCAATAAAGCAAACATACTCTGTCAAAGCCACAGCCGGCAGTGGAATAAACAAATAAAAGTCCGCGTAGTAGCCCATGAGATTACTTTCGTGTAAAAGCTTACGATTCCAGAGAGCCGCCTTAATTTAATGCCCCTTCATCCGATTCTACTGTCTTGAAAACCGAGGCGGCGGAGCGTCATTGATGGCCAAGGCCGCCATTTCATCATACTCCGCAGCCCTACACTCCTTAGTCGTCATTCAATTCAACGGCAGCGGAGGCACAAAGAAAGACAAGGATCTCAAAGCCGGGGTAGCCCTCTGCGCCAGGTCAGCATTTCACGTGGACGCCTTGCTTGCGAGAGCTCGGCCACTGCAGGACGGTTACGGCGCTACCAAGAACATAGCCGAAGGAAGGCGCTTTCTCGTCCACAATATAGTATATTTCCTAATCTCAATGATTCTTGACAAGTTTTTGTTAAAAGAGTCTTTATGACAATCTTCTTTGATGTATTGGGCATTTTCATATTTTAATATTGAAAAACAACTTTTCCTGAATTGCAATGTATTGCATTATAGAGTTTATGGTTTGAGGTAAAACTTCAAACGTTTCAAATCCGGGAACCGCTGAACTGAACCATGAGAAGTCTCCTCCTCCTTAACAATATCCCCGCAATATCCCAGCATTCTACAGATTATTATCCTAGGCGGCGACTTTAGAATCCAGAAAATCCACTATATATTCAACTTTTAGCTTGCAGAGTTTCTTGAACCACTCCAGTTTTCCGTCCCCTTGGGGTTTACTATGCTTTTAATTTTTTGCGTGGGAAAATATAATTCAATATCTTACAAAAGTTCCGCTTAAATTTTAAATTCAAATGCTTAATTTTTCATATTTTAATTTCGAAATCTTCATTCATTTATCTCACGTCTCCCCGCTTTACATGTTCCTTGAGTTGCTCATTTGTAAAGGAACTGTGCAAACCTCGCACTTTAATAGTTATAATATGTTTCAGTCACGTGTACCTTCCTCGATGACTATAATTCAAATTTGTAGGAAAAGGTTAAGTTAATTTTAAGCAAATATTTTATCACTGATAGTATTAGATAAATATGTTTTAACGTTAAGCACCTTGTGGTATACGTCATGTTCTAAGGATGGATGGATGTGTATGTTAGGGTATAATTCAAATTCAAAATAGTAAAACTTAGAGTTGTCTAATGAGGCGGAAGAATTGCCTGGATGGTCAAAAAGTGGCTGGAATTCAGGGAAAAAAATTTCAAAAAAATTTGTAGAGGCAGTGTTTGAATCATATTTTTGATGGTGGAAATGGATTCAGCACCATCAAAAACTTCTAGGACAGCTAAAATTTTGAAGTTTAACAACTATAACTTGGATTTACAAAAAAAATTGCGGAATTTTCTCTAAATAAAACCGGAATTTCCATAACTTTCCGGGCAACTCCTCTGCCTCGTTAGACTAATTGCTTTTAAAAGTGTAAAGATACATTGAAGGTGTGGAAGATTTGGGAAAATTTGTCTTATAGTTATGCATACAACATCCTAAATAAATTATCACCAAAATATGTGAATTGTGGTAATCAATTAATATATTTGTTCCTATTAATTGCATGTGCATTACTAAGATAAAAATGTGAAAATCCTGTTTTTTAGGATATATATACAGGTAATCTATGCAAGTTTAGAACCACCACTTCAAATATCATTTCCAACCTGTCCGATAAAGATTATAATGTTCCAAGAATCCACAATAAATAAACAAAATAACATTATAATTTATGCTGCAAATATACAGGTAATCTATACTAAGACATCATAATATCGTGAGTAGAAGCATTGAATAGCTTTTAGATATCTTGAGCACAAGCATTGAATAACATTTAAATATCTTGAGTACAAGCATTGAATAACTTTTGAAAAATATGATAATGTTACTAGCAAATATAATTACTATACCAAAATATTGGAAAGCAATCCAGGATGGAATTGGAAAGAAATATAGGATGTAATTGCAAAAATCCATTTTATCTTTCTGAAAATATCTTAATGTTACTAAGAAATATTAGTACCAAAACATTGAAAAGCAATCTAGGATGAAATTGCTAGAATGAAATTGCAAAGAAGTTCGTTTCAATTAAACAACAACGGAGTTTCAAGGTGTGTAAACATAGATAACAACGAAGTTACAAGGTGTATGAACTTTTATAATGAACAAGATTTCTAAAAACAAGTGTGAACTTTTATAATGAATAGCATTTCTAAAAACAGCCACTGCAATTGCTATAATATAAAAGTCTTTAAAGTTTTTTTTTTTTAATGATATATATAATTGAAAATAAGTAAGCAGTAATTTTAACTATATCAATAATGATGATATATTATAGTTTTGTGATGGATTTTGATGAGGACAAACTGCAATCAAGATATACATTTAAAAAAAAATAAAATTAAATTTTAATCAATTTAAAAAAATATTAATTAATAATATAATAATATAATCTAATTATATTAATTGAATTTAAATGGTGTTTTTTAACATTCTCTATTTTTAATATTAAAATGATTTAAATGGTGGTTTCTAATATTCTCTATTTTTAATATTTTGTTGTAAGTAAATAAATTATTGTTTCTAGTTTTATCAATAAATAAGATATATATGTATATATATATGCACACAAATATATATATATATATATATATATATATATATATATATATATATATATATATATATATATATATATGCACACAACTTATTACATATAATAAACATTCATAAAACTAAAATATCATTTTTTACAATATCTATATGAAATTTAAATTTGTCAATATATATGGTATAAGGGCATACATATTGTATCATTTTTCCAAATTTTATACCAGTTTTCCAATTTAAAAAATCTATTGGCCTCTCTTTGCACCTTTTGGAGCAATTGCTAGTAGATACCACACTGGAAGTCAGTGTTTGTAAACTTGTTTCTTCGTCACAAAGAAAATGTATAAATGGATTTTGCAGCAATAAAGATTCGATAATTTTAATAGGTACTCACAATAAAACAGTGGGGAAATGTTGAAAAAAAAAATCCTACTCCCCCCGCTCTTATCGCCAATATCGAACACCTCTTCGTGATAATCTCTTCCAGTAATGTCCAACTTTCAATATCCAAGGTTTCAACACACCACACTCGTTTATGTTGAGAGATATAAGTTCTGCAAGTATCAGATCTCCAAATTGTTATATTACTTAGTACTACCTATATCTTTAGAGTTTTATAAGATTGGATCCATCCATTTTATATGATGTTTTTCAATTATTTTTTTTAGATAATAGTGGATGAAATTTTTGAGTGGTGTGGCATATTACAATACTTTACTATTGGATTTTTGTAATTTTGATTTGATTTATTTTTAATAGATGGGAATTGTCTTTTAGGTTTTGTTTTTTTGGTAAAGATCCATATTTATATATTTATATAGCAGGATGTTTCAAATAGAGAATATGAGTATATTGTTATAATTTTACAGATTAAAGATATATTTTACATTTTTAATAAAAGTATAAAAATTAATATTTTATATAAAGAAATTATAAAATGTTGGATTTATCTTAATCTCAGTGAAGTATTGAAGCCCCTCTCCAAATTACCTCCTAAAAATTACCTATTTCTTCATGGTTGCAGCTCACATGCAAATTTTCAACATTCTAGTTAAAAAAAACCCAATTATAACTTTTATCACCCCAATATTGGTAACTCGACCCACTCACCAACTCACCTTCTCAAATTTCTATAGGTAAGCCATGCAGATACACAAAAATTCTACGAGGTTTAGGAAAATACATAACAACTATGTATAAGTTTGGTTGTGAAAATGTAGCTTGCCAAAGAAATTCTATACTAATAAGTGAGGCCTCAAGATGCCAGTCCCCCTGCTATTTAGGGAACTCTACAAAAGCACATGATGGGAATAAAAAAAGACCATGTTCGTGAAAGTGGCACAAAAAGAGTGCATTTCGACATTGATGTGTGCAAATATATCAGTGTTGTTGATGGGAGCTGTGTGAAGAAATTTCTTTTGGGTTGTCACCTTCTTCATGTTGGTGATACCAAGTATTTTCTTCATGTTGAAACATAATGAATATATATTTAAAAAAGTGTAATATCCTAAATGGATTATCTGAGATTTAGACTCTATAACCAAGCCTCGCTTAATGCTCACATCTCACAAGTGGTTTGCTACAAATTGAATTCAAACCCTCGAGTGCACCTAAAACCCTCCTGAATCTTGAAAATACAAATGAAAATTGCAGGAGTGGCCTTCTTATTTAAAGATCAAGGAAAACAACTTAATGGCCTATTACAAATATAAACAAGTTGAATGGTTACACAAGTCAAGATTATGTTGACAATTCTAGTGGCATCTAAAGTAGAAGAAATTGCAATCATCTAATAATGGATATGACAGTGTAGAGGGGTGCAAAGTGGAGGCTAGAGGAGTTGTTCTTGAACTCATATCCTAGATATTTTCTAAGGCCAACTCCAAAGAAAACACTAGGTATATTATTAATAGTTGGTTCCTCAATTTTGTAAATTAACAAGATATAAGTTAAGTAGACAAGTAAATGCCTTTAATTTTACATTTTAGATCACAAGTGGGTATGCATAGCTCACACCTGCCATTACTGAGGATTGAAATTAAAAGGGTCTTTATAGTAGTTTCTATCTAAGTGTCATGCAAGTTCATCCTTTAAATAAAAAATAATCACTGTGGACGTTATTATTATATTAGTGAAAGAGTTGTGCTAAAAATGATGCAACGTTTTGAGTCATAGGCTAAAAATATTGGATACCTTCATTTCTACATTTTCAACATTTTTCTTTGTAAACATGTTGCAAATACGTTCAATTCCTAATCTAAGAATCTTTTTGATAACCTAAGAAAAAGCCAAAAACATGGGTTTAGGTAAAAATGATGTCGTCATTAGGGTTTGAAAACCTCTGGACATAAATTGATAAAACAAATTAAGGAACTACTAACATTTTTTGTGAACGATGTTGATTTATACTCATCCCATTGCAAATGCTAGTTATTTGTTTTGGTATGTCTAAAACCCTAGAGTGTGCATGAAACCCTCTTAACACTTGAAAATAAAATTGAAAATTGTAAGAGAGTCCAAATTATTTAGAGGGAAAAGAAAGAGATTTAATGGCATATTACAAAGATGAACAAGTTGAACAACTACACAAATCAAAATTCAATTGACAGTTGCAGTTGGATCTAATAATAAAAGACCTTTAAATCGTGTAACAATGAATCTAATGATGCAAAAAAGTGTAAAATGGCACCTAAAGAAATTTTTCTCAAAAAAAATTTT
This sequence comes from Pinus tabuliformis, assembly GCA_031772625.1. Classification (NCBI taxonomy): domain Eukaryota; kingdom Viridiplantae; phylum Streptophyta; class Pinopsida; order Pinales; family Pinaceae; genus Pinus; species Pinus tabuliformis. The sequence continues at coordinate 320,921,464 of CM062809.1, forward strand.
TATAAGGTGATTATCTATCTCAACCATTACGCTATTAAAATAGAATACCTTCATAACTATAAAACTACAAAGAAATGTATATATTTTAACCAAATTATAATTTTGGTGAATGCCTTCCATAAATAGTTGTAAATAATTTAACGTCAAATATTCACTATCTAAATTTAAGCAACGTAATAATTCCATGTGATGAAGGCTCATCAATATCCATAATTGTCTCCACAGGTCCTGCTCACTCCAATGATGTCATATGATTATAAAAGTATTATAATTTTGATTTATTTAATGTTTTAAATGATAGGAAGCAAAATGATTGGATTTTAAAAAGTATAAGATAGGATTTTGTATTAATATATCTAATTTTTTGACTTATATTAATATATATGTGTTTTTAGTGATGTTATAAAAGATAAAAATATATTTATTTGATTGAGATAGAAAGTACTTGTTGTGTTTATGTATGTCTTGTAGGGATAGGTGAATTGAGGATTTGAACTTCAAACCTCCTAATATATAATTCATTTTCAGAATCATTACTAATTAAGTTGCACCAGAAGAAGCTATATATATATATATATATATATATATATATATATATATATATATATATATATATATATATCTTTTAATCTAATAATTATCTTGGAATCATATCTAGTTTACGCCACAAACATTTAATATAATTAGACTTTTCTGACATCACCACATCAAACTTTAACATTATTAGACTTTATATATATATATATATGATTAACATTCATTAAAATTAAAATTAGTTTATCTGATTTATGAGAAAGGTAATAAACCATTTGGATTTCTTTTAAATCATGTCTTTATGCTTAAAAAGATTAAGAAAAACATCCATTCTCACCATAATTTTGATAATTTAAAAAGTTAAAAACATCAATATTATGATGGATATTTTCAAATCTAGATATAATTTAATTATATCCATGACAATTTAAATTAAAACAATTTATGTTTTCAACTTTTCATTTCATAGAGATGAGTGTATCTTACTCTTTTTAACTTCTAATTTTTTACTACATCATAAATTTTCCTTCCATTAAGCCCTATATATCAATAACTTATGACCTAGCGAGAGATGTCTTTTGCAAGAGTTGTCTACTCTTTGAGCATTATCAAAATAAACCAATATGTATTTCTTGAGCAATTGTTCATAGTTGGAGAGGAAAAAAACCATAACAAACCATTTTTCCTTCCAAAACTGATCCTAGTTGGAGTGGAAACAAACAATTTTCCCAACGAGTCCCATTAAGCCCAAGGCATTGTGCATCTATTTTGGAATAGAGCTTCCAACATTTTAATTTAATTAATAATAATTATGGGATGGGTTGTAGGTCTTTAACCTTCACGGAATATTATAGAATATTTTCTGACCTTTTAATTAAATAGATTAATTAAAAGCAAATGCCATATGAATAGGATTTGCGGTTTATAGTTTTCTTGGCATGTGGTATTAGTAAGTGATGGTACTGGCCCTTGGTATTGTAACAAATCCTATTTAAAAGTTTAGAAGCTCCATGTTAAAGTGACGATAAAATCATCATTCATATTTTTTTGAAAGTATATATCCTTAATAATTATTTACAATAAAGTTATAATTTAGTTCATTTTTATATTTTTTTAAATCTTGGCAATGTGAGATGTATCACTAGGTAAGTATTAAGCAGTTTATTGGTGTTTACTAGACATTTAATTTTAATATTATCAATATTTTAATGTTCTAAAAATTCACTCGTTCTTTATTGCTCATTCATTTAACTATGACTTGGAATATTTATCTCATTTTTACTTTAGATGTATGTGGTTTGAACAAATTTTGAAATAGTTATAGAGAATATTTTATCATAAATATTGTTTAACTTAATATCATACATGAAAAAATAATCACTTTTATAATGATAAAACATGATCCCTGACTTGATGGATAATTTTATGTAAATAATATTATATAAATTTATTCATTTATAGTGTGCAGACATAATTGCCTTTTGAAAATGAGGATAAAAACCCTAGCAATGGTGGTGGATCTAGTGCACATCATCGCGAAGAGTGCCTCTAATACTAAATAAAATATTTTGGAATCTAATGCCATGTCTTTAGCAGCCATCGATGCCACAAAGCTATAATCCTAGAACAAACCTACTTCACGCATGGCTATAACAGTTGTCGGTTCCACAAAGCTAGAATCCTATATCAAAACAACTTGAGACATGGCTATAGCAGTCGTCGATGCCATAGATCTAGAGAACCATGATCTCGTGGCTGAAACTTATGACAATTTATAGCTCCATGCAAATGAACTAAGAGGCTCCTGTATAGTGGTGGGCCGAGGAACCCTTGCACTACTCCTTGACTATATGTTGTTAGGAGATCATGTGCTAGATATACCAATTTGCTATCCTATTTTTGTCAGATTCCCTTCTAGGTAGTCACTAATAATTAGTGTTTTCTCTTCACATATGGTTCGAGACTTCAAGTTTTATCATTAATCTCTACTTTCATAGCATTAATATAGGGAATGATGTAATTTGTCTTTTGTTTAACCAATAAACTTTTTAGATTTGAAAAAAAAAGATATATGAATTTTGATTTAATTCTCAAGTTACAAATTATAAAATTGTTTTTATTTGCTTATTCTCTTTTAAATTTTTTTTTAAATATTATATTTTTAAATTTTATATTAATATTCATGATGTTCACTTATATTTTTGGAAGAAAAAATATTAATAGAAATTACAAGAAAACTCAATGAAAATGATAAAGTAATAATATATTGTTGTGATGAAATTAATTTTAATTTACTCAACAATATCATAAAATCAAAGTCATAGTAGTTATATATATATATATATATATATATATATATATATATATATATAAAATAAAATTGAAGAATTATTATTTTATAAATATGGCCATGTATGAGAATTAGTTAAGTAAATAGATAATATTAAAATATCAATTAAAAAAAGAGCAAATCACTCATAAATTTAAAAAAAAAAGCATGCTATAAACTAGTCTGTTACCATTTTAATTCTGCATCTAATCATTAAATCTATTAATAGCTTAACGTTTTTTCAAAATTAAAAAAAAATTAAAAAAATTACACCTCATCCTCGAGACACTTTATATATGATAAATTTAATTTTAAATATACTGATACATATTTATTTTAACTTCAAATATGAAGATGAAATTATCATCTTAAGTGAATTTCTTTGAAAATTTGATCTTGCAGTTTCAATATATTTTATAATTTATTTTATTACCATGGCACACCGTGCTCTGCAGATCGGATCATTGTCCACCTCGAACCCTGCCTACACAAACATGTTTCTTCGTCAGAATGAAAATGTATATATTGTATTTTTACAAATAAAGCTTCCATTAAATTAATAGATACCACACTGGAAGTCAGTCTTTGTAAACGTGTTTCTTCGTCACAAAGAAAATGTATAAATGGATTTTGCAGCAATAAAGATTCGATAATTTTAATAGGTACTCACAATAAAACAGTGGTGAAATGTTGAAAAGAAAATCCTACTCCCTCCTACTCTTATCGCCAATATCGAACACCTCTCCGTGATAATCTCTTCCAATAATGTCCAATTTTCAATATCCAAGGTTTCAACACGACCACACCCGTTTATGTTGAGAGATATAAGTTCTGCAAGTCTCAGATCTCCAAATTGTTATATTCCTTAGTACTACCTATATCTTTAGAGTTTTATAAGATTGGATCCATCCATTTTATATGATGTTTTCCAATATTTTTTTTTAACATAATAGCGAATGAAATTTTTTAGTAGTGTGCCTTTAACAATAACTTTATTATCGGATTATTGGATTTTTGTAATTTTGATTTGATTTATTTTTAATAAATGGGAATTGTCTTTTAGGATTTGTCATTTTGTCAAATATCCATATTTAAAGGTCACGATGTTTGAAATAGAGAATATGAGTATATTGTTATAATTTTTTAAATTAAAAATACATTTTACATTTTTAATAAATTTATAGAAATTAATATTTTATATAAAGAAATTATAAACTGTTAGGATTTATCTTAATCTCAGTGAGATATTGAAGCCCTCCTAAAAATTACCTATTTCTTCATGGTTGTAGCTTACAAGTGAATTTTCAACATTCTAGTTCACCAAACCCAATTATAATTTTTATCACTCCAATATTGGTAACTCGAAGCGCTCACCAACTCACCTTCTCAAATTTCTATAGGTAAGCCATGCAGATACACAACACTTCTACAAAGTTTAGGAAAATACATAACATCTATATATAAGCTTGGTTGTGAAAATGTAGCTTGCCAAAGAAATTCTATACTAATAAGTGAACTCACCTTCTCAAATTTCTATAGGTAAGCTATGTAGAGACACAAAACTTCTACAAAGTTTAGGAAAATAAATAACATCTATATATAAGCTTGGTTGTGAAAATGTAGCTTGCCAAAGAAATTCTATACTAATAAGTAAGACTTCAAGATGCCAGTCCTCCTGCTATTCAAGGAACTTTAAAAAAGTGCGCATCAGAAAAGACCATGTTGGTGAAAGTGGCACAAAAAGAGTGCATTTCAACATTGATGTGTGCAAATATATGAGTGTTGTGGATGCGAGTTGTGTGAAGCAATTTATTTTGGGTTGTCACCTTCTTCATGTTGGTGATACCAAGTATGCCCTTCATGTTGAAACATAATGAATATATATTTAAGAAAGTGTAATACCCTAAGTGTAATATGTAGAGATTTAGATTCTATAACCAATCCTCACTTAATGCTCACATCTCACAAGTGGATTGCTGCAAATTGAATTCAAACCCTCGAGTGCACCTGAAACCCTCCTGAATCTTGAAAATACAAATGAAAATTGTAGGAGTGGCCTTCTTATTTAAAGGGCAAGGAAAAGAACTTAATGGCCTATTACAAATATAAACAAGTTGAATGGTTACACAAGTCCAGATTCAGTTGACATAGTTGGATCTAAAGTAGAAGAAATTTCAATCATCTAATAATGGATATGAAGGTGTAGAGAGGTGCAGAGTGGAGGCTAGACATGTTCTTGAACTCATATCCTAAACATTTTCTAGGGCCAACTCCAAAAAAGAAAACTAGGTATATTATTAATAGTCAGTTCCTCAATTTTGTAAGTTGACAAGATATAAGTTGACTAGACAAATAAATGCCCTTAATTTTACATTTTAGCTCACAAAGGGGTATGCATAGCTCACACCTGTCATTACCGAGGATTGAAATTGAGAGGGTATTTATAGTAGTTTCTATCTAAGTATCATGCATGTCCATCCATCAAATAACAAAATAATCACTGCGGAACTTATTATTATAACAATGAAAGAGCTATGCTAAAAATGTTGCAACCTTTTGAGTCATAGGGAAACAATATTGGATACCTTTCATTTCTACATTTTAAACAATTTTCTTTGTAAGTATGTTGTAAATATGTTCAATCCCTAATTTAAACATCTCTTTGATAACATAAGAAAAAGCAAAAACATGGGTTTAGGTAGAAATGATGTCGTCATTAGGGTTTGAAAAAGTGTGGACATAAATTGATAAAACAAATTAAGTCACTACTAACATTTTTGGTGAACGACATTGATTTATCCTCATCCCATTACAAAATCTAGTTATTTGTTTTTGTATATCTAAAACCCTAGAGTGTGTGAAATCCTCTTAACACTCGAAAATAAAAATGAAAATTGTAGGAAAGACCAATTTAGTTAAATGGAAAGGAAAGAGATTTAATGACCTATTACAAAGATCAACAAATTCAACGGTTGTACAAATCAAAATTGAGTTGATAGTTGCAGTTGGATCTAATAATAAATGACCCTTAAAGCGTGTAACGGTAAATCTAATGATGCAAAAAAAAAAATAACACCTAAAAAAGTTGCTCTCAAATAAAATACTTTACGATGTAATTATCTATCTAATTATCTATCTGAAACATATATATTTTAACCAAATTATAAGTTTAGTGAAGGGCTTTCATAAATAGTTCTAAGTAATATAACGTCAAATATTCACTGGCTAAATTTAAGCAACATAATAATTGCATGTGATGAAGGCTCATCAATATCCATAATTGTATCTTGAGGTCATGCTCACTCCAAGGAAGTCATATGATTATAAAAGTATTATAATTTTGATTTATTTAATGTTTTAAATGATATGAAGGAAAATGATTGGATTTTAAAAGTATAAGATGGGATTTTGTATTAATCCATGTATTAATATATTTTATTTTTTTGGCTTATATTAATATATATGATTTTTTAGATTAATATATATGAGTTTTTAGATTAAAATATATTTATTTGATTCAGATAGAAAGTATTGGTTGTGTTTATGTATGTCTTGGAGGGATAGGTGAACTGGGGATTTGAACCTCAAATCTCTTAATACATAACACTTTATTTTCAGAATCATCACCAATTGAGTTGCACCATAAGACGCTATATTTATGCTACAAACATTTAATATAATTAGAATTTTCTAACATAACCCCATCAAAGTTTAACATTACTGGATTTTCCTATTACTCACTATCTCTTATGACTATCCTAGATTAGACAAACATATATATATATATATATATATAGAAAGAGAGAGAGAGAGAGAGAGATGTTTTTTACCAATAATTAAATAATTATGATTAAAATTCATTAAAATTAAAATTAGTTTATTAGATTTATGAGAAAGGTAAGAAACCATTTGGATTTCTTTTAAATCATGTCTTTATGCTTAAAAGAATTAAGAAAAACATTCCATTCTCACCATAATTTTGATAATTTAAAAAGTTAAAAAACATCAATATTGCGATGGATATTTTCAAATATAGATATAATTTAAATATATCCATGACAATTTAAATGAAAACTATTTATGTTTTCAAGTTTTCATACCATAGAGATGAATGTATCTTATTTTCTTTTAACTTCTAATTTTTATTACGTCATAAATTGTCCTTCTATTAAGCCATATATATCAATAACTTATGACTTGGCAAGAGCAGTCATTTGCAAGAGTTGTCTACTTTTTGAGCATTATCAAAATAAACCAACATGTATTTCTTGAGAAATTGATCATAGTTGGAGACGAAAAAGCCATAACAACCCATTTTTCCTTCTGGAACTGATCCTAGTTGGAGCGGAAACAAACAATTTTCCCAACCACTCCCATTAAACCCAAGGCATTGTGCATCTATTTTGGAATAGATCTTCCAACATTTTAATTTAATTACTAATAATTATGGGGTAGGTTGTAGGTCTTTAACCTCCATGAAATATTATAGAATATTCATAGTACTATTCACATATCAAAGGTTGAAATTTTTGTCAAAAGTAGTTATGCGCTTTCTGACCTTTTAATTAAATAGATTAATTTAAAACAAATGGAATATGATTTATGGTTTATAACTTGTTTGCCATGTGCTATTAGTAAGTGATGGTACTAGCCCATAGTATTGTAACAAATCTTGTTTAAAATTCTAGAAGCTCCATGTTAAAGTGAGGATAAAATCACCTTCCATATTTTTTTTGAAGTATATATGCTTAACAATACTTTACAATAAAGCTATAATTCGATTAATTTTTATATTTTTTAAAATCTTGGGAATGTGAGATGTATCACGACATAAGTATTAAGATGTTTATTGGTGTTTACTAGACATTTTAATTTCAATATTATCAATATCTTAATGATGGGGCCAGCCCACGTGGTCCCGCCGTTGACGTGCTGAGGTGTAAACGACCGTAGTGAATATAATAATATTGTGGATCTGTTGGATATTTATGTTGGTTGATTTGCAATTGGCGCCATATGGATTTCATTTTATGAGGGTTTGTACCTTAATACCCTGCCCTTTGAACACATGTCCCTCCTCAGGATCCCACGAATCCGTTCAGGTTTTGGGGTTTTTACCCTTTCACGCTCAGCTCATTCTCGTTGTTTCGCTTGGTCTTTCGCTCTGCAAGCTCTGTAACTTGGCGGTTTGTTTGTTCTGGATGTGGATTCCTGCAACTTGTTTACACGGTTCGCTGGATATGGCTCCTGGTTACCCTCTCGGCTTCAGTCGTTGGTATCTGGTCTGATATGACTCTGTTCCTCCGGCATTTTATGAATACTTTGGTAAGTTTGCATGGCACTATTCCTCGGCTTGCATGTCGAATACTACTGTGATTTGAGGTTTCGTTTCTCTTTCGAGGGTCTCCGTCTCTGTGTATGCTGTTTGTATCCTGTGAGTGATTTCAGTTTTCTCTGTTGAAAGCTTCCGCCCCTGTGGCTGCTGTTTGCTTCCAGTGAGGGTTTAAGCTATACGGTGGTTGTATAATGTTTGCTGATTGTTCCAACACTAGTTCAGCTTCTCTTCACGGTCCTTGGCAATTCGATGGCGGCATCCTCAGTTGGAATCTCTGCATGCTCATTCTGTAAGTTTTTGGGTTCTATGCCAGAATTTTTGTATCCTTCTTTACCTGTACCTGATGTAGCGGCTCCTTCGTGAGCAGGGGTCTTATCGGGGTCGGCTGAAGGCTATGGTTCTCCGAACAGGTAGTGTGCGATTACCTTCTGTTTGCTTGTCCCTTTCAAACTTTCTTTAACTCAGTTGATGTTGTTGCTTGGTCTAACCACTCCTATGCATGCTCTTGCAGGTATGACTGTTCGTGGGTTCCGATGTTTGAGCTTTCGGCTGTTCGGGCAAACACGGGTAGTTTCTATGATGTTTGGCAACTTGTTTTTAGGGGTGTTTTGACTTTACTTGCTGAACCTGGTTACTGGTCTTAGACTGCTCTCTGTCTATACTTGACTCTTCTTTAGCTGCTGGGCACGACGTGGGTTATGATTCTGAGTCTTGCGGAAAGTTGGTTTTTTGTTTACTGTAGAGGTTAATGTCTCATGACTGTGGTTTTAGTTCAGGCCTCTATTTCCGACAGTATGTTAAAAAAAAACTTATATTGGAATGTTTTTGGCCGATTGTGCAATGTATTCACATGAATTTAATTTTTGATGAATAGTTAAGACTTGTGTTGTTTTTCCCACATACCTGTTACGAGGTCTTTCTTTAACGGTTTGGTTGTATGGACTTTTGCTATTGCTTGTCGTTCAACTGGTTATTCTCCCCTCTGGGCTCGGAACCTGTAGCAACACGTTCAACGGTCTTGTATAATACTCTACTAGCGCAATTACACAATTTCTGAGGACACGTTAGGAATATATATGTGCACAGAATGTTTTTTATTATTATCTCTGTTCTTTTTCATACAAAGGCGAACCCCTGTAATGGTTTGTTTCACCCATTTTATAACACTTTATACAAACAGTTTTGTAACTACTGTTAGTTGTGTTGTTGGATATATCAGTTATTTCATATACGGGCTTTTCCATATCTAGTTAGTACATTCTGTTTTACATGCATTCACAACCGTAATATAGCTGTTTGGGAAACAAAGAATTCTACCTAATCACTACTGCTCCTAATTAAAATTAAAAATCCTAACAATATTTTTTGGCAATTTAAAGAGGAAAGTAAAATAAAAAAAACAAAGACAGATCTACTGTCCATCCAACGAACTGTGTCCTCTGTCCTTTTTGGAAACCACTGCCTTGTTAGCCAGATGCTCCTGCATCAGGCTCCCGGGGTAAAAGAAATTCATGGCTCTGTTCCATGAGATCCTCTACCGAATAGCCAACCTTCTGTATCTGTGCTGCGTCGAGCCATGAGCTGTCCTCCATTGGACGGTCTCTCCACTTGACGAGGTAACGTAGATATTCTTTCCTACGTGTCTTCTTGGCTACCTAAGTACTGAGGATCCCTTCAATCTCATGGGACTGAGCCGAAGGCAATTGTTTCTTCCAAGAACCGTCTCCAAATTGGGTGTCCCGTTCTGGCTGTACCACATTATCATCCTCTGCTTGGGCATTATATGGGAACAGGTCTGCCACATTGAAAATAGGTGATATGCCTATGTCAGGTGGCAGCTGAATCTTGTAAGCGTTGGTTGAAAATTTTCGTAGGATCTTGCATGGACCAATTTTCTTATATTTTAACTTATTATATGTGCCCTTAGGAAACCGTTCCCGGCGCAGGTGCGCAAGGACCTCATCTCCAACATTAAAATGCACCTCTCGTCGCTTTGAATTTGCCTGCTGCGTGTATTTCTGTATGCTATCCTGCAGCCTTACTTTAACTTTTTCATGAAGTTCGCTCATTGCTTCAGCAAAGTCTTCCCCATTCGCGCTTCTCCGTTCCAGCTTTCCCAAATCTCGCAGTTCATGTATTCCCTCAGGATGCATGCCATACAAAATTTGAAATGGGTTGTGTCCGGTGCTACGATTGGGCGAATCGTTATAAGCGAATTCTGCCTGGGCGAGAGCTCGATCCCATAATCGTGAATTTTCTCCAGTCAAACTCTGTAATAAATTCCCCAAGCTCCTGTTCACCACTTCCGTTTGTCCATCAGTCTGCGGATGATACGCAGAGCTGAAATTCAGTTGCGTGCCCAACTTTTTCCACAGGGTGCGCCAAAAGTGTCCTGTGAATTTTACATCCCTGTCTGAAATGATAGTTCTGGGTAGGCCATGTAATCTAACAACCTCCGTGAAAAACAGGTGTGCCACATACGTGGCGTCACTAGTTTTCCGGCAAGGAATAAAATGAGCCATTTTTGAAAATCTGTCTACCACCACCATTACTGAATCATATCCCCGCTGCGTTCTAGGCAGTCCTAGGACAAAGTCAATGCTGACTGAGTCCCATGGCCTGCTTGGAACAGGTAGTGGTGTGTAAAGTCCAGTATTCTGACTGTGTCCTTTCGACAGTTGGCAGACTTTACACCTGGTTACATATCTCTGTACATCCCTGCTCATTTTAGGCCAATAATAAAAATGTCCGAGTTGCTCCAAAGTTTTGTTGATGCCAAAATGTCCCGCTAAACCACCACTATGCTTCTCCCGTACAATATTCTCCCTCATTGAATAGTCCGGGATACATAGCTGCCCACCTCTAAACAATAATCCTTCCTGTAAATTATAGTCCAACCATGGGCTTGCATTCCTGAATACGAGATTTTGTCAGGCTTCAAAAGCTTCCTTGAAATCTATGTCCGTTTTGTATAAATCTTTCAAATGTTCGAATCCCAATACCTGTACACTACTCTCCTGTAAGAGCAAAGCTCTTCTGCTCAAGGCATCCACCACTTTGTTGGCTTGCCCACTTATGTGTTTTAACACGAAAGTGAAACTCTGCAAGTATTCAACCCATTTGGCATGCTTATGGTTTAACTTGTGCTGCTGCATTACATATTGTAATGCTGAATTATCAGAAAATAAGATGAACTCATTGCCCAGTAGGTAGTGCCTCCAATGTTTTAAAGCTTGGACCAGTGCATAAAATTCCTTGTCATACGAGGAATATTTCTGTCGGCTCTCATTTAGTTTTTCACTAAAAAATGCCACTGGTCTGTCTTCCTGACTAAGCACAGCACCAACAGTTGTTCCACTTGCGTCACACCGAACTTGAAAAAGTTTATTGAAATCAGGAAGCTTCAAGATTGGCCCCTCCGTGATCTTCCACTTCAAAAGCTGAAAACTGTCTTCTGCCATCTTGGTCCAACAAAAAGGCTGGCTGGCCTTTTTGATGGTCTCTAACATTGGTGCCCAGATTTCACTGAAATTTCTAATAAATTTTTGATAAAAACTTGCCAGTTCGTAGAAACTATGTACCTCAAATAAGCTCTTCGGTGATGGCCAATTTATAATTGCTGCAATCTTCTCGGGTCCATTTTCAATTCATTTTCCACAACTACAAACCCCAAATAGACCAGCTCCTTCTGCAGGAAAGTGCATTTCTTTAAGTTTATCAGCAGTTTGTCTGCTGTAACTTCTCTAACACCCTTCGAACATGTCGAAGATGCTCTCTTTTTGTTCTGCTAAAAATTAAGATATCATCAAGATAAACTATCACGAACTTGCCAATAAATTCCTTCAACATCTCATTCATCAATCTCATGAAAGTACTAGGAGCGTTGCTCAATCCAAATGGCATGACCAGCCATTCGTACAGCCCTTCATTAGTCTTGAAGGCTATTTTCCATTCATCTCCTTCCCTAATCCTGATCTGATGATAACCACTCTTCAGATCTATGTTTGTAAAATAAGTTGCTCCGCCAAGACAATCCATCATGTCGTCCATCCTAGGTAAGGGAAATCTATATCGAATCGTGATTTTATTAATAGCCCGCGAATCTGTACACATTCGCCATTCTCCACCCTTCTTAGGTGCAAGTACTGTTGGTACTGCACAAGGTCTCAAACTTTCTCAAATCAGTCCCTTATCCAGCAACTCCTGCACTTGTTTACGAATTTCTCCATTGTCTTTCGGACTCATCCTATACGCTGCCTTGTTTGGTAAGCTCGCTCCAGGTATAAAATCAATATGATGGCTAATACTCCTCTTGGGAGGCAACTTATCTAGTAGATCGTCAACTACAATGTCTTGGAATTCTTTCAACAACTCCTGAATTTCTACAGGCAGTTCTGATTTTTCTGTATTCAGCAACATCGGTCTTGTCCTCCTTACAATTGCATAATTGACCTCATTTTCCTCAATCTGCTTCACAAACTATTTTCCTCCAATTAATAATGTTTTTGTTCCACTCGGTTCTGTTGCGTCCTCCTCTTTCATGGGTACAAGCGTATGTTTGATCCCATCTTTCACAAATTTATAACAATTTGTCTTCCCATCGTGTGTCACCTTCCGATCATACTGCCACGGTCTCCCAAGCAGTATATGGCACATGTCCATTGGCATAATATCGCAGACCACCGTGTCGTGATATTTGCCAATGTGAAATTCTACCTTGCATTGTTCATCAACTAGTAGCTGGTGGCCTTTCTGTAGCCACGACACCTTGTAAGGCATGGGGTGTTTAAGTTGCTTCAAGCCCAGCTTTTCCACCATTTCGGTGGCAACCAAATTGTCTGTACTCCCGCTGTCTATAATCAATTTACAGCACTTCCCCCATGATTTGCAAACTATTCGAAACAACGCCTTTCGCTGGGTCTGTTCAGCCATCTGTTTGGCTGGTTTCAACAGCACTTTGTTCAAAATTAGAGCTTCCCCCGTTTTCGCCACGTTTTCTATCTCCCGGGGTTGTGCTTCAGCTTCCTCAGGCTGCGCAACAAATGCTCCCCTCTGGCCAGCGTGCTCAGCTTCCGGGCATTCGAAGGATCTGTGCCCCCACTTATGGCACCTGTAGCACTGGACATTAGTCCCTCTTCCACGACCATTTCCTCTTCCCCGCTGATATGGTCGACCTCCTCTAGTGCTATCTCCCTTCTCTACTATCCCTGAAGTTCTGGAACTGCTTCCTTCTTCGCTATTAGTGGTAGTTCTCCCTCTGCCATAGGACTGTCCTCGTCCTCTGCCATTTCCTCTCCCTCTCCTATTATTCTGTTTCCTGTTAATTTTCTCTTCAGCCTTTACAGCACTCTGGAAGGCTTCTTCAATATTTCGGGGAGAGAGAATACTGATCTCGTCCAATATTTCCAACCTCAAGCCATTCACGTACCTCGCTGTTTTTTCTAGAGTATCATCTATATAACTAGCACGTAAATTTACTCGATAAAATTCCTCAGTATACTCCTTTACAGTCATACCTTTCTGCCTTAAATTCTGTACTCGCCGATAAAGTTCAACCTGGTAGTCTTTAGGCAAAAACCTGCCCTTCAATTTTGCCACCATCCTTGGCCACTTTCTTATCGGCAACTTGTTCATCCATCTTCTATCCACTTGGACACTATCCCACCATAGGGCAGCGTGTCCTTTTAATTTAGTCGCAGCAAATCTAACTCTTTTGTCCTCACTAATCTCCTCATTTTCAAAATACTTGTCTAACTCACTCACCCAATCCAGTAAAACATCGGCGGACAGACTGCCATCATAATTAGAGATCTCAGGTTTGGGTTTGCTGCTGGCTAACAGTACTGATCTCAACAATCTTAACTCCGGGGCTTCTTCCTCTAACCCATCTGTAACAGTTGTCGCCTCATCTTCACTGTCATCTCCAAGTTCCGGGTCTCTTCGCCTACCTGCCTCTACTGCTTCCAAGCGAGCAGTAAGGATTCTCGGTTGTTCTCTCAAGCCCTCGTCTGCTACTCTGCGTGCACCTCTTCCTCGTCCTCGTCTTTGTACTTCCATCTTTCCCTGTTTCCTTAAAATGCTGCTCTAATACCACTTGATGGGGCCAGCCCACGTGGTCCCGCCGTTGACGTGCTGAGGTGTAAACGACCGTAGTGAATATAATAATATTGTGGATCTGTTGGATATTTATGTTGGTTGATTTGCAATCGACGTCGTATGGATTTCGTTTTATGAGGGTTTGTACCTTAATACCCTACCCTTTGAACACCTGTCCCTCCTCGGGATCCCACGAATCCGTTCAGGTTTTGGGGTTTTTACCCTTTCACGCTCAACTCATTCTTGTTGTTTCGCTTGGTCTTTCGCTCTGCAAGCTCTGTAACTTGGCGGTTTGTTTGTTCTGGATGCGGATTCCTGCAACTTGTTTACACGGTTCGCTGGTTATGGCTCCTGGTTACCCTCTCGGCTTCGGTCGTTGGTATCTGGTCTGATATGAGTCTGTTCCTCCAGCGTTTTATGAATACTTTGGTAAGTTTGCATGGCACTATTCCTCGGCTTGCATGTCGAATACTACTGTGATTTGAGGTTTCGTTTTTCTTTCGAGGGTCTCTGTCTCTGTGTATTCTGTTTGTATCCTGTGAGTGATTTCAATTTTCTTTGTTGAAAGCTTCTGCCCCTGTGGCTGTTGTTTGCTTCCAGTGAGGGTTTAAGCTATACGGTGGTTGTATAATGTTTGCTGATTGTTCCAACATTGGTTCAGCTTCTCTTCACGGTCCTTGGCAATTCGATGGCGGCGTCCTCAGTTGGAATCTCTGCATGCTCATTCGGTAAGATTTTGGGTTCTATGCCAGAATTTTTGTATCCTTCTTTACCTGTACCTGATGTAGTGGCTCCTTCGTGAGTAGGGGTCTTCTCAGGGTCGGCTGAAGGCTATGGTTCTCCGAACAGGTAGGGTGCCATTACCTTCTGTTTGCTTGTCCCTTTCAAACTTTCTTTAACTCGGTTGACGCTGTTGCTTGGTCTAAGCACTCCTATGCATGCTCTTGCAGGTGTGACTATTCGTGGGTTCCGGTGTTTGAGCTTTCGACTGTTCGGGCAAACACGGGTAGTTTCTATGATGTTTGGAAGCTTGTTTTTAGGGGTGTTTTGACTTTACTTGCTAAACATGGTTACTGGTCTTAGACTGCTCTCTGTCTATACTTGACTCTTCTTTAGCCGCTGGGCACGACATGGGTTATGATTCTGAGTCTTGCGAAAAGTTGGTTTTTGGTTTACTGTAGAGGTTAATGTCTCATGACTGTGGTTTTAGTTCAGGCCTCTATTTCGGACAGTATGTAAAAAAAAAACTTATATTGGAATGTTTTTGGCCAACTGTGGAATGTATTCACATGAATTTAATTTTTGATGAATAGTTAAGACTTGTGTTGTTTTTCCCACATACCTGTTACGAGGTCTTTCTTTAATGGTCTGGTTGTATGGACTTTTGCTATTGCTTGTCGTTCAACTGGTTATTCTCCCCTCTGGGCTCGGAACCTGTAGCAACACGTTTAGCAGTCTTGTATAATACTCTACTAGCGCAATTACACAATTTCTGAGGACACGTTAGAAATATATATGTGCACAAAATATTTTTTATTATTATATCTGTTCTTTTTCATACAAATTCGAACCCCTGTAATGGTTTGTTTCACCCATTTTATAACACTGTATACAAATAGTTTTGTAACTGCTATTAGTTGTGTTGTTGGTTATATCAATTATTTCATATATGGGCTTTTCCATATCTAGTTAGTACATTCTGTTTTACATGCATTCACAACCGTAATATAGTTCTTTGGGAAACAAAGAATTCTACCTAATCACTACTGCTCCTAATTAAAATTAAAAATCATAACAGTATTTTTGGCAATTTAAAGAGTAAAGTAAAATAAAAAAAAACAAAGAAAGATCTACTGTCCATCCAATGAACTGTGTCCTCTGTCCTTTTCAGAAACCACTGCCCTGTTAGCCAGATGCTCCTGCATCACTTAATATTCAAAAGAATTACTCATTCCTTCATTTCTCATTCATTTAATTATAACTTGGCATATTTATGTCATTTTTACTTTAGATGCAGGTGGTTTAAGCAAATTTTGAACTGGTTATAAAAAATATTTTATCATACATATTGTTTAACTTAATATTGTACATAAAATACTTAATCATAGTTATGTTGATAATTATGAAATAATCATTTTTACAATCATAAAACATGATACCTGACTTGATAGATAATTTTATGTAAATAATATTATATAAATTTATTCATTTATAGTGTGCAAGCATAATTGTCTTTTGCAAATGAGAACAAAAACCCTAGCAATGGTGGTGGATCTAGTGCACAGCATCACGAAGAGTGCCTCTAATACTAAATAAAATATTTTGGAATCTGAACAAAACAACTTCACACATGGCTATAACAATTGTGGATTCCACAAAGCTAAAATCCTATATCAAAAGAACTTGACACATGGCTATAGTTGTTATCGATGCCATAGATCTACATAACCATGATCTCGTGGTTGAAACTTATAACAATTTATAGCTCCATGCAAATGAACTGAGATGCTCTAGTAGAGCGGTGGGCCGAGGAACCCCTACACTGCTCCTTGCCTATATGTGGTTAGGAGATCATGTGCCAGATTTACCAATTTTCTATCATATCTTTGTCAAATTCCTTTCTACGTAGTCACTAATAATTAGGGTTTTTTTTTCCGATATGGTTCGAGATTTCAAGTTTTATCATTCATCTCTATTTTGATAGTATTAATATAGGAAATGTTGTGCCAGAAATAGTCATAATGACAGATGATGTGATTTGATTTTTGTTTAGCAAATAAAAATTTTAGACTTCAAAAAGGCAAAAGATATATGAAATTTGATTTAATTCTCAAAATACAAATTATAAAATTGTTTCTATTTACTTATTCTTTCTTGAGATTTTTATTTAAAGACTATATTTTCAAATTTTATATAAATGCTCATAATGTTCATTTATATTCTTGGAAAAACAAATATTGATAGAAAGTAAAAGAAAACTCAATGAAAGTGATAAAGTAACTGTTGTGATAAAATTATTATGAATTTACTCAACAATATCATAAAATCAAAATCAAAATCATAGTCATAATAGGTAAAAAATATATATGATAAAATTTAATTACTATTATTTTATAAATATGGCCATGCATGGGAATTAGTCAAGTAAATAGATAATATTAAAATATCGATTAAACATAAAGTAAATTATTCATAAATTTAAAAAATAGACTTGCTATAAACTAGTTTGCATCCATTTTAATTTTGGATGTAATCATTAAATCTTTCAATAGACAAACATTTTTTCAAGTTTTTTACTCAAAAAAATTTACACCTCATCCTCTAAACAATTGATATATTATAAATCTAGATTAATTTAATTTTAAACATACTGATACATATTTATTTTAACTTCAAATATCAAGATGAAATTATCATCTTAAGTGATTTCTTTGAAAAGTTGATCTTGCAGTCTCAACCTATTTTATAATTTATTTTATTACCATGGCACACCGTACTCTGCAGATCGGATCATCGTCCACCTCTAACCCTGCCTACACAAACATGTTTCTTCGTCAGAATGAAAATGTATATATTGTATTTTTACAAATAAAGCTTCCATTAAATTAATAGATACCACATTGGAAGTCAGTCTTTGTAAACGTGTTTCTTCGTCATTAAGAAAATGTATAAATGGATTTTGCAGCAATAAAGATTGGATAATTTTAATACGTACTCACAACAAAAGAATGGTGAAATGTTGAAAGAAATTCCCACTCCCTCCTACTCTTATCGCCAATATCGAAGACCTCTCCATGATAATCTCTTCCAATAATGTCCAATTTTCAATATCCAAGGTTTCAACACGACCACACCCGTTTATGTTGAGAGATATAAGTTCTGCAAGTCTCACATCTCCAACCTCGAGCAATCATCAGGATTCAGTTTTACAAGGGTTGATGGGGAGTGTTGAACCTTTTGCAGCCAAAGGTTATATGAACTTCTAGATCCATGATCCAAGGAATATTAAACTGATTAAATCCTACATGTCTTCTCTTCTCCCTTTTTCCTGAATGACTTAGTGAAGAATCAAGATTTGTAATTGCTGAGTTCTAACATCAGATCTCCTCATCAAGGGCCCCAATCCTCTTCATCGGGCTGAGCACTCCTCTTCAACACAATATTAAAAGATCGGGTGTATTTCCTTTAAATTTTGTTGGATAAAAGAGGTTTTTCACGATGGTGTAACCCCTTGGACACGGCTTATTACCAGTTGATTAAGTGCTAGAATAGTTTCCAGAAATCGCTATTTGGTTCTTATATTTTACCACGAAATTTTTGTGTCATATGAGCCACACAGGTTGCATTTATGACAAAACTAATGGAAAGAAACTTTTCTTTTCATTTCACAATAATTGAGCTTCTGGTGTGATGTGTAACTCTGTCCATCTGTCATTAAAGTTGAAATTCTATACAAAATATTTAAATAATGTATCTTTTCTTTTCTTTTCACAATAATTGAGCTGAGAGGCTCATTCTACAGCGCAGTGTGATGTGTAACTGGTAGTGTAATGTGTAACTCTGTGGATTAGTAAAAACATTTGCAAGTAAGTGTGATGTGTAACTGGTCGTGTAATGTGTAACTCTGTGGATTAGTAAAAGCATTTGCAAGTAAAAAAATTAAATCCCTGTTAGCTCATATTAAATCCTTATTTATGATAAATCTATACTAATTAATAACTCAAAAAAAATTTTCTATGATAAAGAAAAAAATTAAAAATAAAATAATCACTTGAATAAAATAAATTTTATATACCTTTATTTAAATAAACTAATTTTTTTATTATATTTTAACTTTTTTATAAATAAATATTTTAAAATACTTTCATATACAATATTATATTATACTTATATATCTTCTCCATATTGGATTGTACTCAGTTATCTTCTGCATAGCTCTAAACACAATGAACTAACGCTTATTCACTTTAAAATCTAAAAAACTAGCCCATTCTTATTTTTACCGAAAATTAATTAAATCATGACTAAAATAATAAATTCAAACATTTAAAATCTTCATAATATTATCTGTAGAGAATTCCAATTGCACATACCGAATATGACAGTGACATACGATTACAAGCATGTGATTTGCCAACCGTAAATAAATCTCACCTGCATCTAATTCCATTATTGACATATGATTCTTGTGATTACCAGTGCAACCAGATAGCTCTGCCTGGGCCATGACGCCCCAGTCAGCCATGGACTTTGCCAGTCCTCATGGTGGGCCCGATCAAGTATGGAAATATGGCGATATTATTTCCCGTAACGTATCTTAATAGGCATTTCTCATTTCCAAGAAGAGACCAATGGGCTCATCATAATCATAATCAGCTGTTTATCCTTCTTTGTTTTTTTCCCAGTATGGAAGCACCTTCTGTTTTGTATTAAAACAGTACATATATATAATAACATAAACAGCATCATAATAGTCTTGATAGTGTATCTTTTATCTGGCTGATCAGGAAACTGAATATCTACTCTTTACAACAGCATTTGCCATTTTCTAGATATTTCTTTGATTCTTAGGATGAGACAGAGAAACCAACAGTACACATATTTTCTAGAAATTGCTCCATATACAGTACTTTATCAAATATCTTTTTTATACCAGACCATATATAAAACATCTACAAAAAGGTAATACAAAAAGTTGTTTCAAAGTACTTATCTGTGTTGATGTATTGCTGGGCTGACAAGGATTGTAGAGCTCTATCCTGGCATATCAATGCTTCCTGCTTCTGTCATTGTTGTCCCCATTTTTATCTGGATATGCATACCTTCTTTTGTGGCCATTACTCCCTTTTTTGACATTTCATCTGCATTCTTGTTGTAAGCTTTGCTGATGTGTTGTATGGAAGACTGCTGAAGTGTGATCCATAGGCTTTGAATGTGGTTCAGCCACCCTTGTAGGGAGTTTTGTTGGATATTATTCTTCCCCAAACTGTGATCTACATTAAATCTGGAATCTCCATAGATCTTTATTTGTGGGATATCCAAAAATTTGGTAATCCATAATAGGCCCCACAAGGCAATTTCTTCGGCTTTTATGCTTGTTCCCTCTCCCACATTTCAAGTGTATCCAGAATCCTTGATCTTCGTTTAACCAGATTCCGCATCTGCATCTCCCTCCTTGTGATGCCCCATCAAAAAAACCAGCCAGTTAATTGATATCCTGTACCATCCCTTTATCTTCCTTTTCTTTTTGCTTAATACCAACTCCCTGATCCAATGTGGTCTACTGTTCTATGTACTCACCAATCAAGTCTTCTCTCCATATTCAAATTCCAAAGATCAAGGGACTGCGGCCTTTCCAGATCTCCCCGAAGACAGCCAGTGAGAGCTATCTCCAGCTGGTGCGTTGTGTACTCCACCTGGTTCTCCTCCTTTGCCAAAACTGGAATTACTAACTGTGAGAACCGCAAGGAGATTTGCTGCTGGCAATGCAAATTGAGGATCTGTGCCTGATCAGTGGCGAATTGAGCTTGCAAATCACACACATGCTGTTGCACTGGTAAATTGCGCCTACACAACCATAGACGGGAGATAAAATGTGAACAGAATTGAAAAGAAAGAGTTGTAGCTCTCAGGTGTGGCCTGCACCTGGAGACTACACTCACAAAACTTGAGAGATCACTCTCGTCCAATCTATTTCTTAATCAATCAAAGATTACATCATTAAATACAATACTAGGAAATAGGAAGTTACACCCAAACCCCATAACTATAGGAACTAATCCTAAACTAGGGAGAAAGTTACAACAACGTAACCATTTTCTCCATTAATACAAAAATAATATTAATTATTTTTAACTCCCCCCCTTAATGGAGAAAGGGTTCTCCTGGACTCCTAGCATATTTCTAAACAATTCAAATTTCACTCGAGCAAGAGGCTTTGTAAAAATATCAGCCACATTGTCACAAGTTTTACAATATACAACAACAATTTCTTTAGACTGTATTTTTTCTCTAACAAAGTGAAACTGGGTGTCTATGTGTTTGGTGTTTTTATGGAACACTGGATTGTATGCTAATTTGATAGTGCTCTGGTTGTCGCTTTTGATAGAAGTGGGTTGCTTCTGTTCTTCTCCTGCATCTTTAAGAAGCCTTCTCAACCAGATTGCTTCACACGTTCCTGCACACAATGCTTGATACTCAGCTTCACATGACGACAAAGCTACAGTACTCTGTTTCTTGCTGCTCCAAGCTATGACCCCGGAACCTATGTTGAATGCATAACCTGTGATGGACCTCCGATCATCCAGGTTACCTGCCCAGTCTGAGTCTGAAAAACCTGCTAGAGTAACATCAGATACATCAGTGTATAAAATACCAAAATGAACAGTACCACAAAGATACCTCAACACGCTTTTTGCTGCTATCCAGTGACTTTCAAGCGGTTTTGACATAAATTGGCTCAACACACTAACAGAGTATGCCAAGTCAGGTCTGGTTGTTGTAAGATATATCAGGCTGCCAACCAGCTGTCTGTACATTGTGGCATCTACCTCCTTAGTGCCATCATCACTGTTCAATTTCAGATTTTGCTGCAAAGGTGTCGCTGCGGTTCTACACTGATCCATGCCAAACTTTTCCAACAGATTTCTAGCATACTTCCCTTGGGTAAGAAAAGTTTGCCCAGTATCTCTAAATACTTCTAATCCCAGACAATAGTGAAGGCTTCCGAGATCCTTCATTTCAAAAACTTGTGCCATCAGCCTTTTGATTCCTTTGATTAAATCAACTGCATTTCCTGTTATAATCATGTCGTCCACATACAAAGAAATCAAAACAATCTGCCCCTGATCATTGTACTTGGTATACAAATTTGGGTCATTTAAACTTCTATGGAAACCATACTCTATAAAGAAAGAATCAACCTTTTCATACCAAGACCTGGGAGCTTGCTTTAAACCATATAAAGCCTTTTTCAATCTGCAAACTAGATGTTCCTGCCCCTGCTTTACATATCCTTCTGGCTGTCCTAAGTAAATTTCTTCTTTTAAATCACCATCTAAAAATGTAGATTTAACATCAAGCTGGTGTAATTCCCAATTATATTTAGTAGCTAAAGCAATAAGCATTCTGATTGTATTTAGCTTTGCTACAGGTGCAAAAGTATCATCAAAATCTATACCTTCCTTCTGTGAATATCCTTTTGCAACCAACCTAGCTTTTAACTTATCTATGCTTCCGTCTGCATTAATTTTGGGTTTAAACAGCCACTTGCATCCTATGGGTGTTTTGTTTTTAGGCAGTTCAACTAAATCCCAAGTATCATTTCTAAGAATTGATTCCATTTCTTCATTCATTGTAGCTCTCCATTCCTTAAATTGACTAGCTTCTTTGTAATTAGAGGGTTCTACAATGTTCAAAACTTTTGACATCAAAGCATAGTTTCTCAACTTCAATGGTAATTGAGTCTTCCTACCTGACCTCCTTGGTAGGGGACTTACCTCAAATTTGTTTTCCTCTGCAATAACTGGGCCTGCTCTTTCACCTTCTTGCTGTTCTTCTTCATTTTCTTCTTTCTGCTCCTGTTCCTGCTCCCTTTCATCCTCGCTGCTTTCCTCTAACAGCAATGGAATGTGCCAATCATCTCCAACATCAGCTTTCCTTTCCTGTACCTGTTCATGAAAGACTACATCTCTACTTGCAAATGTCTTACGAGACTCAGGATTGAACAGTTTGTATGCTTTAAATTCTGTGCCATAACCAACAAAGATGCATTTCACTGCCTTAGGGTCTAGTTTCTTTCTATCAGCTTCGGGTACATGTGCAAATGCCTTTGACCCAAAGACTCTTAAGTGATTTACTGCTGGTTTAAATGTAAGGCTTCAAAAGGAGTTTTGAAGCCAAGAAACCTAGTAGGACTTCTATTTTTCAAATATACAGCAGTATTTATCGCTTCTGCCCAAAAAGTATTAGATAGACCCTTACCTTGCAGCATGCTCCTTGCACATTCCACCAAGGTTCTGTTTTTACGCTCTGCAACTCCATTCTGCTGTGGTGTATGTGGCACTGTGTACTGCTAAACAATCCCGTGAGCTTTGCAGTATTTCATGAATTCCTTTGATTTGTATTCTCCTCCTTGATCAGATCAAAGAATTTTAATACTTTTTCCAAACTGTTTTTCCACCAGGGTTTTGAAAACTATGAAACATTGGAAAGTCTGACTTTTCTTATTTAAAAAATAAACCCATGAGTACCTAGTGCAGTCATCAGTAAACAACAAAAAATAGTATGCTCCCCCTAGCGACCTTGTCTGCATGGGACCACATACATCAGTATGCACTAGTTCTAAGGTTTCTGTTTGCCTCCTCCTATCATGCACAGGAAACTGTTCTCTGTGCATCTTTCCTAAGGCACAACCATCACAGTTTAACTGAATGTTACAAAAGATGGGTAGACCTTCGACCATACCTTTCTTTTGTAACATCATGAGATCCTGCAGATTCAGATGACCAAACCTCTGATGCCAGAGTTGTTCAGTTGTCGACTCTCCTGCAACCATGGCTTGCTTTGATATAATTTTTGCATCCAACCTGTATAGGCTTCCAACTCGCATGCCTGTTGCAACAATTTCATTGCTGCAATCCTTTATCACACAGTGAGTCTTGAAGAATTCGACATGCATATCTTGATCAGCCATCATGGATACAGATATCAGGTTTTTCTTTATTCCAGGTACATATAAAACATTTGAAAGGTGACTAATTTTTCCATTTGGTAACTTAACTGAAATCACCCCATGACCTTTAATCTGATATCCATTATCATCTCCTAGATATATTTTTGATCCATTTATAATTTCTTCAAGACTGTCGAAAAATTCTTTATTACCTGTCATGTGAGAGGATGCTCCGGAATCGACGTACCAGATGTCATCTTCATTTGATGCAGAAAGGGCATAGTCGACTGTGAACAGTCGAAATTCATGACTGAAGTCTTCTTCTTCAACAAAATATCCTCTGTGTTTTGGATTTACCTGTCTCCTCCTTGCCTCATGAGCCTGCTTCTTATAATAACAATCTCTCTGTATATGACCCTTCTTTCCACAATAAAAGCATTTCTTTTCAGAATAATTTGCAAGCATACCTTTATGAGAATGTAGATTCTTCTGTGATGCTCCTCCTTTCTGGACTAATTGCTGCTGTGACTGCTTCCCTTTAGATAGTCGTCGTTTTGCCACCAGCGCAAGATCGTCACTTTGGGGGTTTAGATTCAGGTTCTGCCGTCGCTCTTCCTCTTGCTGCAAGATTGCAGTGAGATCATCAAATGTGGGTGTTTTCTCTCTTGCCGAGACTCCAGTGATGGAGGTTTGGAAATCATCACGCATCCCATTCATTGTAATTTCTACAAGATCTTCATCAGCCACCATCACTCCAATGGCCACCAATCCGTCTTTAACATCCTTAATTCGCGCGACAAATGCAGTAGCAGAATCCCTTTCGTCCATCCTCATTGAAAATAGTCTGCTTTTCAGAGCCAAAACTCTGTTTGTATTCTGGGTCTCATACAGATTCTTGATTTTCGTCCAAATCTCTGCGGACGTTTTACAGTCTCTAATGTGTACAATGACATTGTCTTTCACAGACATCTTTAACAGGACTTTGGCCTTGTTTTCTCGTTTTTCCTAGTCTTCCTTCTGCGTGCTCGCAGTCGGCTTCTGCTCATCGTCTGTCACTATAGTCCAAGCGTTCGCACCTTCGAGCAGGGTCTGGATCTTAAACTTCCAATTCGTGAAGTTAGACCTGTTGAGTTTACCAGACTCGTTAAGGTAAGATTCCATCGTATTACTCATTGTGAATCTACTTAACAACAAAAACAATACCTGTCAGATCGATCTGTCACCTCTGCCACGGATCTGCAGTGTCTGGCACTCCGGCTCCAATGAGCAAATTCAGCGTTCCCAACACAGCCGAAACAATGATCTGATCACAATTGATCCGATCCACCTCTCCCGGATTGATCTGCCACTTCGCCGATCCTGCTCTCCCGCAGATCGCCAAACGAAGTCGAGGTTTCCAGCAGATCTCCTCTGGCACTTTCCCGATCTGTCTCTCCTGGACGGATCTGCAACTCCGCTGATCTGCACCGTTTGCAAACCGCCAAACGAAGTTCCCTCTATTCGCAGATCCCTTGGCGCTACCCCGAGCGAAAAATCCGCGCTAACTGAAAATCGCTTAGAGTATTTCAATTGGCGCGACTTTCCCGGTAAAATCCCACGCTAATCGAGATTTTTGGCACTCTGGCACAGTTTATTCCTCAATAACCGCGCTAATTCCTCTATTGGCGTGACTGTCAGCGCAAAATCCGCGCCAATCCGTGAAAAATCCGCGCCAAAACTTTCGTCTCCGAGCCAGGTGTTCTGCAGTCCACCTGCTCAATCGAGCACAGAGCTCTCGTGTACACACAGCCACAAAGGCACTTCACGCCACACAGGCTATTCCAGCCACACAAGCAAGCTAGCTACTACAGGCACTTCAGCCTCACAGGTGACAGAAGATCAGGCTCACTCACTCTGAGCTCTGATACCAAGATAAAATGTGAACATAATTGAAAAGAAAGAGTTGTAGCTCTCAGGTGTGGCCTGCACCTGGAGACTACACTCACAAAACTTGAGAGATCACTCTCGTCCACTCTATTTCTTAATCAATCAAAGATTACATCATTAAATACAATACTAGGAAATAGGAAGTTGCACCCAAACCCCATAACTATAGGAACTAATCCTAAACTAGGGAGAAAGTTACAACAACGTAACCATTTTCTCCATTAATACAAAAATAATATTAATTATTTTTAACTACGGGATCCCGCAGCCTCGTCCTCGTTTCATACACCATACTACTCGCTGCATCATCTCTCTGCTCTCTATAAACATCCTGATATAAACATGGTGATAGTAGTATTGGCAATATGAGCAACCATAGATATATAATTCTCTCACAAAATTAACACAAATGAATTCATTTCTTATCAATGATATAGAAATCAATATAAATCAAAACAACTCAATTAATTTCCTATTAGTATAAATAAAATTGGTACCAGTAAATAAAAAAAATTCATTATTACCTAAAACAATTTCCTATTAACTGTATTTATAAGGTTATTACTAAAGTAATTGTTAGTTGTTTAAAGCCAATCTTACCTAAAACAATTCCAAATAAAAATTTTGCATTTTCGGAAGGGAGATAGATTGATGAGGTGACCAGATATTCATACTACTTCTCCTCACTTATCTAGATTTTAGATTGCTTTTTGTAAATTGGGTTATGAGTTGCATATCTATGGTCTTATTTGTTGTTTTCATACACGGCCTTGCCTCTTTTTCTTTCCTTTTTTTTTTAAAAAGAACTTCCTGAAGGGTACTTATAATCTCACTTCTTCTTGCTAGATGCTATGATTTTATTTTTTGCAACTGGTCGACAAGAGATGCAATGATGATAAAGGCGACTTTCCCTCTTCTGGGGCAGCCATAGGTATGATCATCAATTAAAATAAGATAACTTCATAGTATTTTTGGCAACCAAGAAAAAGTCCAAATAAAAAAAAGTCCACATTTTTATTTGGAAACATTTAAGAGTATAAAAAACGAAAACATCTAAAAACTGGGAAATAAGGAAACATCTCAATGTATTTGCTTTATCTAATAATTTATTTGATTTTTATGTAATAAAGAGAACGTGTGCATTGTTTATAAAATGCTCATCTCTCCCTGGTAATAAATGATGATATTTCCATAAATCTCTTATGTTATTCTCTGTCCTTTGTTATGTGATTCTTTCAATCAGTTTCTCAGAAATTCAGATACATCAATTGGTATCACAATATAAGATCTTGGAAGCCATCCACCTCTTCGAAGATTTTTTTTTAGGCTCATAGATTTCAATCCATTAGGTGGATGAAAGTCATGCTTCCCCGTCAAGAGCCCTCAACTGCAGACTCTCTAGTACATGACTTAGCCACGGCTTTTCAAGAGATAATTATGTTGCAGCAACAACACCCTCCAATGCAATGGCAGCTCGATACATGCTTTCAGCTGCCCAAATTGTTAGGCTAAATGGCAGCTCAATACATGCTTTCAGCTGCCCAAATTGTGAGGCCAAATGAATGGTGAGGCTGTCGATTCTTGGCTCTGCAGTCTCTCTAACTATTTCAGAACATTTCCAACTATGGAAGAGGAAATGAAACTTCAAATCACCCATCTACAATTGGAAGGCCTGGCACAAACATAGTGGGATAGTTATTTAGAGAATATGTCCTTGGTTGTCGAACTGGGAGAACCAACAACAGAGAATAGATTGACACCTATCACATCTTGGAATAACTTTCTCCAGGCCTTAAGAGAACGCTTATATCCCCTAGGATATATCCAAAATCTCCTTGCCAAATGGTTATAAC
This sequence comes from Pinus tabuliformis, assembly GCA_031772625.1. Classification (NCBI taxonomy): domain Eukaryota; kingdom Viridiplantae; phylum Streptophyta; class Pinopsida; order Pinales; family Pinaceae; genus Pinus; species Pinus tabuliformis. The sequence continues at coordinate 320,949,210 of CM062809.1, forward strand.
TTGGAAAACTACCAAATCAATAAGTGCAAGCTTACATTGATATCTTCTCTAAGTTGTACATTCAACTCCATATCTCTGATCTAAAAGAGGTACTAATTGTCAAATCTAATTCTAGTTTTCTAATGTTTTTTCCCCAAAAAGATGATTTGTTTGATAGTACTTCATTGGACAAGGCATTTATTCGGGCCTTGGCTATGTAACTCAAAGTGGGGGTCCTCGCATCCTATTTCCTCAAGCCAGAAATAGTCCATGTCCCTCTGGTCCTTCTAATATATCTTTTGCCTCATCCCCAAAGCTCATAATACCCCATGGTGCATATTTCATAACACCAACTCACATAATTCTGCAGATTGGAAAGTACTGAAAAATCTATGCCCGAACAAAAACTCTTATTACAAAGGTCAAGCAACCAAAGGCCACTACCCATCTTGCAGTTGTTTCTCTGGACAACCCTACCGAAGTGAACCCCTCTCACATCCTCATGACTGCGGCCAACTACTAAACTTCTTATGTTTAGCTCGAACCTCACTCCAATGTGCCTCTGTCACGGCCCCACGATAGTGGCGACTCCAATTCCACTCGTGAGCCCAGTGTGGCACCGACATTATTGTAAATTATAATTTTATTTATATAAATTTATAACTTCTAAATTATCGTAAATTATATAATTCTCTTTATACATAATATTATAAGTCTTCATTTTTTTAAAATAAATGTGAAACGTAAAAAAACTCGTGTAAGCAATTTACAAGTCTTAATTCTCTCCTACCGAAATGACATGAAGATGTTTTATTCATGTTAAATTTGCTTTTTCGTTAATACAGTATTTGTATAAACAGTTCACAAATTCTTAATTCCTTCCCAGCAAAATAAATTTAAGGTATGAGTTACCATTCAAATTATAATTTTAAGGTATAAGTTATCGTTCAGGGTATAATTTTATAGTAAAATTTACTTCCATCATCAATGGTGCTTCTTAATCAACATAGCCTTGAATGTGTTTATTCCTGTACTATTGTATATGTTTTACTTACCACCATGTAAAGTGAAACAAAGATAAACGATCTAATGGATAAGAAACATTATGAATCTTGTATAATTTATTTTAAAAGACAAAAGTATTCATATTTTAGTTAAAGATAGGATAATCATTAACTATAATATTGAAGCGCTGTATAGTCAAATTCTATTATTATTTAGTTAAAATTATAAATTTATATTATTTTATTAGTTTTTCAAGTATTTTTATTATTTTTTATGATAAGCATTTTAAATTTTTTAAATAGTTTAGATATGAACTTTTTTTAGTTTAATCAAATCTATTACATTAAAAAAAAAAAAAAAAATTTACTAGTTTATTGAGAGAATGAATTTCCTTTTTATGATGGAGATATGGGTTTAATATTTAGAAATAAAATAAATTCAATGATCAAAATTGATAGAGTCATCTTTGATGAGAGATATTTGAGATAGTAGGATCTCTTGCTTCCACTATTTTTTCATGAAAATGAAGGTGATAATATTTCAAATATCTCTATTTCTCTTTTCTATTATAATAATTACTAAATTGGATCATAATTGTAGCTTTGGATAAACTATCAATTTCCATATTCTCTCCTTGTGTACATGTTGAAGCCAAGAGTGGTTGTAGAACACTCTCAAACCTTTAACCTCTTCCAAGATATAATTTAGGAACCAATTGTGATTCCTTTGTTCATGTTTTACCCATCTAATTACAACATGAGAGTCATCGAACATGTGTAAGTTATTAATTTCGTTTTCATTTACTAGCAACTATACTAGTTTTAGTGCCATCAATGTTAATTTGGCAGCATAAGGAACTAATATATGATCATTTGATGTTGTTGAAGTTTTGGTCTAAGCAGAGGGAGTTTCTCCTAGTCCATGCCCCAACTGTTGGGAAAAAAGATTAAAGTTGTGGCTATGAGCCTCTCATCCACACAGAGGAAGGCCAGTGGGCGTGGCTGAGCCTATAGTTTATAGAAACTAAAACCTGGAGCGCACCACGAGTATGACATATCTAAAGACATGGAGTAGATGATAGAGAATTCTATGAGTAGGGAGGTTAAGGAACACTGAGCCCTACATAAGGTTTGACTTTTTGTAGAGAATGTGAATGTCATGACTTATATTTTATTTGCATGGGTTAGTAGTATGCATATAAGTATGCTATTTGTCATGATTTGATCATTAGAGAAAGTATGTAGTGATTTTTATTTTGGCTATTGCAAATATCTCACAATGAATGGATGGTAGAAACTTACATGACTTGTTATTAGTATATGCATTTATATTTAGTGACATAAATTATTTGTATTATGATTATGTTGATGGATTGATGAAGGTTGACTTGATATTACTTGGGTATGATCTCTACTTCATACTTATATATCTATATATATATATATATATATATATATATATATATATATATATATATATATATATATATATATATATATATATATATAGTTTGGTTTGTCATTTAAGACTTTATAAGAAGACTTGGTTGATTTGATTTCACAACATTCATTTGTTTCAAGATGAGTATATTGGTTCAGTCATTATTACGTTTGTAGATTGAAGGACACAATATATGGTTTGAAGCAAGCTCCCTATGTAAGATATGCCTTTCATTTTGGTTTTATGTGTTAACAATCTATTCTTGACAAGTATTAAGTGCTTGATGATCAAGCATTAGAAGGATTTGGCCTTAGAGTTCAAGATGAAATATCTTGGTTTGAGATATACTTTCGGAAATAAGAGACAATTTGGATACACCAATGATCACTAGGTTGGAAAGAAGGATAGTTTGGTTAAGGAAACTCTTTGGAGAGCTCTTTGAGCAATTTTTAGACATGAAAATTACATATTATGACAACTAGAACATGCTAAGTTATGTAGAGAATCTCATATATAGTTGGGACTAAGATATCTTCATTTATTGAGACAATGTTGTTGTATTAAAAAATCTTAGGCTTGTGGGTTCTTCCTCCACGAGAAGGAGAAATGATGACTAAGGTATACTTTCTATGACACATTTTTCTTCTAATATAATATTTGAATTGATGTCCTCCATGAATAACAAAACAAAGAATTGCTACTCTTTGTAATGTATGAGGCAATTGATATTCAGAGAGAGCAGCATGGATTGATGGATATGACCCTCCAGGGTAAGAGTCCAAGCTTATAAAGGAGACTGAGCTAGCTCTTCCCCCTTTTGCAAGCTCCCAGGGTAAGGGATTGAGTCGATGAGCTCCTTGGATTGAGGGAACTTGTGGGCTATAGGGTGTATCAGATCCTTACCTCAATGTAAGTGTGCATCTCCCCCTGCCAAGTATACCCTAGTTGGCATTTGTCTTTCCCACCCATCTAAGGAATGGGTGTTGGCTACTTGAGTTAGGGGAAATCCTTACCATTTATCGTAAGTGGCATCCCACTCAAGCTAGAGATGTAGGTGTTCTACCACTTGACTCTTTAGGGACTTGATGGGAACATCAATAGACAATAGTATATTTGTGATCCTTACCTCACGGTAAGTTATATCCTGCCTAGTTTCCTTTGATAATGGGTTGGCATGGGCTCCCCTATGATGTGGGTGAGTTGGAACTCCCAAATGACAATGTTTCTAGGGTTGTAGCATTGGGCTCCTCACTGGTAGCATTTCCTCGGTTGTAGCATTGGTCTCCCCGTTGCAATGCTTCTTGGGTTGTAGCATTGGGCTCCTCACTAGCAGAGTCTCTCGGGTTGTAGCATTGTGCTTCCCACTCACAAAGTCTCACAGGTTGTAGAATTGGGTTCCCTGCTGATAAATATTTTTGAGTAGTAGCATTAGCTCACAATTAATGATTCTGGGTGGTAGAATAGGCTCCTTGATGGACAGAATATCATAGCTTGAGCTCCAGTCTCATGTCAAATTCTTCTTCTTTTAGATTCTAGAGTTTTCAAAATATGAGCAGAAATAAGAATATATGAGAAGAGATAAGCATAGATGAGTAGAGTTGAGCCTAGATGAACACTGATGACATTTTTTTGATGAGATACTTGTGATGGGACACATGTTGCAGTTAGTAATTTATCCCTTGCTGAGAGGGAGTGTTAATTTGGCAGCTGGGCGATAAATTCCCTCCTTTGGACAATCTTCCTCATCAAGAAGTCCACTCCTTGTCATTGGAATAATTTAATTAGGTTATGGAAAAATATGTTTTTAATATGGAACCCCACATGTGCACAAAATGACCGGTTGTCCCAAAGGCGAAATTGGACACCATTAGATGGCTATAAATACAAGTCAAGTGACCCTCATTTCGACATCATCATCAAGCATTTTCTTCTTCTCTTTTCTGTGGTTTGGCTCACACAAGTTTGATGGTTGTTCATAGATATTGGTTCATACATGTCCAAAATTGGAGGGTTCGAAGCTCACATGTGTGGATTAGGGTTCTAGCGTGTAGTCGCTACTATTGGGTGTTGTGAAACAATATGGATTACGAAATTGCTTCTTCAACTTGGACTAATGAAAAATATTCTTAAACTTATTTATTTTGATCATTTTTCTTATGTTAAGTTACCAAATAGTCTTATGTTCCATGTTAAATCAAAACACATTGAAACAAGGTATCATTTTATTATTGATCTCATTAGCGAGATAGATATGGAACAATTTTATACTAAATACAACTTAGATGATATTTTCATGAAGGCACTTTCTTAACCAAAATTTGAAAATTACAATTCTAGAGTTGGTTTACATGTGCATAAGACTATCATCAAGAGGGAGTGTCAAAGTGGTGAGGTTATTGTTAGGTTTAGTTGCCTTACAAAGTTTAGTCTTTTATTGTGGAAAATAAATATGTTTGTGGAAGGTTTGAGTTTGTTATGGGATATCCAATTTTATTAGGAAATTGTTGTGATCCTATATGATATTTTTTTGACTTGGTCAAAAGTGTATTGTTGTGACCCTACGTGATATTTTTCTTAACTTGGTCAAAATTGTATTGTATTTATTTCAGTTCTAGTTGAATTGAATGTTTTCCAATTCTTTTGTGTGTGTATTTGTTTCCTTCTTTAATTCATGATACTTAGTTTTTGTTGTAAATTCTATGTTTGACTTTTGAGTTAGAGAGGAAATAGGTGTTGAGGAAAATTTTTGTTTTCATTGCATGTTCCATTAGGGATCTGTTGAGGTTAGAACAAATCAGCTTAATTTTTGAAAAAATAAAGGGGACCCTCATATAAAATTTTGAAAATCTTGCATTTATTTGTATTTGATTTTGTTTACTTTTATGATTACTTTTTTATGTTTCATAATTTCCCATTTTTTAGGTTTCCATCATCTTCTACTATTAAAGGGATTTCGAGTGGTATAAAGTTTTCCTCATTTTGAGTTCCAAATGAAAATTCATGGCCCTATGAAGTTTGATATTATTATAATTTTTTTATGGCATGACATACTCACATGGAAGGGATCATGAAACCTAACATGGATGATGGAGTGGGAGGTAGACTTGGTATGATGATTAAGAATATTATGTGTCTCATAGATCCATGTGGAAGTTCATCATAAAGAATAAGATAAATTGATAATGTGAGGGATGATATGGATATATCCAATTTTTATTTTTAATTTATTTAATTTTGTTTTGTTTTATTATGAATTAATATAATTTTTTAATTTATTTAATTTTTCTTTTTATTTTTTGGTGGCATGGCATAGTGACTTGGAAGGGGATATCAAACCTAACATGGATGATGAAGTGGGAGGTATAATTGATATGTTGATTAAGAAGATGATGTGTCTTATAGATCTATGTGGAAATTCATTTTATTTTATTATGAATTAATATAACTTTTTATGTTATTTTATTTTATTTTATTATGAATTAATATAATTTTTTAATTTATTTTATTTACCTCACCTCATATAGGTTCGCATATAGGAAATTTATTACATTTTATTTTATAATTTTGATTTCAACTTAGAAATTTATGCATGTTCAATCCATCTATATCTTTATTTTTAGTTTACACAAAGTATTATAATTACAAAATACAATATAAGCCCTTTAATATTTCTCCATATGATGCATGTGGTATATTATTTCTTGTATTTAAATTAAGTCTAAGATTAATTCATAGGTTTTATCAATGGTGATTGAGCGTTAACATTGAGAGGCCATGTTTAGACTTTTAGAACCCAAATTAGGCACATAATAGCTCATTGGAAAGCTAACATAGAGGAGAATAATTTGGGAAGGTTAATATAGTAAAATATATGAGGAAAATTATTTTAAAAGATGGAAAACATTTGTCTATGTTTTTCATTTTATTTTTTAATAAAATTTGTCACTTTGATTCGTTATTAATTTTATCTTTGATGTACATATAAGGATTTAAATGATATTGGAATAGATTTCAAAGATAAATTTGAATGAATCCAAGTATCAATTGAAGAAAAAAATAACTAAAATTTAAGAGACAATAAAGACATAATCCCTTCAATTTATGCAACATATTTATTGTTTATCAACAAATTATATATTTGCATTTCTAGTTTAGAAACAAAGGGAAAGATGTTTTGTTAATGTTAATTGAAGTTATTTTATAAATTCAACCCTCCAAAAAAATCAAGGGGCAATGCTTAGGTAAGGAAAAGGATTTTTCTATCACAGTTGGTCTTTGAAAATATTTTGTACCCTGAGACTTGAGGCCATATTTGAGTTTTGTGCATTTTTGTCATAGTTAAAAGACTCACGAAAAGCCTTGAAATTTATATTTTGTAATCGATATGAGTAGTACTAATCACATTTGGCTATGAATGAAAGATACCATTCAATTTTGTTTTCTTACATTTTCTCTCTTCCTTATATACCATTACATAACAGTAATAATGAACGTAAATATTGTTTTGAAACTTTTTGAAATGTGCATGCTACAAAGGATATTAGGGATGACTTTTTTGGGCTTACTAATAATATTGAGGATGTTATTCGGTAACATGGTCTAGAACACTTTAATTCTCAATTTCAGAGATGTGAAGATGCCATTAATAAAATTAATTATGTTACTGAAATTATTTGAAATTGTAATGAGTTCGTTGTTTGTGATCAATAAAATAGTGGAAAACTAAAATTCGAAACTCAAATATTATCCCCTAATAGTAATGATCATTTTAATAATAAGGAAACATTTAATTCTATCTTTTACACTAGTTATTTTTCAATATATCCTAACCTATTTTCTCATTTTGATTCACATGACAATGACTTTCATTTAGTAGTTCGTTCATATGCAAGCTTATTTTTAAAAGACAAGGGAAGTGTTATGAATTAAAGTAATTAATAATTATATGTCAGCCATGTTCAATAGGATGAAATAATAAATAATCATTCAAATGATAGATATGAAAAATCACATACATGCATGTTTAGATCATTTGATGATACTTATATTTCTGAACTATCTTGTTTTAAGGAAGAGAGAGGAATCATTTTTTATGAGTTTAAGTAGCAGTTTGCCCTATTGTTATTCCAATTTTTCCATGTGAGAAATTCCAAAGGGGAATCTGAAGTACAAAATGAAATATATCCTAGTGCAGAAAAAGTTATAATAAATTATTTATGAAATCAAAATGGTGCCCATTTTCTTAGAGAAAGAATTCACTCCGAAAAGTGATTTTGAACCTACAAATCATAATCCTAGTAAAATATCTGATAATCTTGAAAACATTTTGCAAATACCTAACAAAATTCAATTTGATTGCAATGTTTCAATTGATTCAAATAATTTAGCATGACCTTGTCATGATAATGTACTTTATGTAAATAAAAATTAAAAATTATTTTGAAACATTTTTAGTTCTATTTTATTAATTAGCCTAATGAATATATAATTGTAATATTTTATTTATTTAAATGTTTATGTGTTTTAATTGTAATATTTTACTTTGTGAATTAGTGGAATAATATACATTATCTAATCCAATTAATTTTCTCCCAATGAATGGAAATTTGAAAATATGAGCATTAGAAGATCTATCAAGAAAGTAAATCATTACAATTTCAAATAATGTTTAATCTCCATCATCTTGATTGGTATATCGGGATTAATAATAGCATCAAATTTAATAATCTTCCAGAAGCTCCAATATTTAAATTCCTTCACAAAATTCTTATCAATCATATTACCCATCCACGAATTCTTCACAATCAATGATATATTTTCAACTTAGTTTTACTGAAACACTTGAAATTTGGTTGGAAACATCATTCTCGAAGGGGTTTTTGTTGTATAGTAATATTAACACATTTTGTGACGTAAATAAAACAATAAATACTAACATGTTTCTGCAAGATATGGTGCATGAAGTTGCTTTACATCACTTTCAGCGAATATCTAATCGAGCTAAATTTTTCTTCTCGTAGTTTCACGTTTACCATAATGATTTTTATGATAACATAAAAACATGGTTAGAATAATATTTTTATGACGGCTACCATGATGATTTTTATGATAACATAGAAACATTGTGAGAAGAATATTTTTGTGACGTTTGCCATAATGATTTTTATGATAGCATAGAAACATTGTTAGAAGAATCCTTTTGTGAAAGATATTCTTTTGTGAAAGATATTCTTTAGAAAGGAAAGTTATTTTCTTAATTGTCAGAATAGGTATAGAATTTTAAAATTTTTCTTTTTATAGTTATTATTAATTAAATCTCTATTTCTTATTTTTAGTTATTATTAATTAAATCTCTATTTCTTATTTTTATGGTATATATGCTTGTATGTTTAAAGAAACATGATATACTACATTAGAGGTTTAATTTTAAATAATTTTAGTCATTAAAGTAGATTAGAATAGGGTTAGAGGTAGTAAAGTTTCCAATTAGAATATATTTATTTTGTTCATTTTACTGAATTTTGTAGATATGGTTGGTATTCATAATATAGTTTTGATATTTATGTAAAGTATGTTTTTCATTCTCAAAATAAAAAATAAAAAATAATTGTATTGATCAAAAGACAATTAAATTTTTGCTTTAGCACCACAAGTAGTCCAAGTTTGCCCTCTACCCTTCGAGTCGGCTCAACTATTTGTGGCACCCATTCAATCCATGGATTCTCTCTATATTGAACTCATTCGTCATCCTCTCCAACTGATTAAACTTGAGCATCAAGAATAATATCTTCAAGGAATACAAAGCAAGGAAGCAAGAAAAACTAAGGTCAAGGAGAAGATAAAAGTTAAGTCAAATACTCTGAATGGGTCAAATGTTTTATATGGTATATATCTTTATTGAATGATCAAATATTTGCAAAATAGGAGGTTTAATATCTATGAGTTATCTATGTGCAAGAGATCAAAACATCTCTTTCAAAGAGGTCACAACTATGTGGATCATCTCTGTGAAAAGATGTTGAGGCTTTATGAATAATGTTTATGGTAAAGGGCTGAACTTTTGAGATTTATCATTGTGCATAAGGTATGGATCATATTGAGGAGGGATGACTTGGATGGTGGGTGGATGCACGTGCTAGTTAGTTTTTTCATAGATTTGACTTTCATACCTCTTGTTGAATTGGGTCTATAAGGAAAGAATTGTTGGGTTTTTACCCCAAGTGGATTTTCCCAAGGTAAACTTTGTATTATTCTTGTGCATAGTGATATCTTCTTTTCCTATATTATTTATTATTTAATTTTTGAAGGGTAGTTTCTTAATGAAGAAGTTGTAAATGCTAAAAGAAGACATATAGTCATCAAAGGTAATTATTAGTGTTTAGAAATAAGTACTACTCTACATTGTACATGAAAAATCATCATGATATGAGAGCTTTGGTGAAGGAAGAAAGTTGAAAATAACATCCAATTGAATCTCACTCTCTATCAAGAAATAATTATCATACCTCTATTTCCATGATTTCTGAGCAAATGGCTCCCACTTAGAAGGAAGGAAACAAACTTAGAGGATCCTCTAACTTCAAAGCATGGAAGAAGAGAATTGATCTTGTGTTAGAAGAACATGAAGTTCTGCAATATATCTAAGGAAAAGTACCTCAACCAGATGAAGATGATGATGATGATCTGAAAGAAATGTTTAGGAAGTGTGGGGTCAAAGAGTTAATAATTCTATTTGAATCTCTTAAGGACCATGTGATTCCATTTATTTCATAATTGGCTACTCCAAAGGAAGTCTACAATACTCTTGTTAATTTGTACTCAATCAACAAGATTTGTAGAAAATATCTTTGAGGAATCAACTTTGTGATACGTAAAAGTCAATGGATGAACCTATTTCTTCCTACTTCATGATAATTTCTCACATAAAATATAGGCTACAAATCATTGGTGAAGTTATTTCTAAATCTGAAATAATTACTACAACAATCAATGACCTGCTAGAGTTATGGGATTCATTTGCATTTGACATTTGTGCTAGAAAGGATGCTCTAAGCTTTGAGGAATTTTGGACCTCTTGCACTCAAGAGGAGTCTAGGATTATAACTAAAGGAAATTTTCATATCCATGAGAAGGATAATCTTAAGCTTTTGTTACAAGATTTAGAAGAAAAAATGGAAAGAATAAATTTGTTGCTCAAAATTAAAGTGCAGGTAGAAGATCCAATTCACAAGGAAAGAGAGATTTTTCAAATGTCCAATGTTTTAGATGTCAAAAATATGGACATTATAGAAATAATTCTCCTAAAGAATCAAACGGGAAGATGAGAAAGAACAATGATGATGATGATGAGAATCTTCATCAGAATAAATCGAAGAATGGTTCTTCCAAAGCCTTAGTAGCTGGTGATAAGGACTGATTTTACTAGAATTACTACAAGTAGGGTAGGAGAAAGAGGGAGTTGAAGGGGTCCCTCACATAAAATTAGATGTAATATGTAGCCCTTATTAGAATTGTTTAGTAAACCCTAGAAATTTAAAATTATTGGTAAGAAAGATCTAAGGTTTTTGGATAAAACCCTAGAGTTAGACCTAGTTCAATATTTCCATTCAAATATGTAACCCTAGCTAATGAAAGGAAGGAATGATGTAATTTGATACAAGGATTAGATCAAGAGAAAGTTGATCCTTTTTTTCTCAAAAGACAAGTATCTTATATATCTCTTGTTTGATTATTACTATTGTTGTTCTTTTACTATTAATTAGTCTCTTGTATATGTGTTCTTTGGTTGGTTGTAATTTCTCTTCCATGGCCTCTTAGTTAGGATTGTAGGTACATAGTATAGGTCACCAAGGCTTTGACAAGAAGATGGGAGAAGTGTAGGAATGAATCAAATCCAAAGGACTTTCCTAGAATCCTGACTTATTGTACTAGATGAGATCTGAATTTAGAAGGAGTGATTAGATAAGAAAGCTTGAGGTATGGTTTGATCAGGGTGTCTACAAGGTCTAGCAATAGAAGGTTCCCCTAGTAAGAGGGAGAAGATCATGACAAGTCATTTGTCCCTGATGTGAGGTACACTTCAATTATCATTGTTTTTGAAGATTGCACTAGCTTGATCCAGAGTCTGTTTTCCTCAATAATTGAGAAGGGAGAAGTGTACATAAGAGTTACCTCAAGCTTATGAGTAGAAAATATAATTGAATACTTTAGAGGTTTCTAGCGTCTAAGATAGATATTGTGGATTTTTGATAGATTATATATTGAAATACAATAGCAACAAAGGGAGCAACTTGAACTACCACATGAGGACATGTCTCAGTTTGAGAGGGAGCTCCCAATTTTGGTGTCTGGAAAAAAATGTGATCAAGTGAAGGGAACATAGTAGTTGATGGCTGAGGAAAGCCATTTTTCTCAGCATCTGGTACCATAATGTTATAGCTGGTCATGGATGATAAGTACAACGACATACCTAGTTTGCTAAGATAGTGCTAAAAATAGAATGAATTTGTTGCTTCACTTTTGGCTCCATTATAATTTTCTTCGATAAGCATAAAGTAGTCATCTATTGCACTCAATATGGAAGAGTTCGAGTGTATCATAGTCGAATTGACAAGATCAGAAGTAGTCTAATTGATGAGGTTATTTTCTATATTATTTTTTACCAGGTGTTGGTGATGACCACGATGACAGGTTGAAGCATGTGTCACTTCATTCGAGACATGGTGTTGAAAGGAGCTATGAATCTATAGTGCATCTCCACCGATAAAGAGATAGTTGATATTCTTACGATGCCTCTTCCTAGAGGGAGGTTTATGTACTTCCGAGAGAAGATTCGTCTTGTGGATATTTCCTCTCTCATTGAGAGATAGATGATGAGACTTCATCATCAATGGAAATACTCACTGTGTATTCATGACCTTCATTGGGGAGTGGTATGATATTCTCCCTATCTCATTATGACCTTAGTTGAAGAAGTTCTCCCTGTTTCATTATGATGTTGGTTGGAGAACAAATTGACAGATTATATAACATCATGGACTGACATTATTCATGTTTCACTTTGAGCTTGGTTGGAGAATGAAATGATAGAAGACATTCTCCTTGTTTCACTTTGAGCTTGCTTTTAAGACTAGTCCAATAGAGGATATTCTTCATATGTCAGTTAGACAATGGTTGGATAATATTCTTAGAGGTAGCTCAAATCTCTTTCTAGGGTGAGTAGGAGTCTCCTAGCATCATGCTCAGATCTCTTTTTAGAGTGAAATTCTTTATCATTGATGAGGCATATGGGGTTTCATCTAGACCATGTCTATAGTTTTCTTTCATGGTGAACCATGATTATGTTGGTGTTGGTAATTCTGATATTGATGATGATGCTTATTTTAATCTTGATCTTTCCCTAGAGAATTGGTCAACTTGTGATCATCTTGATATCCATTATGACTACCTCCCTAGCTAAGGGGGAGTGTTGAAGTTTGTAGTGATGGTCAATCTTTATAATATATTTTTGATGTTTATGTAAAGCATGTTCTTCTTGCTCAAAATAAAGAATAAATTATTTTGGTATTTATTATAGAACAAAATTAAATTTTTGTTTTAGCATGACAAGTAGTCCAATTAAGATGTATACCCTTTAAGTCGACTCACCTAAGAGTGGCACCCATTCGATCAATGGATTCACTAAATATATAATTCATTTTCCTCCTCTCCAACAAATTTGACCTGAGCATTAGCAATAATATATTCAAGGCATATGAAGCAAGGAAGGAAGCAGATCAAAGGTTAAGGAGAAGATAAAATCTAAGTAAATCTCTTTAAAAGGCCAAATATTTTCTATGGTATATCTTTGTACTAAAAGACCAAATCTCTGTGAACTAGGAGGCGAAACATTTGTGAGTTATTCTTGTGCAAGAAGGTCGAAAAATATATGTGAAAGAGGTAAAAACTTTGTGGATCATCTCTATGAAAATAGGTCGAGACTCTATGAGTAATATTTGTGGTAGGGTTCAAACTACTGAGTTATATCAATGTTCATAAGGACTACATCTTCAATGATACTTCTCTATGGAAAATGTAGTCAAATTATTAGTACTCGTGCAATTACAATCATATTGGGGACAAATGACTTGGACACATAGTGTATTCTCTTGTCGGTTAGTTTGTCAATAACTTTGACTTTGATATCTCTCATTGAATTAGTTCTCTAAGGAAATAATTGTTGTGTTTTTACCCCAAGTGGGTTTTCTCATAGTAAAAGTTTCCTTGTTCTTGTGCAATGTGATCTCTTCTTTTCTTTTATTGTTAATGGTTGAATTTCTGAAGTTTAATTTCTTGATGAATAAGTTTTTGAATGCTAAAAGAAGACATATAATCATCAAAATTAATTATCAATTTTTACAATTAGGTAATAACCTACATTATACTTGAAAAATTGAAACATTTGGATAGTGAAGTTATGTCGAGTGGGCGACACAATATCATCATGACATATTCAAGGAAGTTCACTTTTTCTTTCTTCTCCTAGTTATATTTCATCCTACCCATGCGTCATTCATTAAAAAATTTCATCCAAGTTCTATCTCTAACTTCTATCAATTTTCTACAATAAGGAATTTGACAGAATATGTCTAATATATTCAGTTTTTAAAGCATGACTCAACTAGGAAGGAGAGCAAAAGTTGGAACATTTTTATTTTTAGTTACACATTAGTTTTCATTTAATCTTTTAATGTGTGGCTTAACTAATGGGTCTCTTTTTTTCAAACTGATAATTAGTTTAGTATTTTAGAAACTCACTCTTTTCTATTTTCTCTGAAAACACCATCTCAGGTAAAATTAATATGTCACAATCTTAATTTAAGTGAAACGACATAGTTACATGCAAAACAATTAAAAAAATCAAATTTTTACAATTCAACATATCCTCGAGAATTTGTCTTCGCCTTCAATTTTTGAAAAAGTGATATGATGGCTTATTGTTTATTTAGATCTCGTTTATTCAAGGCTTATAATTCAATAATTTTATCTTATATTTTTAATTAAGTTTTTTTATACTTTTCTATACTCTTGCTTCTTGTTCTTTTTTTTCACTTTCAAATTTATTGTTATGATTCTTTTATTGAAAATTTGCAAGCTTTTATGTTCCTTTTGTTTGCATGAAATTTTTTAAAGGCATTGTAACGCTCAAAAAATAAGTGATAGAATATGGGTTATTCTTAAATTCATGTCGACAAATAAAAGAATCACACCTAATCATCCATAAAATGATCTAGGACTTCCCAATAAAATTTATATACTTGTGGTAGAATTCCTTCATTAATATGAATTCATATTTGTAATACTAACACATTTATACTTTAGGTTTCTTTCAAGTTCTTCTTATTTCCCCCATTTACCTCACATTAAAATAAGTTTAGAATCATTGATGGAAGGAAGATCTTAGGGTAAGCTTTGGAAGTAAGTGAACTACCAACAAAATCTAAATAACTCTTGTATCACCCCACTTCCTTATGCCTAAGTTGCAAATAAAAGGAAATTTAAAATATTTTCATAAATCTGAAATGTGATTTCAAAATATAATAAAAAGAAGTTGGAGGCATCATATCGTTTGGGAAGTCCAACTAAACTTGTCATTTCTATGGATGTTGGCTAATAGTAGGGACATACCTGTATAATACCAAGGCACCTTAATTGGGGCTACGAACTCATGTGGGTAGAGAAGTAATACTAGGTCAAGAGAGATGAGGAACACACATAGGGAATTGTTTACTTAACCAGAGTGAATGCCCCATGTCATCCTTTAGATCAGTCTTTTGCATATTTGGAAGATAACCAAAATTAACATCATAAATTGACTTGAAGAAATGATTTATTAGTCACCCGATGTTTGTGATTAGTGACAATATCTATTATATTCATAAACATAAGGTGGTACTCATAAATAAATAAATGTATATTTATAGTGATTACACTTATTATTAATAGTATATGTTAATAAGACTTTTAGCTAAATTGAGAGAGAGATAACTACTTTTCCCTATTGTGTCACTATTTATTGAAGCTTCAACAACACCCCTTAATTTTTGAAAAAATAAAAGCCCACCCATATAAAAATTTGAAAATATTTCCTTTGTTTTCATTTGATTTTGTTTTCTTAAAGAATTAAATCTTTGTGTTTCATAATTTCCAATTTTTGAGGTTTCCATCATCTTCTACTCCTCAAGAGATTTTTGGTGATATAAGGTTCTCATCATTTTGAGTTCTGGATGAAAAGTCATGGCCCCGTGAATTTTTCCATTATTATCGTGTTTTGGTGACATGACATGCTGACACAATAGTCAATGTGGAAGCTAACATGGATGATGAACTTGAAGGTTGAATTCACATGTAGACTAAGAAGATGATGTGTCCCTTAGATACATATGGAAATTCATCATAAGGAATGAGATGACACATTTGGTTATGTGGGGAATGATAGGGATTGATCTCATTTTTATTTTTATTTTTATTTTGTTTTATTTTATTTTTATTACCACAATTAATTGGATTATACTTTCTAGGTAAATTCTCACCCAATCAAGCTCACTCATTTATCGAATATGTGGACTCCTCCATCTATACCTTCCTATTTAATTTCACACAAATTATTACAATTACAAAATACAATATAAACCCTCCAAGCTTTCCCTCTGTGATGCATGTGGCATATTATTTTTTGTATTTAGATCAAAGGTCAATATTAACCCATGAGCTTGATTAGCAGTGGCTAACCATAAAGTTCAAGAGGCCATATATGGAGTTAAAGAAGGCCAAATTTGGCACATAATAGCTTTTCAGAAAGCTAAGATGGAGGTGAGTAATTTAGGAAGGTTAATTTGGTCGAATTATTGAGGAAAATTCCTAAAAAATATCAAAAATATTTGTCTGCATTTTTAGTTTTATTATTATTATTATTATTTATTTTTTTCATCCATTTTTTTTTTTTATGTACATATGGATTTAAATGACGCGAGAATAGACTTCAAACAAAAATATGAAATAATAAAAGTCTCAATTCAAGAAAAAAATAATTAAAATCAAGGAGACAATAAAGACATAATCCCTTTTGTTTCATAAACAAATTTATCTTCATCAACAAATTCTATATTTTTATATTTAGTTTAGGAAAATAGGGAGAGGTATTTTGTTCCTATTGATTGAAATTATTTTATAAATACAACCCTCCAAAAAGAATAGGGGGGATGGGAATGCTTAGGCCAGGAAAAAACATATGCTCTCATAGTTGATCCTTGAAAATATTTCGCATACTGAGGCTTGAAGCCATATTCAAGTTTTTTGCACTAATGTAAGAGTTTGAATATTGGTGGAAAGACTTGAAATCTATATTTTTAATTAGTATGTGTACTTCTATTCATATTTGTCTATCAATGAAAGATATGCAGTCAAGTTACATGGTTTTTTTTACTTAAACTGTTATTTTATCAGATGAACTATTTATGTGATTCATCAATTCAACCATATCCTAAATTTAATTGTTGATATGTGAATCGAAGTATGTGCTCATGTGGTTTCGGTCACTACTTATTCAGTCAACTGAATATGCACATATATCTCAATTACTTTAAGTCATATGAACTATCTATCTGATTTATTGGTTCATCTTGCTATTAAATTCAATTCCTATTAATTCCATATGTTCTTAATTCAGATTTGGATTGTTTCCTCTCTTGATTGAGATAGGTTAGAATTGAGTAGATAGAAATAAAATAATTCTTTCTTTTATGCATAATAGAAATAGAATTGCATATAGAATTTAGTTGAGCTTCAATGAATGTCTCCTTTCGAGGAGACATACATTTGGTGGAAACCAAGCCCACATATCGGTGTATGTCACCATACCAAATGGATAAAGGTCTAATTGGGACATTTACTTGGTGACTATCCCTTGTTGCAGGCAAGGAGTTTTCTACTTGTCAATAGGTTGGGTCTGTTCTAAGCTCGTCCAAATTATCAAGAAAAAATAAAAGTGAATTAATAACACGTAAAATAAAATAGTAAGTTTACATAAAATGTTACTACCATTATCAAGTATGCTTCTTAATCAACATAGTACTATGTTGTAGCGGCTACAACCACCCTCCAAAATTTTACCTTAGCTTCATTTTGGGGCCTCCATACCAAAATCCTAGTAGCATGTCTTGCATTGCCTAGGCACTTGTGTTTTCAATTGATTTTATATTTATCTTTACATCTTGTGATTGGTAACTTGTCTTGCTTTCCATCCACTTGTTGACCTCCCATGACTTGGTTTGATCTTAGTTCTTGCGTTGTCTTTAAAAACTACAAATTCCTAGAGGGTGGACTACATTGCACAGAGAAACCTAACAGTCTTCATTGCCATCAAAAACTATGTAGAGTAGGCAGTCCGCCTTACTCTCAAAAACTGTGCAAAGCAGGCAGTCAACCTTTCTCTCAGAAACTACACAGCGAAGGTAGTCAAACTTTCTCTCCAGAATTTTCCATATCATCCTTGGATAGATCTTTCTAATGAGGTATTTTTTGCATCAAACAAATATTATATGCCAAATTTACGACCCCGGGAAGTTGATGTACCAATTTACCCCAACGGGGCCCATATTTTTGTGTTTTATCTCCTAGGGTTAGGTTTTTGGATATTTTTGGTTTTCCATTGTTTCTCAATAATACATAGGTCCTCAAGCCTCATTGTGAAATAGTTTAGAGGCATGTAGTCAGCACATCGCTTCTCATAGATAAGATACCATCACCCTAGTTAGTCTTATTTACAAGCATATTTCAGTATCTGATATTAATGAAATGAAGTGTTATTTCTATTGTATCTCTATATTTAGGGTTATATATGTAATTTTTTGTGTTCTTGTTTAAACTCGGATCAGTTGTATCAGAGCGGTCTTCTCTTCCTCTGCTTTTCTTTGCGTGTCCCCAATGAGGTTGGGATATAAAGAGTTAGGCCTTCAACTAGTCAAACTTTTGTAAGACCAACCTCAAAAATCTTGATGGCCTCCCATGGTAGATGAACATAAAGATGAGGGGAAGAAGCCCTCAAGTGATAAAGGAAGATAGTGATGGACAACATCACCCAGAGCCTTTAGGGGCTACCTAAGGGCGACACATCTACTTCTAGTGGCTATTCTAGAAGTGCCACACCCTTTAAGGTGAAATTTAAGTTTAACATTCCCATATTTGATGGTCAGATAGATGCATACGTTGTAGATAAATGGTTAAATATGCTAGAACGATATTTTTTGTTCATGATTTTTCCAGTCAAGAAAATATTACTTTTTCTTTGCTCAAATTTGCCCCCCACATCAAGGACTGGTGGGAAACCTACTGTAAGAAGAATTCTGAAAGTACGCCCTCACTATTTTTGGCCACGCCCACTTGGTGTTCATTCTAGGACACCATCAAGGAGCAGTACTACCCTGTAGGGAGTTATGAGGATAAATACATAAAGTGGAACACGCTCCAATAGGGAAGGGACCAAGACATGCAGGGGTTTACAAATGTTTTTCATACCCTTTTCATGAATTTTGGTATCAACGATTTTGAGAAGCATTTGGTACTCAAGTAGTGTGGCTGCCTACCCAGGTACATATGAGATGAGATGGATTTCCTGGAGATCTCCTCACTCGGCATGACATACCGATATGCTGTAAAGATCGAGAAGAATTTTAAATAGAAAAAGCAATACTTTGGATCTACAAACCCGAAGAAAGGGAAAGGCACACCCAAACCATAGAGAAAAGGGAAAATCTAAGGCGAGGTGACCCAGGATAACCTGTCAAATCCGCAAGCAAAGAAAAACACCATGAAGACAAAGGACACAGGAATGTGGTGTGAGTTTTATAATAGCTTCACTCACAACACAAGTGAGTGTCAAGCAAAGAAGTCATTGGTGGCCAAGTTGAAGGATTCTGAGTCTGATGCATGTTCCAAATCTAAGTTAGAACCCAACAAGGGGAATAAAAAAGTGAAGCATATCATTGAAGCAGATCCCAACACCACTGTGGCAACCATAAAGATTTAGAAGATCAAGCCCAAAGATACAGAAGAGGGGGAATGCCTATTCCACTCATAAATGTGGGTAAAGGGTTCTCTGTTGCTGTTCATTGTCAACAACGGGAGCCAAAAGAACTTCATTTCAGAAAAGATCCTGAAGCAACTAAGCCTAGCGACTATAGCACACCCATATTCGTACACCATTGGGTGGATTCACCAAGGATGTGATCTCCTTCATAGCTAGTAGTGTCACCTTCCCTACAACATCAAGCCCTTCATGATGAGGTACTGTGTGATGTTTCTCCTCTTGAAGTGTGTTATGTATTATTAGGTCAGCCACACTTATGGAAGAGCCATGTTGTATATGAGTGTAGACCCCGCTACGTTATGATTTATTTGGGTGCTAAGTTATACATGATACCAAAGGTAGCCCCACCTACTGCCATCTCTTTGATCTCTGCTAAGAAATGCATTATGGTCATCTCCCAAACTAGGAATTTTTTTTTCTTTTAGTTTCACTCTCAAAGTAAGGGGAATGTGGTAGCCACATCCATGGCCCCCAGTAGGGGTTCCTCCAAGAAACAGAATTCGGTGGATGTGCTGTGGAAGAATACATGGAAATCTTCTCCTCACCATAGGGGTACCCTTCCATTGTCAGGTCAAGCATCCAATCAATCTAAATCCAAGAGCACCATTACCCAATAGGTCGATATATCATTGCTCCATTCTAGACAACAAAGAGATCAAGTGAAAAATCTAGGAGTTGATGCAAAAAGGGCACATCCAACCAAGTTTCTCACCTTGTGGAAGCCCGATTGTACTTGTACAGAAGAAGTATGGGGCTTGGAGGCTGTGCATTGATTATCAAGTGCTAAACAAAATCAATGTCAAGAACAGGTATCCAATCCCATGTATTGATGACCTCCTGGACCAACTCAAGTGGTCTAATTATTTTAGCAAGAAAAAACTAGGGTCTGGTTCTCACCAGGTTCCAATTAAGCCCAAAAATGTAGGGAATACTTGCTTTAAATCCAACAAAGGCCTTTTTGAATGGTTAGTTATGCCCTTCAGGTTGAAGTACTCCCCTGCCACTTTTATGAGTCTAATGGATGACATATTGCAACACTTCACTAACTCATTCATTTTTTTTTATCTAGACGACATCCTCATCTTCATCAAGAGTTGGGAAGAACACTTGCAACACATTCGACAACTTCTTCAAACCCTTCAGCAACATAAGTTATGTGCCAAATTGGAGAAATGCACATTTGGCATGAGCCAAGTCGAATACTTAGGTTACATCATAGATAAGCATGGTGTGCATGTGGACTCGACCAAGATCCATGTCATTCAGGATTGGCCAGCCCTAAACACTCTAATGGAGCTTCACAATGTTTTGGGCCTTACAAATTTTTATCGAAGGTTCATGTTGGGATTCCCCCATATCACTTGGCCATTGAGTCATATTTCTAAGGGCAGGGTTAAAGGAAAGTTATCTTGGTCTGAGTCCCAACAAAAGGGCTTTATTGAATTGAAGGACCACCTCTGCTCTGCACTAGTACTCACACTACCGGACCTGCAAAAACCATTCGAAATCAAGACAGACACCTCAGACTATGTTATTAGTGCAGTCATCACCCAACACGAGCATCTAGTGGCCTATCATAGTGAGACACTTTCTGATGCAATTCAGAAGTACCCCACCTATGATAAAGATATGTATTCCATTGTGGAGGCTTTCTCACAATAGAAGCACTACATTCTTGGGAAGGAGACGGTCATCGACACCAATCACCAACCTCTTCAGTTTATATAGACATAGGGGAAGTTACAGAATGATCGCCATAAAAAATGTTCTACATATCTGGAACAATTCCACTTGAAAACTAAATACAAAAAGGGTATCACCAATCATGTTACAAACTTCCTCAGTCGACCCTCAGTTGCAGCACTGACTACTGTTCTCAACTCTTGTGGTCACGAGACCTCTAGATGGTCACGACTATACAAAAATCATCTAGAGTTCGCCTCCACATACCAGATTCTAGGAGATGGAAATAAATTTCATGATTTACACCTCCATGATGCATTATTATGTACCTAGGCCACATTTTTGTTCCTTCAAGTGAGCGTGCCAAGCTGATCTGCGAGGCACACTACAGTTCGGTAGCAGGGCACTTTGGTTTGGAAAAATTGTGTTTCTATTAATAAAGTACTTTTATTGGCCCAAAACCTAACTGGATGTTGGGAAATATATCAGATCCTTCAATACCTGTGCTATCACCAAGCCAACCATCAAGAAGCAAGGCATGTACAATCCTCTACCTACACTCAACCAGTCATGGGAATCCATCTCCATGGACTATATGTCGGGCCTCCCTTATATAAAGAATGGTAATGACCATGTATTTGTGGTCATGGATAGATTTTCTAAGATGGCTATATTGGTAGCCTGTAATAAGAGTATCACAACAAAGGACACTTTCAAACTCTTCTTTGAATGAGTATGGGTACATTTTGGGATCCCGCAGAACATTATATCAGATTAGGATAGTGATTTCCTTAGCACATTCTGGTCAAGCCTATGGACGTGATTGGACACCAAGCTCACAAAATCGACTGCCTTGCATCGTCAGACCTATGGCCAAATGGAGGTCGTTAATAGGATTATAGTGCACATACTCCACATGTACAACTCCAAGAATCTTCGAACCTATGATGAAATTATTCCATATTGGCAACATAGTTATAATAGAGCTCTCCATAGCTTGACTAGTCAGAGTCCCTTTCTAGTGGGTCTTCTATTTCAACCATTATGTCTGATTGATGTTTTCATGCCTCATGCGACTACTTAGAACCCATCCAACCCATCGGGTAGCAGGTCCACAATATTCTAGAGAAATCAAATGGCAAGTACAAGTAGCGACATGATCAACATTGGGTGCCACACAAGTTTCAAGTGGGAAATAAAGTCTAGTTATATTTGAAGAAGGAATGCCTTACCAGAACCTATCGGAAACTTAGAACATTCTGATATGGTCCTTACACCATTACCAAGGTTGTGAGAGACAATGCATTTGAGCTCAGCATTCCCCTATTCCTTGGCCTACACCCAGTGTTCAATGTGGAACACCATCCACCATACTTCCCACCATTGTTGGACACATTAGACATTACAGAACAACTCACACCTATAGTGTTAAATTTAGATTACATGGAACAAGCCACAACTGATCATATCATGGACACATAGATAAAGAACACCCGAAAGCAAAGGATCAATCTATATTGAGTTATCAAAGCAAGCCAACTCCTTCACCAGGGCACACCTATAGTGTTAAATCTAGATTGCATGGAATAAGCCACAACTGATCATATCATGGACACATAGATAAAGAACACCCGAAAGCAAAGGATTTATCTATATTGAGTTGTCAAAGCAGGCCAACTCCTTCACCGGGGACCAAGTTTAGTAGAAGTTTCCTCATCTCATGGAGGAACTCAACACAATGGAGACCATTGCTTCATAAGTGGGGAGGAATGATCAAGGTGGATATTGGTGGCCACCCGCCTATTCCACTTGGACCCCCACCATTATTTCTTTTAGTTTTTTATTTTCCTTCATTCTAGCACATTTTACTATTTTTGGCAATTTTTCAGGTCCTTAACTTCCAGAGCTGTTTTGAGGCCCTAAAAGATGTTTTTTTGGAAAATCATCAACATATAATAAAATATTTTAACTTGATATTTGTTGTCAGTAGTTTTAGTCCTCGAATAGATATTTCTAGTGAGGTATCATGTGTGTCAAATGGAGATCATATGCCAAAGTTACGACCCCAGGAAGTTGATGTATCAATTTACCCCAACAGAGCCGATAATTTGGTGTTTCATCTCCTAGGGTTGGGTTTCTGGATGTTTAGTGTTTTCCATTGTTTCTCGATAATAAATAGTCCCTCAAGGCTCATTATAACACAATCTAGAGGCATGTGACTGCCAAATCTCTTCTTAGAGATAAGCTACCATCACCTGAGCTAGTCTTATTTCCATTCTATTTGTAAGCATATTTCAATATCTGATATTAATGAAATGAAGTGTTATTTCTACTGCATCTCTATATTTATTTTTATATCTGCAATTTTTTGTGTCCTTGTTTAAATTTGAATTAGTGCAACACGAATGGAAACAAGAACAAGAGAAAGTACAGGGCACATAAACAGAGAAAACTGCACTGATACAAGTTGAAGACTCAGATCCACCAGCAACAGATGTTGAAAAGGGTGATTGATCGTAGGAGAAGGAACTTTCTCAGTAGGATGAACAAATGGTTGAAAGTATGGACACGAAGATAGTAGAGCCAGAATAGGATTAGGAGACAAACCTCATGCCAAAAGCAACAGAGGTCACTCCACAAGCTTCACCAACTCTGTTTGCAGAGAAAATACCAAGTGAACAAGGAGAGAGTGTTTTCCTTGAGGATGACTCGGGAAAATATATGTACAACATAGCCTTTGACGAGTCATGACACAGGGTTATACAAGTGCACAGATTGCACAGCGTGGAGCATCATACATCTCCTGCACACTTTGAGGAATAGGTGATTATGTCTGATGTGCAAAGACATCTAGCTACTTTGGTCAATGCTATGAAGGCTTATGTGAAATCCACAAGCTCATGTGTGAAGTTCTTAATAGCATAAAATGAGCACATGGCTAAAAGCTTGCAAGCGGCCATGGAGAGGGAAGAAAAATCAACAAGATTCGCCAAACAAGAAATGAACAAAGTGATACTCACTAAAGTGTCAGCTCTTGAGACAATCATGCAGAGACTATATGATAGGCTCGTCAGTATGCAAAAGGCAGTTGTCCATTTACATGGCTTTCATCAATGTTGCATCCAGATTTCACGCATGCTCACAGACATACATGTCATTTTTGATCACGTATAGACATGGAAAATGAGGTACAAGGGAACCCCATTTTAATTTCACAACATGATGAAGCCGCAGGAAAAGTTGGACAAATCATGCATCTAGAGTCAAATCCAGAACTATGAGGAACTCTCGCTATTCTTCAGCAATGTTGAGGCTTCATATGCATGGTTTTTCAGGAGTTTGGATGTCATCGTGTAGATGCACAAAATCCCATCCATCAGAGCACTCATCGAATCTAGAGAGAAGAACCAAGTCCGATTAGAGATTTACATGTAGTTTGAGTAGTTGATGCGCACGACTGCAAGTGCATACTTGTAGATCAGCACAGAGAACACACAGAGTTATTTCACTAGTACGGCCACACTCAAGACTATGTTTCACATGTTACAGGATGATTTGGATAGAGGTTACAGGTTAGTATACCCAGAAGCGATGGAGACAAGAGTTCGTTTCCAGAAATATGTCACCAAACAGTACGCAGACAACATTTTGCTCTACCAATCTTGGCATCGGTTCGCCACCAAATATCACTAGGAGGATGTTGCAGAGTTGGTCTTTTCCATATCCATCTATGTCTTAGTGGAATCTTGTCTGGCTGTCGCAAGACTATTTTTGTCCCACATGGGTATAGGTGGAAATATTTTCATTACTGTAAATATGTTGTAAAGTGAAATTCCTAGTGTCATTAGTGGAACTCAAACATTCATATGTAATGTAAAGTGTTACATGTAATGAAGTTGAAGAGTCATGATGGTAGTCCAAGAATCAAAGGGAAATGTCAAGGGTCACCCCACCCTTTGCTATATATAGAACCTTAGAACTCATAGAAAGGGCTTCTGGCTAAGCACTAATTAGGGAGGGCTTGGAGTGTATTGTGGCGAGTCTTAACTTCTCCATAGTGCAAAGTGAGTACATCTCTTTGGAAGAGCAGGCGATGTTGACTATAATGTTCCACTATTGGGGCTAGTGGTTGTCAGTGGTGTATGTATGGATGAAACTTTCACTTAATATATATATATATATATATATATATAGAGCCAACACATTTTCATGCCTATGTAGTTATTGTAGTTGGACTATTCTAGTTGCTTTAACAATGTATGTCATTTAACTTATGCATTTGTGTGTGAACTATTTTTTATGCAATTGTATGAATCTGGTTGCAATCATGTTATTGGTTTAACTCATCACTTGGATTGTAGAGTATTCTGGTTTCTAGTTCGTGATGTAATTTAGCTCGTGTGTTCCTTTTAGGTTGGGTACTATTACAGGCTTCTAAGGGACACACTTCTTTTTCCCCTCTGTGTGTTAGAACCCCCATGCATCTCACTCGACTCGTCGCAAGTTCATACACTTGCTTCCAACAAAGGTATCACACCTACCTCTGTGCACTATTGCAGTCAAGGTATTGGTTTACTACTCAATGCTAGGGCTTCTACTCCAAACAATTTGAGGTCTAGTTGGGACTTCTTACCAAGGATATCGCCTAACATGTTGGCGGGTCCAACACCATCAACATATTGATTATTTTTATTCTTGCATTCCGGATAAACAAAGTAATGGATAATAATGTATTTTAAAATAGGATAAGAGTTGATATGCACATTGGAGATAGTTATATTTTAGTTAAAGATATCATCACTATTGAGTATTTAATATTAAATGGTTATATTAATTCTATTTATTATTTATTAGAATATTTTTTCTTTTTTCTTTGGAAGAAACCAATAATTTATTTTTATTATTTTAAATGCTATAAAATTACATTTTTACATGTTTCTTTAGGTATTTTTTTTAACTGGTTTTATTTGAGATATTGTAAATGGAGATATGATATTATATCTATAAATGGAATAAATAAAATGCTCAAAATCGATAAAGACTAAGCATTGATTAGAGATAAGAAATATATAACACATTAGCATCTCTTGCTCCCACCAATATTCCATGAAAAGGACGGTGATAATATTTCAGAAATTCCCCCTTCCTATTTTATTATCAATCAGGTATGATGATCCATCGGAATTCTAGATTTGGATAAACCATTAGCTTTCATATTTATCTCCTTATATGCATGTTGAAAAGGAAGATGGTTGGAAGACACTCTCAAATATTTAAACTCTTACAAGACATAATTTTGGAACATATTGTGACATCTTCATTCATCTTTTACCTGTCTAATGATAAATGGGAATCATCGAACACCTATAAAAAATTAATTCCTTTTTCATTCACAAAAATCAATACTAATTTTAGTTTCATAAATTCTCATAATTATCTCATCGCTCGCAAAATATTTCCCTAAATTTAATGGAATGATTATTTGTAAACAATATAATCACTCCCCCTCCACATACAACAAGATCTCCTTGTATTATCTCATCCAAGAAAGCCAAGGGAAAGTTCTTACCAACTTGTACTTTATCACTATCCTTAGTAAATTTTCTTCTTTATCCTATGGTAGATGACTCAATATGTTGAACCCATTGGTTGGAGACTTTATAGAAAGATTGTATTTTTATTTAAAAATTGAAATGTTCCTCGAAAAACATATTCCCTAGGCCACTATTAATGGAATATATTTAAACCATTATTTGTGGATTTCCTACACATTTCCTAGAGCCTACTTCAATATATTCCCTAAATAGACATTTTTGAAATCTATTAGTATCGTCACTTCTAACCACATCTATTTTTAATAATACAATCCATGGTCAAATTACCATTTGTCACCTTGTTAAATCTCCAAAGTGCACATCTCTAACCCACTTCCAATTACTCTTTTGTAATATGTTTCAAATTAATATTTTAACCTATAGTCCTTTCCATTCCTTTAATATAGAGATGTACACATTCATTTGAACATGCCCACTCTCCTATAAAAATATATTCTTTAATTACCTATTTCTAATTTTTTGAGTATCAACCTTGTAAATAAATCTATATTCTTTAATTACCTATTTCTAATTTTTTGAGTATCAACCTTGTAAATAAATCTATATAACTTCATGTCACAGCCTTTACTTCCATGCATATTATAATAAATTTATATAATTATTTGCATATTCATAATTATCTATCTCAACCATTCCACTATAACCATTCCACTATTAAAATGGAAAGCTTTCATAATTATAACTTCAGGTCACACCCTTTACTTCCACTCATATTATAGTAATTTTGTATAAATCTTCATATATTCATAATTATCTATCTCAACCATTCCACTATTAAAATAGAAAACCTTCATAACTATCAAGCTACATACAGACATAGATATTTTAACCAAATTATAATTTTGGTGAAGGCCTTCCATATATAGTTATAAATAATATAACGCCAAATATTCATCGCTTAAATTTAAGCAAAGTCACAATTTCATGTGATGAAGGCTCGTCAATATCCATAATTTTCTCCCCAGCTCATGCTCGCTGCAAGGAAATCATGTGATTATAAAAGTATTATAATTTTTACACCTTTGATGTTTTAAATGATATGAATGAAAATGATTGGATTAGAAGTATAAGACGGGATTTTGTATCAATCCATGTATTAATATATGAATTTTCAGTTGAAAATAATACATTTATTTGATTAATATCAAATGTACTAGTTGATGTAGGTATAAGGTATGTCCTGTAGGTATAGGCGAATTGGGGATTTAAGCTTCGTAATATATAGGAATTTGGGATTTAAGTTTCCTAATATATAACATTTTATTTTTAAGATCATTAAAAATACTTAAAGTGTGTCTTGTAGGTATAAGTGAATTGGGGATTTAAGCTCTGAATATATAAGAATGCAGGATTTAAGTTTTTTAATACATAGTATTTCATTTTCAACATCATCACTATTGTATCTCAAAAGATTAAATATATATATATGATCAGAGAAAAATAAATATATATTATTTTAATTTAAAAATTTTCTTATTTAGTTTATGACACATAAAATTAGACTTTTATAATATAACTATATCAAACTTTAACATTACTAGATAATTAGGTTGTGTCTCTTATGACTATATTAGATTTCCCAATATATATGTGTATAACTTTTTTTAGATATAATTAATCATAGTTGTGATTAGCATTCATTAAAACTAGAATTAAACTAAAATTAGTTTATTATATTTTAGGAGAATGGCAAGAAACTATTTGGATTTCTTTTAAATCATGTCTTTATGCTTAAAAGAATTAAGAAAAGCATTCCAATCTCAACATAATTTTGATAACTTAAAACGTTAAAAACATCAATATTGTGATAGATATTTTCAAATCTAGATCTATTTTAAGTATATCCATGACAACTTAATAGCAAACACTTTCTGTTTTCAAATTTTCTTGTCACAAAGATGATTGTATCTTAATCTTTTTTTTATCTTCTAATTTTTTACTATATTAACATTACTACTTTAACATTACTAGATTATCCTGTGAGGTCGTGTCTCTTATGACTATACTAGATTTCCCAATATAATATATATATGTGTGTGTGTAAGTTTTTTTTAGATATAATTAATGATAGTTGTGATTATTAAACTAAAATTAGTTTATTATATTTTAGGAGAAAGGCAAGAAACTATTTGGATTTCTTTTAAATCGTGTCTTTATGCTTAAAAGAATTAAGAAAAACATTCCAATCTCAACATAACTATACTAGATTTCCCAATATAATATATATATATATGTGTGTGTGTAACTTTTTTTTAGATATAATTAATGATAATTGTGATTATTAAACTAAAATTAGTTTATTATATTTTAGGAGAAAGGCAAGAAACTATTTGGATTTCTTTTAAATCGTGTCTTTATGCTTAAAAGAATTAAGAAAAACATTCCAATCTCAACATAATTTTGATAACTTAAAACCTTAAAAACATCAATATTGTGATAGATATTTTCAAATCTAGATCTAATTTAAGTATATCCATGACAATATAATAGAAAACACTTTTTGTTTTCGAATTTTCTTGTCACAAAGATTATTGTATCTTAATCTTTTTTTTACCTTCTAATTTTTTACTACATCATAAATTGTCCTTCCATCCAGCCATATATATCAATAACTTATGACTTCGCCAAGAGTAGTCAGTTTTCTACTCTGAGAATTATCAAAATAAAAAAACAGAGTTTTCTACTCTTTGAGCATTATCAAAATAAAGCAACATGTCCTTCTTCAGGACTTGATCCTAATTGAAAGGGAAAAAACCATAACAAAACATTTTTCCTTCTCGAAATTATCCTAGTTGGAGGGGAAACAAACCATTTTCCCAACCACTCCCATTAAACCCAGGGCACTGTGTGTCTATTTTTGAACATGTCCTTCTTCGGGAATTGATCCTAGTTGGAAGGGAAAAAGCCATAACAAAACACTTTTCCTTCTGGAATCGATCCTAGTTGGAGGGGAAACAAAATTTTTTCCCAACCACTCTCATTAAATCCATGGCATTATGTGTAAATTTCTTAATAGAGCATCCAATAATTTAATTTAAATATTAATAATTATGAGGTGAGTAGTAGGGATTTAACCTCTATGGAATATTCTAGAATATTCATAGCACTATTCACATATCAACAGTTGAAATTTACATCGAAATTAGTTATGCATTTTCTGACTTTTTAATTAAATTGATTAATCACAAATAAATGTCATATGAACATATGTCATAGGAACACGATTTATGGTTTATGTCTTTTCCTGGCATGTGGTATTAATAATCCATGGTACTAGCCAATGGTAATGTAACAAAGCATATTTAAAAGTTGAGGAGCTCCATGGTAAAGTGAGGATAAAATCAAGATTTAGATTTTTTTTTAAAGTACAAATGCTTAATAATAATTTAGAATAAAGTTATAATTTAGTTCAATTTTATGATTTTTTAAATCTTGGCAATGTGAGATGTATCATGAGGTAATTATTAAGATGTTTGTTGGCATTTACTAGCCATTAATTTTAATATTATCAAAATTTTCATGTTCTAAAAAATGACTTATTCCTTT
The DNA here is from genome assembly GCA_031772625.1 of Pinus tabuliformis. NCBI lineage: Eukaryota > Viridiplantae > Streptophyta > Pinopsida > Pinales > Pinaceae > Pinus > Pinus tabuliformis. The sequence goes on from CM062809.1 coordinate 320,979,603, forward strand.
ATTCCTCAATCATTTAAATATGACCTACCATGTTTATGTCATTTTTTTTCTGACATTATAATTAAATTGATTAATCACAAATAAATGTCATATGAACATATGTCATAGGAACATGATTTATGGTTTATGTCTTTTCTTGACATGTGGTATTAATAATCCATGGTACTAGCCAATGGTAATGTAACAAAGCATATTTAAAAGTTTAGGAGCTCCATGGTAAAGTGAGGATAAAATCAAGATTTATATTTTTTTTAAAGTACAAATGCTTAATAATAATTTAGAATAAAGTTATAATTTAGTTCAATTTTATGATTTTTTAAACCTTGGCAATGTGAGATGTATCATGAGGTAATTATTAAGATGTTTGTTGGCATTTACTAGCCATTAATTTTAATATTATCAAAATTTTCATGTTCTAAAAAATGACTTATTCCTTTATTCCTCAATCATTTAAATATGACCTACCATCTTTATGTCATTTTTACTTTAGATGTAGTTGGTTTGAACAAATTTTCAGGCACTTGTATAGAATATTTTATCATACATTTTGTTTAACTTAATATTGTACATAAAATACTTAATCATAATAATGTTGATAATGAAGAATTGATCACTTTTATAAAGATAAAATAGGACGTGTGACTTGATAAACAATTTATAAAAATAATGTTATATTATTTTATTGATTTGTACTTTGCAAACATAATTGGCTTTTGCAAATGAGGATAGAAACCCTAGCAATGGTAGTGGATCTAGTTCAATGCATAGCCAAGAATGCCTACAATACTAGATAAAATATTTTGGAATCTAATGCCATGTCTACATCATCTATCAATGCCACAAAGCTATAATCCTAGAAAATAACAAATGCTTGCATGGTAATAATTGTTGACGGTGCCATATAGCTAGAATCCTAGATCAAAACAACTGCACACATGGCTATAGCAGCGGTTGATACCACAAAGCTAGAGTATCTTGATCTCCTAGCTTAAACTTATGGAAATATATAGCTTCATTCAAATGAAATCAAAGGCTCCTGTAGAGTGGATGGTCGAGGAACCCTTACACTTCTCCTTGCCTATATGCTACTAGGCGATTGGATGCGAGATTTACCAATTTGTGATGATATATTTTCAAACTCCACTCAAAGGAGTCACTAATAGTTAGGGTTTTCTCCTACGATATGCTTCAAGACCTTCAGTTTTAGTTATAGCTTCGAGTGAGTATTCCCTTAACCATGAAAGACCTCATTTTTCAAGGTAAGCAGTTGGACAACACTTCTCCTCTTTTAGTTTGCAACAATTGTAAGGATGTTACGATTTTTATGGTTCTTTGTCTATGATGGGAGATTAGAGACAATCCTTCCTCCTCTGATGGGGGATTAGATATAATCCTTCCTTCTGCGCAAACGATGATTTGTAGATCACTTTGATCAAACTACCTTTGAAAGGTTGTGTCAAAGTTTTGAAAAAGGAAGGAAAGAAAGGTCACCTTGCGGACCAATCCCAATTTAGGTGATTGTCATCTCTAGTTGTTTCTTCTATCCCTTTACGCCCACTTTTCTACTCTACCATTCATCTCTACTTCTGATAGCATTAATATAGGGAGCATTGTGCTAGAAAGAGTCATCATGACAAGTGACGTAATTTGATTTTTTTTTATTAATAAAAAAATTAAAATTAATAAAAAAGATACATGACTTTTGATTTAATTCTCAATTTACAAAATATAAAATTGTTTTCTATTTACTTATTCTTTCTTGCTATATGTTTTTAAAAAACTATATTTTCAAATTTTATATAAATAACCATGACATTATTTTATATTGATAGGAGAAACAAATCTCCATAGAAATGATAAGAAAACTCAATGAAATTGATAAGTCAACCAATATATTGGTGTGAAGAAATTATTATGAATTTATCCAACAATATCATAAAATCAAAGTCATATTACTAAAAAAAAATGATAAACTTCAATTATTATTATTTGGCCTATGGTATGAGAATTAGTTAATTAAATAGATAATATTAGAAATGTCAACTAAATAAAAAATAAATCATTCATAAATTTAAAAAATAAGTCTCATATAAACTAGTCTATATCCATTTTGGTTCAGGGTTTATTAAGTGTCCAAAAACATCAATTTTTTTAAACACAACCTTTCCTCAAAATTTTCACTCAAAAATACACCTTATCCCTCTCAACCTTTAATAAACATAAAATTTAAAAAAAAAATCTAGATTAGTTTAATTTTAAATGCATTATTGTATATTTATTATAACCTCAAATATCAACATAAATTATCATCTTAATTGAATTTCCTTGAAAATTTTATCTTGCAGTCTTAATATATTTTATAATTTATTTTATTACCATCGTCCACCTCTAACTCTGCATACACAAACATGTTTATTCGTCGCAATGAAAATGTATATATTATATTTTTACAAATAAAGCTTCCATAAAATTAATGCATAACGCACTGGAAGTCAGTCTTTGTAAACGTGTTTCTTCGTCACAAAGAAAATGTATAAATGGATTTTGCAGCAATAAAGATTCAATAATTTTAATAGGTATTCACAATAGACATCAAGGGTTGCGATAGGTATAAGTTCTGCAAGTCTCATATCGCCAACCTTGAGCAGTCATCCAGATTCAGTTTTACAAGAGTTGATTGGGAGAGTTGAACCTTGTGCAGCCAAAGGTTATATGAACTTCTAGATCCATGATCAAAGAATATTAAACTGAGTAAATCCTGCGTGTCTCCTCTTCTCTGTTTTTCCTGAATGACCTAGTGAAGAAACAAGATTGGTAAGTGCTGAGTACTAACATCAGATCTCCTCATCAAGGGGGGCCAGTCCTCTTCATTTGGCTGATCACTCCTCTTCAACACAATATTAAAAGATGGGATGTATTTCCTTTAATTTGGCTTGCCGAAAGAGGCTTTTCATGATGGTGTAACCATGGCACACGGCTTACTACATGTTGATTAAAGTGCTAGAACAGCCTCCAGAAATGATTGTTAGGTTCTTATATTTCACCACAAAATCCTTGTGTCATATGAGCCACACAGGTTGCACCTCGGACAAATTGAATGGAAATAAACCTTTCTCTTGTTTTCCAATCATTAATAACTCCAAAAAAAAATTCCCAAAATAGACAAAAGGAATGGAAATAAACCTTTCTCTTGTTTTCCATCATTAATAACTCCAAAAAAAATTCTCAAAATAAGAATAAGATGGAGAATTAAGAATGGGATGGAGAATTTAAATAGAATAATTTTTGGGAAATAGACAAAATGAATGGAAATAAACCTTTCTCTTCTTTTCCCATCATTAATAACTCCAAAAAAAATTCTCAAAATAAGAATAAGATGGAGAATTAAGAATGGGATGGAGAATTGAAATAGAATAATTTTTGGGTTTTAATTTAATTGAGATAATTTTTTTGTTATATTTTTATTTTTTATAAATAAATATTTTAAGAAATGTTGATATACAATGTTACATTATAGTTATATATCATCTCTATATTGGATTGTGGAAGCTCTAAACACAATAAACTAACTATAGAGAAGATTTTTCCATGAAAATCACATAGTAATTTATTTGTACTTCTTTTGAGCCAGTCAGTGTAGTTCCCAAAAGCCTCCACAAATAAATTACTATGTGATTTTCACCTAAAAATCTTCTCTATAATTTGATATAGATGATAAAAACTTAAATTCAAATTATAAATCACAAAAATCTAAATTCAACAACAATAAACTATGATTTATTCACTTTAAAATTTTAAAAAATAACTATTCTGGTTTTCATCGAAAATTAATTAAATCATAACTAAAATAATAAATTCAAACATTTAAAATCTTCATAATATTATTTGTAGAGAATTCCAATTGCAACATACCAAATATGACAGTGACCTACGATTACAAGCATGTGATTCGCCAACCGTACATAAAACTCACCTGCATCTAATTCCATTATTGACATGTGATTCTTGTGATTACCAGCGCAACTTGATAGCTTTGCCCGATCAAGAATGGAAATATTATTTCGCATAATGTCTCCGAATAGACATTTGTCTTGTTCTGTCGGTCAAGGAAGAGCCCAGGGGCTCATCATAATCATATTTATATTCAGCTAGTTCTCCTCTGCCAAAACTGGAATTATTGACTGTGAGAACCGCAAGGAGATTTGCCGGATGGCAATGCAAATTGAGGATCTGTGCCTGAGCAGTGGCCAACTGAGCTTGCAAATAACAAACATGCTGCTGCAGCTGGTAAATTGCGCCTGCACACCCATAGACGGGATCCCGCAGCCTCGTCCTTGCTTCATAGACCATACTACTCACTGCATCATCTTTATGCTCTCTATCAACATCCTGAAATAAACAGAGTGATAGTAGTATTGGCAATATGAGCAACCATATACATATAATTCTCTCACAAAATTAACACAAATGAATTCATTTCTTATGAATGATATAGAAATCAATATATATCAAAATAACTCAATTAATTTCCTATTAACTGTATTTATAAGGTTATTATTAAATTAATTGTTAGTTGTTTAAAGCCAATCTGATCTAAAACAATCCAAAAGGAAAGTTTGGAAGGGAGACAGATTCATAATACTACTTATCCAAAGCCTGCTATCGGGTTAGCTAGATTTTCATACTACTCGTCTTTATTTTGAATTGGTTTTTTGTAAATGGGGCCATGAGATGTATATCTACTGTCTCATTTTTTGTTCTCATAAATGGCTCTCTTTTTTTTCATGCACAAAGAGGACTTCATCAAGGGTACTTATTATCACTCCTCAACTTATTGCTGGTTGCAGAAGGATGTTGGAAGAGGTCAAGCATAAAGTGGAACTACATATTCTAAGTATCGCTATTAGAATAAATATCATTTCATTGATAACATTCTTACTTTCTACAACTAGTCGAGAAGAGATACAGTGTTAACAAAGGAGGCTCGAGAAGAGATACAATATTAATAAAGGAGGCTCTCCCGCTTTTTGGAACAGCCATAGGTAGGATCACAAATTACAATAAGTCAACTGTGTAGTATTTGGTCTCAATGGCAAGCTCGTTCGTTCGCAAGAGTATTTCCCATTTACTTTGCACACTGTGAAAAATATCTAGGACTTCTTTTAAAGCCTAAAGCCTAATTCCTATAAGACAACATGAACTGGATAATTTCCAAAATAGGAAGAAGATTAAAAGTATGGAAACTACCGTGGTTGGGGAGATTAGTTTTTATTTAAATTTGTTCTGGAAGGCATTCTAGTTTACTAGATGTTTTTTTTTTGGGATTCCAAAAGACATTATGGAAAGGATGAGGAAACTATGCCAACTTTCTTTGGTCAGGTTTGTACAATCATTTTGTTCTTCCTTGAGTGAAATGACACTTCATTGCTCTTCCTAAGGCCTCTGAAGGATGGGGACTAAATTTTTTTCCACTCTCTTATCTTTAGCTGCAAAAATTGGTTGGCCATTGATCATTACTTAGAGTTTATGAACAAAGCTAGTACACATGGAATACATTCATGCACTATCTGTAGGGGAATGGATTTGGAGTCCAAATAAGTAGAGTCACAATGCTTCAATCATTTGGAAAGTTGTCATTTAGTCTGTTCCATTGATAGAATTTTGTTAGGGGTGGAAAATTGGAAATAGATCCCACTTAAGAATATGTTTAGACCCATGGTTTGGAATCAATAATGGTCACATATTGGGCCTGGGATTGACAACTTATCTACCAGAAAGAGGTGAAAGAGGTTAGATCACATTGAATCAGGGAGCAGATCTAGTTCAAAATAATATATAGACTCAATGATGGTTATTAGGTAGACAAATGGGCCTCCTTAAGATGTATTGTTCCCATGGAATGGTTATGTAGAGCCTTCAAGGGTAGGTCATATTAGACTGACTGAAGAAAAGAATGAATTAGTCTGGTCATTTGATCCACAAAGTTTCTATTCTCCAAAAATGAGATACTCCCATCTCATCACAGATAGATTATCTAAATATTATCAAAGAACTTTCAGTAACAAGAATCCAAAAACACCAGTTGTTTGAGACTTTATAATATGGATTTTTAAAATGGTCATATAGAACAAAGTAAAACAAACTTTATATGTTTTTGTTCTCCTATCAACACTCTAAAATATGATTCTACCGTTTGGATTGATTACATAGTAATAGACCTGAATATCGATTCTTGTAATAAGATGAAGATCATTATGATCATGAAGGTTGCTTAAAATCACAAAACCTGAAGAATCCTGATGATGTTGCTCGCTCCAAATATTCTGTGCACAGTCGCAAACTTCTCAGTATCGTCTGGTGGGAAGTAAGGAGCCAGCACACATTTGTCTCCACACCGCCTTCGCAGCGTCCTGCAAGCCGCACAAGGGGTCCCCACTTTTGCTCTCGGATTTCTCTCTTTCATCTGCATCATAAAATATAGATCTATGAGATGCCAATACTATGAATATGCATTGAACTAAATGAGCAGACAAGATCTGGTCAGGCGAGGCTTCTAATTAATTACTTCTGACATTATAAATTTGTAGGCGCCTTCAGATCCAATAGTGGAAATAAACTTCAATGGTGATTATAATATGAGATTGAAGGATGAAGAAATTGCGGAGACGATTGATAGACGTGGAAACGGGGAGCTATCGTACTTTCCCATGGAATGTGATATCAGCTACCCACGACTAGATATTAAAATGACAGTTATTTTGTGTAATGTTTATCCTTTTTTTTAGTCAGAGAGTGACAGGCGCGCCAATGGATGATTACCGTGCTGGTTTGTTCACTAACCTTTTTGACCCTTCCCCACAGCCGCAAATCATTTGGAGCGAATAATGGATACCACATGCTTATTCCGCACAGAAGACTGGATTGTCAAGAAAGAACTTGTTCGCCCCGCTGGTCCTGGAAGACACTCTCCTGTAAAACTGTCTTTACTTTTTATTTAACCAGCAGTGTCGTGAGATACTAAGAGGTATTGAGTATCATTGATTGCATTGGAATTTCCCTCTTCTATCTATGATTGTCAAGAAAGAACTTGTTCGCCCCGCTGGTCCTGGAAGACACTCTCCTGTAAAACTATCTTTACTTTTTATTTCACCAGCAGTGTCGTGAGATATTAAGAGGTATTGAGTATCATTGATTGCATTGGAATTTCCCTCTTCTATCTATCAATTTATCATTTTATTATTTTGATTTCGTTTAATGGCAAAACCGGTGTAGTTACTATTCTTTTTGTAACGACCGTTTTTTATTTAGATATGCACTTTTATTTGGGCATTCTTATCTTGGTTGCAGCAGTATAAAGCAAGGTTAACAGTTGATTTTACTCTAGATATTTGATGTTTAAATTTGCAATTATGATAAAGGGAGGTTTTTAAATAAAGTGGTTATTGTTTTTAAAGGTACAAAGATATAGAGGAATTGAAAATTTGAGAAAGGCTTTAAAAAAAATAAATCATTAAATTTAGGAAAAATTACTTTACTTTTATTATTAATTAATATATAGAAAAAATTATCTTGCTTTTATTATTAAGGTTGGGAATAAAGGGCATAGTTGCCTAGAAATTATCAATTTCTCCCATCAGGTTGGGATTTATGTATTCAGGCGATTTATAATGAATGAAGCAAAGTCTTTCAGTAGAAATCACATAAGAGAGGTTGGGATTTAAGATAAAATGTGAACAGAATTGAAAATGAAGGAGATGTAGCTCACAGGTGAGGCCTGCACCTCGAGACTACACTCAGAATAGAGAGATCACTCTCGTACACTCTATTATTCATGAATGAAAGATTACATCATTTAAGTATAACACTAGATATTAGGAAGTTGCAACCAAACCCCTAAACTCTAGGAACTAATCCTAAACTAGGGAGATACGTTACAACTATGTAACCATTTTCTCCATTAATACAAAATAATATAATTATTTTCAACTCCCCCCCTTAATGGAGAAAGGGTTGTCCTGGACTCCTAGCATCCTTCTAAGCAATTCAAACTTCACACGTGCAAGAGGCTGTGTAAAAATATCAGCCATATTGTCACAAGTTTTACAATATTCAACAGTAATTTCTTTTGACTATATCTTCTTTCTGACAAAATGGAACTGAGTGTCTATATGTTTGGTGTTTTTGTGAAACACTAGATTGTATGCCAATTTAATGGTGCTCTGGTTGTCGCTTTTGATGGAAGTGGAATTCTTCTGTTCTTTTCCCGCATCATTGAGAAGCCTTGTCATCCAGATCGCTTCACACGTCGCCGCACACAATGCTTGATACTCAGCTTCACACGAAGACAAAGCTACAGTACTCTGCTTCTTGTTGCTCCATGCTATGACCCCGGATCCTATGCTGAATGCATAACCTGTGATGGACCTTCGATCATCCAAGTTACCTGCCCAGTCTGAATCTGAAAAATCTGCTAGAATAACATCAGATGCGTCAATGTATAAAATGTCATAGTTAACAGTACCACACAGATACCTCAACACACTTTTTGCTGCTACCCAGTGACTTTCAAGCAGTTTTGACATGAATTGGCTCAACACACTAATAGAGTATGATAAGTTAGGTCTGGTTGTTGTAAGATATATCAAGTTGCCAACCAGTTGTCTGTACATTGTAGCATCAACCTCTTTAGTGCCATCGTCACTGCTCAACTTCAAATTCTGCTGCAAAGGTGTCGCTGTTGATCTACACTGATCCATACCAAACTTTTGTAACAGATTTCTGGCATACTTCCCTTGGGTAAGAAAAGTTTTCCCAGTATCTCCGCATACTTCTAATCCCAGACAGTAATGAAGTCTTCCAAGATCTTTCATCTCAAAAACTTGTGCCATAAGCCTTTTGATTCCTCTGATTAAATCATCTGCATCTCCTGTTATAATCATGTCATCTACATACAAAGAAATCAGAATAATCTGCCCCTGCTTATTGTACTTGTTATACAAATTTGGGTCATTCAAACTTCTATGGTTTTTGAGTCTTCCTACCAGATCTCCTTGGTACGGGATTACCTCAAATTCATTTTTTTCAGCTCTAAATGGGCTTGCTTTATCACCTTCTTCCTATTCTTCTTTTTTCTCTTCTTTTTGCTCCTCGTCTCTTTCATCCTCGCTATTTTCATCCATCAACAATGGAATGTGCCAATCATCACCAATGTCATCTTTCTCTTCCTGTACCTATTCATGAAACACTACATCCCTGCTTGCAAATATCTTATGAGTCTCAGGATTGAACAATTTATATGCTTTAAATTTTGTGCCATAACCAACAAAGATGCATTTCACAGCTTTAGGATCTAATTTCTTCCTATCAGCTTTGGGTATATGGGCAAATGCTTTTGACCCAAATACTCTTAGATGATTTACTACTGGTTTGAATCCATATAGAGCTTCAAAAGGAGTTTTGAAGCTAAGATACCTGGTAGGACTTCTGTTCTTCAAATATACAGCAGTATTAATAGCTTCTGCCCAAAAACTATTAGATAGATCCTTACCTTGTAACATGCTCCTTGCGCACTCCACTAAGGTTCTATTTTTGCATTCTGCAACTCCATTCTGCTGTGGTGTGTGTGGCACTATAAACTGCTGAACAATCCCATGAGATTTGCAGAATTTCATGAATTCCCTTAGCTTCTATTCTCCCCCTTGATCGGATCAGAGAAATTTTATACTCTTACCAAATTGTTTTTCCACCAAGGTTTTAAATTCTCTAAAGCACTGGAAATTTTGACTTTTCTTACTCAGAAAATAAACCCATGAGTATCTAGTGCAGCCATTAGTAAATAGAAAAAAAATAATACGCTCCACCTAGCGACCTTGTTTGCGTAGGTCCGCATATATCAGTGTGCACTAGTTCTAAAATATTTGTTTCCTTCCTCCTATCATGCACAGAAACTGTTCTCTATGCATTTTACCTAAGGCACATCCATCACAATTTAACTGAATATTACGAAAGATAGGGAGCCCCTCAACCATACCTTTTCTCTGCAATAGCATGAGGTCCTGCAAATTCAAGTGACCGAATCTCTGATGCCAGAGTTGTTCGGCTGTTGATCCTCCTGCAACCATGGCTCGCTTTGGTATACTCTTCACATCTAGTTTATATAGGCTTCCAACACGCACGCCTGTTGCAACTATTTCTTACCTGCAATCCTTTATGACATAATGAGTCTTGAAGAACTCGACTTGCATATCTTGATCAGTTATCATGGATACAGATATCAGATTTTTCTTAATTCCAGGTACATATAAAACATTTTGAAGATGACTAATTTTTCCATTTGGTAACTTAACTAGAATAACCCCATAACCTTTAATCTCATATCCACTATCATCTCTTAAATAGATTTTTGATCCGTATGTACTTTCTTTAAGAATATCAAAAAATTCCTTTTTACCTGTCATGTGAGAGGATGCTCTGGAATCAACATACCATATATCATCCTCATCAGATGTTGAAAGGGCATGGTCGGCTATGAACAGTTGAAATTCATTATTGAAATCTTTATCTTCTTCAACATCTTCTTCAATAAAGTATCTTTTGTGCTTTGCCTGCTTCCTCTTTGCATCATCAGCCTACTTCTTAAAGCATATATTCTGCACATGGCCCTTCTTTCCACAATAATAACATTTCTTTACAGAATTATTTGCAATCATACCTTTATGTGGACTTTTCTGCGATGTTCCTTCTTTCTGCTGTGATTGCTGTTGTGGATGCTTCCCTCTGAATGATCGTCGTTTCACCATCAGCGCAAGATCATCACTTTGGGGGTTCAAGTTCTGTCGCCGCTTCTCCGCTTGTAGAAAGATCCCTGTCAGATCATCAAATGTGGGCGCTTTCTCCCTTGCCGCCAAGCCAGTGATGAACATTTGAAATTCATCTCGCATCCCGTTCAGTGTGATTGAGACAAGATCAGAGTCAGATAACGCCTCTCCGATGTTCCCAATGCATCTTTCACATCTTTGATTCGCGCAACAAATGCAGCAGCAGTCTCATTTTCACTCATCCTCATCGAAAATAGCTTGCTATTAAGTGCCATAACTCGGCTTGTGTTCTGGGTCTGATACAGATTTTTAATGGTCGTCTAGATCTCCACGGACGTTTTACAATCTCTGATGTGCGGAATAACGTTGTCCTTCATAGACATTTTCAGCAAAACTTTCGCCTTATTCTCTCGCTTATCCCAGTCTTATTCCTGCGTCCCCGCATTTACCCTCTGCTCATCACCTGTAACTATGGACCAAGCATTTGCACCTTCAAGCAGGGTCTGGGTCTTAAACTTCCAGTTCATGAAGTTAGATCCATCGAGTTTGCCAGACTCGTGGAGGTAAGATTCCATCGTATTACTCATTCTGATCAGATTTAAAAAATGAATCTACCCAATAGTAACAAAAAATCGATACCTTTCAAATCGATCTGTCACCGATCTGTTGATCTCGTGATCTACTCACTGATTCAGATCCAGCAATATCTGACAACTCAGCAAAATCAATTCCGCTCCGATGAGCAAATTCGTCGTTTTTCAATACAGCCAAAAAATCGATCTGATCAAAACTGATCCGATCTGCCTCTCCCGGATAGATCTGCAACTTCTCTGATCTGCTCCTTCGCAAATCGTCAAACAAATATGAGGTCTCCTGCAAATCCCCTTGAAGGTGGATTGGCACATTCCCAAGCAGATTGGTGCGTTCCCGAGTGAAAAAATCGTGCCCGAATAAAATCGGTTAGAGTAAAATTTCCTGGCGCGAGAGATCGAGGATATTTCACACCAATCTGGTATTTTGGCACTGTGGCGTGACTAATGGATGAATAGACGTGCCAAAAGCCCTTCCTAGCACTGCTGTCAGCTAGAAAAGCGCGCCAATTCCCTTCTACTTAGAGAAAAAAACATTCGAGTTTGAGCCAAGTGTTCTGCAGTCCACCTGCTCAATTGAGCACAAAGCTCTTGTGTACATGCGGCCATAGAGGCACCTCAAACCACACAGGCAATTCTACTAGAAGGCAAGCTGGCCACAAAGGCATTTCAGTCACAAGAGGTGATACAAGATCAGGCTCACCCAATCTGAGCTCTGATACCAAGATAAAATGTGAACAAAATTGAAAATGAAGGAGAGGTAGCTCACAAGTCAGGCCTGCACCTGGAGACTACACTCAGAACAAAGAGATCACTCTCGTACACTCTATTATTCATGAATGAAAGATTACATCTTTAAGTACAACACTAGAAATGAGGAAGTTGCAACCAAACCCCTAAACTCTAGGAACTAATCCTAAACTAGGGAGATACATTACAACTATGTAACCATTTTCTCCATTAATACAAAATAATATAATTATTTTCAACTATTTATGTATTCAGACGATCTATAATGAATGAAGCAAAGTCTTTAGGTAGAAATCACATAAGAGAAATTGCCTAGAAAGTATCAATTCCTCCAATCAAGTTGGGATTTATGTATTTAGGTGATTCATAATGAATGAAGCAAAGTCTTTCAGTAGAAATCACAAAAGAGAATTTTTTGGCCCATGTTTTTTGAACCAACACTTGTGGTTCATCATTAGATAAAGGCTTAAATAGAGAACAATGTAGAGACAAAATTTTAAGTAAAAACTATATTTGAACAATAATATTTATTATTTATTAATCGTCATATTCAAAAAAAAAAAAAAAATTGTTAATGTTATCTCCAAAATAATTTTATTATTCTTATATTTTCAATTTTAAAAAATCATATTAAATAAATTATAGTATTTTTCATATATAATATTAATAAAACATAGTATTCATTTATGATATTATAGAAAAACATATTTACTAATTAAAATTTTATTTAAAATTATATTATGCATATTTTTTCAGCTTATATTTATTCTTATTATAATTAATAATAACAATTTTATTTTAAGTTTGTGATTTTTTAAAATCATTTTAATATTTATGATGAATTAATGGGTATTTGTGATTATTTAATTAAAAAAAAATGTTGATATAAACGAACGACGTGATGGTCAATTACATTATCATGCGTTAATATCTCATTAAAACCATTATACCCTCCAATTAGCCCTGCAATTTGACATACCACACGATTATTTTAATTTGCAGCACTGTTTCACATTTAGCATTAAATGCATGATATTGTATGGAAGATTAAGAAGGTATGCAACATCAGCATTGTAGATAAGGTATACAGCTGTGCTTAATTTTCTTCATATCTCTATTACGATATTTCTTTATTTTTTTTGGTAAAGTTCAAGAAGTTTCTGTGTAGAACATTACTACTAAAGAGGTCAAATAATCTGCCAAGAACGGCTATTATACAGAGTTAATTAAAGAAACCTGTATGCTTGACAACAAAGTTATTTTATTTTTTTGGAAGCTAGCGGTGGGGATTCCAGGAGGTTAAAATGTACTAACGTAAGAAGAGAATGGTCCCTAAAAATTTGACATTGTCGGGGGGCTTTTAAGAATTTCTTTGGGCTGATATGAATAATGAGTTTGGATGTTTACATTTCCTGTTTCTTAATGAGTTGATTGTTTGATAATTTTTTATATAGATTCCAGCCCTAAATTTAGTGAAATTTGGCTGCAACTTATTGAGAAAAGTGTTGGTGCAGGATTCCTAGCATGAGCCTCAGAAGAAGAATGGAATCAGCTGGTTATTTTCTTGACGTCAAGTGAATCTCATTGAAAAATGATGAAGGATGGAGGGAGCACAAGGATTGGGAGGGTTTAGAATCCATCACCCCTGCCGGTCGCATATTTGGCATATTTAACCAACCATCTTTAAATTGTTACATTCTTGTCAGTGTAGGATTGAAGACATAGATCGATCTTGCGGCCATAACAACAGGTTTGGAGGCCACCTTGATTAAGCACAAGCATTTCTCCAGCATTATGGTTGGTCCTCTCATTTTCAATATGAATTCATTCAGTCATTTTACTTGTTATATATAAGCTTACATGGGCATGTTGTCCTGTTCTTTCTTGAGGCTAACATGTAACCAATTATTTATGTGATTGTAGAAGGAGGGGAAAATCGGAGTTGTTAAATGGTTTCTGGTCCATGTGAATATTGTTGATCATGTTATAGAGGTGACATTCAAGGGTAGAGAAGCACATAGAAGAAAAGGAGTTTCCATGCTCAGGTTTTCATGAAGAAGAAGCAAAATTCGTTAGAAGGTTGAAGAAAGGCACAGGTAAGTATAAAGGAAAAGTTCCATTTAAGTGTTTTAAATGTGGAAGAGTGAGACACTATGCACAAAATTCCCTTTTAAGAAAGAGGAAAATCAATTTAAAAGGAAAGAGAAGAAAAATTGTAACAAAATGCAAAAAGAAAGACAATTCAAAAAGAAAAATTTCTATGCTCAAGAAGATAGTAGTGGATTTGAAAGTTCTAATGAATCCTGTAGTGAAGATGGAACAAGTGAATTTATACTAATGACCTTGGGATAGCTTGAAAATGATTGCTGGGAATATGAAGAAGAAGAAGAAGATGAGGTAGACCTTGAAGGGGAGTTAATTAGTGCCCTAGATGAAATAGAAGGGCTTAAACTAAAGAATAGAAAGATGAAAGAGATCCTATTAAAATATGTAAAGGAAGAATCAAATTCACAAGAAATTATTAAGTTGAAAGTTGAACTTGAAGAAGCAAAGAAGGTGGAAGACATTTTACTGAAGTAGATGAAAGTGAAAAACCAGGAGTGTCAAACATTGGAGGAAGAGGTGGTATGTCTAAAGAAAAAACTAGAAAAAGCTCAAACTCAACCAAACATAAATATTCAACTGATAAAAGGATCTGAAAAACTAGATGTGATATTGAATTCTCAGAGGTCTCCACTCATAAAGATAGGGTTAGGTTATCAACGAGAATCCACTAAATCTAATGTAGAGGATAAAAGGATAATCACCTTTGTAAAATCCATTAAGAGAGAGGATGACAACTCAAATCAATCTAAGAATAAAAATTTGAGCAACACTTCAATATCAAGTGAACAACTGCAAAGGAACACTGTAGGTATAGTGTAGAAGGCAAAAGAAATAGACAATCAATACACAACCTATCGGAAACCACACTTCTTCAGAAGACAGGGTTATCAAATGTCAAGTTGGTTAGATTCACAAACAACATCCACTACCAGGTACAGATATTTGTTTTATGGATATTGTTATTGTTGTAAAAATTTTGGACACAAAGCCATAAATTGTAAAGCTTATGTCAGAAGAACTGGTTTTGGGAATTTTAAGATGAGAAACAATGGATTCACTAACGTTAAAACAAATATGAATCTAGACAAAAATGCATTTGCTCTGCTCCTTGATATCACTGAATGTTTCTATTGTCACAACTTTAAGCACAATTCATACTAATGTAATCTTAAGGAAAATAGATTAACATCTCAGAATATGTGTAAAATAATTGGATGCATGTAATGGAGAAATAAGGTAGAATAAAATAAACCTCGCATGTTTGACTTAGTTTTGTACGCTCAAGATATAAACAGTAAATGGTATGTGGATAGTGGTTGCTCTAGACATATGACATGAGATAAAATCAACTTTGTTTCCCTAAATGAAAATAAAATTGGAAATGTCACCTTCGGTAATGATGAAGCAGGAAGAATTAGAGGAAAAGATACAATCAGTCTAAACAATGGAAGAGGAAAGGCTCAAAATGCACTGTTTGTATATCATCTAAAACATAACTTGTTGAGTGTAAGTTAGGTGTGTGAAAAAAGTTGTGATGTTCTTTTTAGAGCTCAAGACTCTAAAATTAGGTGAACATCTACAGGGAAGGTTCTGGCTAAAGAAGTTCAAACTGAGAATAATTTATATATATTGAAAAAAGAGAATGAGGAATGCTACATCAGCAAACAAGATAAGTCCTAACTATGGCATAAGAGATTGGGGCATCTAAACTTTGATCACATCATCAAACTGAACAAGAAGAAAGCAATCAGAGATCTACCATCAATAAAAAGGCCTCAAAACACTATCTGTAAGCCATGTCAAATGGGAAAACAAACATGAACATCATTCAAAGTCAAAGATAAACTATCAAGAAGTAAGCCCTTACAGCTACTTCATATGGATCTATGCAGGCATTTTAGAATAGAAGCACCAGGAGGAGAACAATATTTCACGCTAGTAATCGATGACTATTCAAGATTCACATGGGTGGTATTTATCATAAATAATTCAAAAGCATTTGATAAATTTAAAAAATTTAAGTCATTGGAAGAAATTCAAACAAGGTCCAATATAAAGTGCATAAGGTCAGATAGAGGACGTGAATTTACATTATATGAGTTTATAGACCTATGTAATGAATTTGGGATAAAACAACAATATACTATTGTAGACACACCACACCAGGATGGAGTCACAGAAAGACAAAACAGGTTTGTTCAACAAATAGCTAGATCCATGATGCAAGAAAGAAACATTTCTCAAACCTATTGGGCAGAAGCAGTGCATACAAAAGTACATATTCCCAATAAGGCACATCTTAGACCAAATCGTGATAAGACACCTTATGAACTGTGCCATAGGAAATGAGAACCAATCAAACATTTTAAAGTATTTAGAAGTAAATGTTATATAAAAAATAATGATGAAAAGCTAGGAAAGTTTGATGGTCAATTTGATGAAGGAATATTTTTGGGATATTCGTAAGAAAATATGGGATGCAGGCGTTATAATAAAAGAATGCATAAGATTGTGGAATGCATAGATGTAAAGGTTAATGAAGAGCTACCCAATAAGAACAAGAACATAGGTTTTAGCAATACTCCATAACATCATCGTCATATCAGTAAGGAGAATTAAGTACAAGATGATCAATTAGATTATATTGAGACTCGTCCAAAAGGACCTTCAAGATACACTCAAAAGAATCACCCTGAAAATCAAATTATTGGAGATAAAAGTGGAGGAGTTCAAATAAGGAGGGAACTAGCTGAAAAATCTGAACAAGTTCATATAGCCATTTTTTCACAGATAGATGCAAAGAAATTTAAGGAGGCAAGTAAAGACAAAATTTGGATGGATGTTATGAATGAGGAATTAGACCACATTGAGAAGAACAAGACTTTGGAACAAACACCAAGACCTGTCAGAAATAATATCATTGGCACAAAATCGGTATTCAAAAATAAGATGAATGAACAGGGTGAAGTTGTTAGAAACAAATCCAAAATCGTGTGTAAGGGTTACTCACAAATAAAAGGACTTGATTATGAAGAGACCTTTGCAACCATCACGAGATTGGAGGCAATCAGGATGTTTTTTGCCTTTACATGCTACAATGATTTCAAAGTGTGTCAAATGGACGTCAAATCTACTTTCCTAGATGATGATTTTGAGGAGGAAATCTATATGGAACCACCTAAAGGTTTTTCATTGACAGGTAAGCCTAATTATATCTGTAGGTTAAAGAAAGCATTGTATGGTCTTAAACAAGCACCATGGGCTTGGTACTCTAGACTAGACAAGTACCTTCAAAAATAGGGGTTCAAGAGAGGAGGAGTTAATAATAATCTATACATAAAGGTTGATAGAACCAAGTTACTAATTATAGTTTTGTACATGGATGGTATTATGCTTGGCAGCAATAAACATCATCTAGTAGAATGGTTTGCGGAAAAAATGAAAACTGAGTTCAAAATGTCTATGATTGGAAAACTTAACTTCTACCTAAGGCTCCAAATCCTACAAAACCCTAGAGGCATATTCATTTCTCAAGAGAAATATCTAAGACATATGTTGAAAAGATTCCAAATGGAAGATTATAAGCATGTCTCAACCCCCATGACTACGGGATGTAAACTATGTGTATATGATGAAGCACCTAAGGTTGATCAAAATACATACATACACACACACATATATATATATATATATATATATATATATATATATAGGAAGTATGTTATACCTAACAGCTTCTTGACCAGATATAATGTTAGTAGTCAAGTTAGTACCAAGATATCAATTAGCATCCAAACAAATCCATTTTTTACCAACAAAAAGAATATTCATGTACTTGAAATGGACTATACACTATGGTCTATGGTATCTGAAAGGTAAGGATTTTGCTCTGACAACATACACATATGGAGATTGGGTGAGTTGTGTGGATGACAGAAAAAGTACAAGTGATGGTGCATTCTACCTGGGATAATCATTGGTGGCATCACTACAACAAAACCTGCAGTTTGTGCCAGATTTAGCACCAGATTTTAGTGCATTTTTTTCTCAATTGGAATGAGAAGACTGTGCTAAATCTAGCTCTATTGTACCATTTTTAAAGCATCATTTTTTGCGCCAAATTTTTCATCTTTTTTTTACGCTAAATTTTGCAACATTTTCTGCACCAAGATTTGCATTTGGTTTTGCAACAGGTTTTGCTTCTAGTTTTGTACCATTTTTTGCATCTATTTTTGCGTCAACTTTTGCTTCTAGTTTTGTGTTGTTCTTTGCTTCTAGTTTTGTGTTGTAATTTGCATCGAGTTTTACACCATCTTTTGCATCTAATTTAGTGCCTTTTTTGAATTCAGTTTGTGCTAGTTTTTGCATGTATTTTTGCACTAGTTTTTCTACATTTTTTTACACCATTTTTTGTATCCAATTTTGCACCATATGTTAAATCTGATTTAGTGCCAAATTTTGCGTCCATTTTTTCACCATTTGTTGCATCCACTTTTGCATTTTATTTGTCTCCCTTTTTTCATCCTATTTTTCACCATATTTTTCATCATTTGTTGCATCCAATTTAGCATCATTTTTAACACTATTTCTTCCATCCAATTTTGGCTCCTTTTGAGCATATAAATTTGAATCCTATGTTGAACCATGTGTTGCTTCCACCTTTGCATCCCGATTTGTGCCTAATATTACATTCAATTTTGAACCATTTTTTTCATCTACTTTTGCATTTGTTTTTGGACCAAGTTTTGAATCAATTATTACACCTCATTTTGCATCCATTGTTGAATCTCAATTTGCATCCAAATTTCAGCCATTTTTATTCCCATTTTTGCACCATTTATTCTACTTTTGTATCCAATTTTGCACCATTTTTTATGTCCAAATTTGCATATTTTTTTGTGTCTAATTTTGCATCCTTTTTGGCATCCAAATTTGCATCCTTTTTTATATCACATTTTGTGACCACATTTACATTTCAATTTGCACTTCAATTTTAGTTTGAATTTTCATCATGTTATGGATCATTTTTGGCATCCTTGGTTTCAACCTTTTTTAGTCCCATTTTGCATATTGTTTTGTGTATTTTCTTACATCCTTTTTGCACCCAATTTTGCATCCTAATTTTACACCATTCTTTGCATCCTCATTTTGGTGTCCATTTTGCATCGTTGTTTTCACCCAATTTGGTATCATTTTGTATGCCCTATTTTTTTCCCTTCTTTGTGTCTAGTGTTGCACCCTTTTTTAATTCTACTTTAGAACCCTTTTTGTGTCATTATTTGGATCTTGTTTTGATGGCTAGTTTAACATCCAATTTTACTCCCAAATTTTCATCCATGGTTACATCCACTTTTGGCTTCTTGTTTAGAGTTTTCATTTTATTTCCATTTATGACCCCCTTTATGGGTTGATTTTACTAATTTCAATTACATAGTGAAATATATTATAATTACTAAACATCATTTTGCTCCAGGATTTAAGGCATGGTTAGATGAACATAAAACCCTCTCAATTTATCCTGGAAACCTAGGATAGACCAATTAAGAGAAATGTTGTTCTAAGGCTCAAGATTCTTAGTAGATCAAGATGTAGAGTATAGATTAAGAAAAAGAGAAGGAATTCCTATGTGTCCTCTCATGCAGGTCTTGTTGGAGTTTTTAATGTAGTTGGGAAGCGCTCTTAGCTAGCTCCAAAGCTTGGTCCGACACATAAGAGAGAGAAAAAATAAACATTCACAACATAATATCTTGATAATCAAAACTATCATAACCATATAAATATTACTAACTAAATAAATATAAACCAAAATCCCATACATTCATTAGTTGAATAGAATAAGTAAAGAATGAATAATAGCATATGAAATGAAGAACAACCAATCTATATTAATAAAGGAGTTGGAAGAAAGTTACAACTATTAGATGTAGTTGTGGAAGCACCTCCTACAAATCCTAGCTCCAAAACCCTCTCTCTTAAGATAGATCTCAGCAGCATGACAATACAAGAATTCCTATCTTTTTCTTAATGGCCAAGCCTCCAATATATAGGAAATTGAAGGCTATGAATATTTTCCAAATTCCTCATTAGTTCAATTTGGGAAAAATATTTTGGGTGAATAATTTTTCCTCATATAAAAATGGTCTTTTCCACCTCTTAGATGCTTTTGCGCTTAGGAAAAATCTTCCCCATGCTTTATGGATCTTTCCCGCTTTTGTATGTTTTTCATTTTTAGCAAAAAGATAAAGATCAGAAGAAAAAGATTGCATTCCACCATATGAGTTTCTGAAAGTGGACAAGAGTGTCAAATTCTAGTTAACTCGAGTTTTTTGCCTCGGGATTGAGTGAGAATTTTGGTAACAAAAGTTAGATGAAGGGGACAACTTGTTATAGACTCGGATAATGTGGTCCTCATGGTACATATCTTGTATTATAGTATTATATAGTCTAGGAGAAAGGGGTATTTCAACCAACAACACAGTAATCTCCTCCAAGATGATGAGGAGGTATTTTGATGTATAACAAAATTAAGAAGATATCACAATTTAAATTGATAACTTAAAATTTGTAAACAAATTTAAGGGTTATGAATAGTAGTATCCTCATATATAACAATTCTCCATCAAAAAATCATTGACAAATTTCAATATACATATATGACTACTAAATGAACACTTATCACGGATATCATTATTCCAGGATAAATCCACAACATTTCATCCAAAAATAACAATATCACCATACATAATGGTTCTCCATAAAAAGTGAATTGACATTTTTCAACACATATAAAGTAGCAAGATAATACTAATAATATCCTCATCATATTTAATCAAATCAACTAAGATTCAAATGCGTGATTATCAGATCAAAATATTTCGTGAACACCATTATTCCAAGGTAAATTCACAACATCCATCAAAAGATAGTAATATCATCATACATAATAATTGTCCATCAAAATAATGTTGATAATTTTCAATATATACATAAAATAACAAGATAAAAATGATAATATCATCATCATATTTAATCAAATCAACTAAAATTCAATGAATGATTACCAAATAAAAATGTTTGATAGGTATCATTATTCTATGGTAAACTCAGAACATCCATAAAAAATAGGAATCTCGTCATACACAATAATTTTTCATTAAAAAAATGTCAACAATTTTCAACGTATTCATAAGGTAACAAGATAGTACCAATAGTATCATTATCATTATTCGAATCAACTAAAGTTCAAATGTATGATTACCATATTAAGACATCCCAACTAAATATAAAAAATAATGCATGGCTAGCTAGCACTACAAAAATCATAGTCAAGATCATCCTCATGATCATTTTCATCATCATCACCCTGACCATCCAAAAAATATCATCCATATAATCATCACTAATGGCATCTCCATCTTCATCATCATCGTCTCTGATGTAGATGTAATCTAAACATACTTCGTATCATCATCTTCGTGGTTATTACCTATATCATTTTGGAAAAAAAATCAATACTACATGTTAGTATTAATTCTATAGCACAATGCATATTTTTATTACAATTCTAACCATAAAGTGAGATATAAAATAATAACATTTAATATTACTAAAAAATAAAATGAAAATATAGTTTAAGATATATTGGAGATCCAACTAAGATTACACTTGTAATTCACATTAAGTAGTAGAAGCATTTTTTAATGCATATGAAGTAGGTAGCCATTTGTTCTTCATATTATATTATGAATTTTTCTTATGATGTCCATGCACGATTGGTAAATCAAGAGTTACTGGAAGCTTTATTTCAAATTACAATTGTAATTTAGATTAGAAATATGAAAAAGTAATTTGTTTTTAATGAAAAATAAGTCGCATACAATATGAATGTCACATGAAATATTGAGATGTTTTTAATGCATGTACTTTTCTCTATGATAAAATGGATATTAATGCTTGTTCATGAACAAATTCTCACAAATAATTACTTCATTTTAGCCATTATCACACTTAATCCATTATAAATAGTGATGACAATGTGTCCATTCAAATTTCTTTGAAATCTGTAAATATAATGTAAAAGAGAAAGCTCCACGACCACAACCCTCTCCCTTGCCTCGTCCACCATAAAAAACAATGAAATTGGAGTTATGACAACGATAGCAACCCCTCCCTTGCCTCATGTCCACCATCAGAGGCATTGAACTTGGAATTAAGAGTACTCATGTTTTATTTGCTCTAATTAATCTCCAAGGAATCAAAACTTGATCAATATATCAAGGAATCCATCAAGGAATAGATATATCATAGGTGAAGCTCAATAGGCTTTGCCAAAAGAATGTGAAATAACACTTATCTCTCTTTTATGAAATAACACGAGTGAGTGGAATGAATGGTGGGAAACACTGACCAGAGAAATGAGGATCTTTGGTTCATCCTTATTTCTATTATTGCTTTCGCTTCTTATAATGGAGGGAAGTGTTTAAAAAAAATCTAAAAATTATTAAAAAAAAAAAAAACACCTTATGTTTTTTTTTTTCAATATATATTTAGTTTTACTATTTTTTTCTTAAAAAATATATTTTTTTTTTGGTATATTTTTTTATAACAAAAATTATATTTTGTTTTTATAAAAATGGATTTTAAACATTCCATTCGTGCTAAATTTGTGATTTTATGATAGAAGTTTAAATTATATATATATATAAAAGTAACTTAATGCCATGTATTGTGTCACTGAGTTGGGTATTATACATCTCTTACTTGCTAAGTTATAAAATGTGCTTGGGTTTCTTAATGAAATAAAATTAATTATGCTCTTCATTATATCTTGAGATGTTCAACTTTCACCTAATAAAATATTAAAGTTAAAATAGGTTTGCCTTTGTCCTTTGTATATCTTTTTCCCCATTAGTCTTGGTCTTAATAAATTAATTGTGTTCTGGTGGCCTTGAGTGGTCACTCCCTTTAGTTGCATGCTGTTTAGTTTTCTGTTAGTGACATTTCTTAGGCTTGAGAATTATTTAATTTATGAATTCTTTTTATTGTCCATATTATTGTAAAATATTAATATTAAATATGTTGGTTTTGAGCATGGTTTAGCAAAAAGTTCCTAAAAGGTTTATAAATTGTATTTTATAATGTGATGATTCATTGCTTGATGAAATTGTTTTGGATATTTTTTTTAATGATTCATTGATTGATGAAATTGTTATGGATATTTTTTTAGTATATTAAATTGTATGTGATAAAGTCGAAAGTCACCTCTTTTTGATATTCTCATTCGTCAATTTCCCTTAAGGCCATCAAGTTCACCATTCGGTCTTAGGTTAAGGAAATATAGAAGTCATGAAGTGGCATTGTCCAAGCACTTAAATCTTGAAACATGTTTTTTTTAGTCACATTATACTTTTTTTCTTTGTAAATTCTCCATGAAAATAGTCTCATGGAACATGAGGGGTCTCAATACTAGAGGGAAACAAAGACTCCTAAAAGAAAAATGGTACACAAAGAACTCATCAATAATGTTGATATAAGAATAAAAAATATTAAGTGAGGTTCTACCTCATATAATTAGTGAATGGGGAAGGAATTTCCAAGTAGTAGCGATTGATGCTTAGAGATACTTGGGTGGAATGGCTATTATTTGGACTGATCAAGACATCAAGGTTACCAATATGTTTACCTCATTTCACATTATGGCAATATAATTTTATTTCATTCATGTCAAGGACTACTACCATGTATCTAATGTCTATGACTCCAATAACGCAAATGGAAAACCTCTATTTCTCAATTCTATTTCTAGCACAAGTAATTTATACTCCCCATCTCCATGGATTATTGGGAGTGACTTCAATATTATCAAGTGTCTTGAGGAAAAGAAAGGATGAATCACAATGTTTACCAAGAGATTTTGTAAGCTATACCATCAAAGCCCTAAAGTAGTCTCCATTAAAGATCTTAAGAAATGAGTCTCCAACCCACACATGTGGATCAATGAGATGTAATACATGTGTGTGTGGTGACTAACTTAATACACTGTTCTAATAACTCCACAAACTTAAGTATTTCACTTCATCACATAAATTGATTATAGTGTGAAGAAAGTAAACCACTAGTAGACATGAAACCCTTAGGCAATAAACATTCCCTAGATCTTCAATTAGGTGCTTAAACGATGAAGTGAAAATGCAAGGGGAAAAGAGGACTTCATGATTTAATCATCACAAACATGTGATCAAGTGTGACTAGGAGTGTATATATTCATATGTTTTCCAAAGAGGGAGTGAATACATGAGTTACCATTCATTGGGACTTTTTGTTTTCTTTTTCTTTTTCTTATATATAGGACTTAAGGATAAAGGATTTCATTAGTTTGGCACAAATCATAGATATAACATTTACATGAATTTTCAATTCAACCATAGTCTAGTTTAGACTTAGATAAATCATTATAGTGTATCTTTAATTATTTTGGCCTTCACTTTTTTGTTTTCTTTCATCACAAATGAAAAAAGGGAGATATTTTTTCATAAATCTATGAATGTTTAATCACAAAGGTGTCATGTGATGAAAACAAATTAATGATGTTATTCTCAATGAAAATGATGGGTATTCTTGAGAAAATATTATGCTTGTGGATGTCTCCTCCCTGGTTGAGGGGTAGTGAGGGTGGGAACCTTATTACCCATCTTTCATTTACTATAGCCAGGACTAACAGTCATAAGCCTAGTAAAGATACCAGTAGGGGGAATGGTTGATTGGATAAACACCTGGAAACAATATTCTTTGAGAATTTGTACTTTGACTAGGACTAACCTCCATAAGTCAAGTACATTAATCCAAGATAAGAATAGTCATGAGGATCGACATTTCCTCATGTCCAATCTTATGACAATGGATGAGGAAATGATCATGTGAAGACATACATGGTGAACATCTTGGTGGTGAAAGTGCCTAGAGAGGCAGTGGTGTCGAAATTTATGCCTCCCAACATTGTGCTCTAGTCTAATGGAGAGATAGAAAGTGTTAGTCAAGGCCTTGTTATTTTGACAATGTTTCTTATGATGATGTAAATCATTGTTGATGCTTATCAACCCAAATCCCTTCTTATATGAATATTTCAACTTGAGAGTACCTTTTTGTCTCATTATGAGTACCTCCCTAGTTTAGAGGGAGCATCATAATCTTCATTATCATCATCATCATCACCATCATCGTCATCATTATCTTCATCGTTGCATTATTGTCATAATCGCCATTCATGTTGTCATCATCATCATCATGGTTATGGACATTATCATCAATTTTTCATACTTATAGGTGTCGTAAGAAATATCATCAACCCAAAAAATGTTACGAGTGCTCGAAAAGGGTTGTTAGGACACATGATATATGCAAGAGAAATAACAACTTTATTTTTGAGAGATGATCGATGATCATCATCATCACTACCATTGTCATCATAATTATAATTTTCATCATCCCCATCATCATAATTAATGTAATTTCTATCATCATTGTTGTCATCTTCGTCATGAACATCATAATCGTCATTCATGCGATTATTATTTTTGATAATGACCAACATGAAAATAATGATAATGATGATAATATAATGATGACTTCGAAGATGACGCCAAAAGATAATGATTATGATTATAACCATGACAACATTTAAAAATTGGGAAGATTGGAAAAGGTCATTAGCATTGTCATCATCATTGACATTGTAACGACCATCATCTTTATCATCACTATCATTATCTTAATAATCACAATGTTATGAAACCAGCTCAAGAAAATATAGAAAAGATAGATCAACACCTTAGAATTCAGCCTCTTCGAGGGGGAAACATCCTTTACATTAAATAAATGAACAATTCTTGGATGATACAAATGAAAAGACGTCCTTTCTATATATTGGAGTCTTAGGAGTCATAATATAATCAAAGCTGACATAACAATAATAATGTAAGGGAACAATAATAACAATAGTGGGCTTCTATGGGGCACAATAGTAACAATATGGGGACTACATGGGTACAAAAATATAATAAGGGGGTTGTACTAATAACAATAAGGGGTTACACTAGTAGTATAGGGGCCTAACATGGCCCTCTCCTTCAAAAAGTTTTGTCCTCAACGCTTGAGTAGTTCTTGATGCTTTTGTAGAATATTCTTCTCCTCCCATGTGGAATCTTCGCAGGTAAGTTCTTCCACTTGATGAGATAATCTAAAATTGATTGATTTCGTAGTTGTCAGGTTCTTTTTTCTGTGACTGCTCTAGGTTCCAATATGATTTTTCCTTCCTCTTCATGTTCTGGCAATATTGTTTGAATTGGGATCTTCTGCAACTTTTGAATGAGTGGCCACACTTCTTCATTCTTCTTCCATTCATCCCTTGCTTCGTTTATCCAACCCCTACTAATTACCTTGAAGTGTCTTCCCATTAGGTAAGGTTTCCATTTCTTAAGTGCATGTAGTATTTCCAACATTTCATTCTCATAAATCGCTTGCTTGAGATGTAGCTAAAAAAATACCCAATCACCTACATCAAAAAAAATTTCACTGCGATGTTGATCTACCAGTTGTTTCATTCGATTCTGCATCAAAGTGGCATTATCCTTTAAAAGTTGGAGAACTTGTTGTTGATGCTCGATGTGATATTTCACTGCTTGAACTTTTTTCTTCTTGATATGTCCTCCTAGCTTTAGGGTTTGAGGAGTGGTAATTTCTTCCAATGCTTTACAAGATATGGTCAGATTCATTTCTTGATGCTCGATGTGATCTTTCACTTCTTGAACATTTTTCTTCTTGATATGTCCTTCTATCTTGATAATTTTAGGAGTGGTAATTTCGGCCGATGCATTACAAGATATGGTTGGATTCATTTCTTCTTTCTCGATGTGATCTTTCACTTCTTGAACCTTTTTCTTCTTCATATGTCCTTCTATATTGAGAGTTTGAGGAGTGGTAATTCTTGCCAATGCTTTACAAGATATGGTCAGATTCATTTCTTCTTTATCTGGGGTTGGTTCCTAGTGTATATACTCTTCTTTTGATGTTTCTTGATCCTTTTCTTCCTCCTCTTCATAATCTATGTAAAATAATTTCGTCTCAACACACTTATGACCTTTAGTGCATTTGCTATCATAATTGTAACAAATCCCTTTTTCTATTTTTTCTTCCAATTGTTATGGTGTCGCCCTTGTAGGTTGTGGAAGGCTAGGAGAAGAAAAAATTCCATAATTATAGTTGTGAGTGGTTGGATTCCTTCTTTCCATAATTTTGCTTTCAATTTTTCTTGCTAACCTAAATGCCTTCTCTAATGAATCAGGTTCCCAAAGGCAAACATCATGTTGGATATTATCCTTTAAATACCCTATGAACACATCAATTCTATGCTCCTCTGGAATATATTTTACCCTTATGTTCAATTTTTGGAACTCCTCAATGTGCTCCACTATTGAACCCTTTTGTTTGAGACATATCAATTGGCTAAAAAAGGTGTTGCTTTTTGTATCCTCATAATGTGCTATCAATTCTTCCGTAAAAATTGCCCAAGTGATAAATTGTTTATGAGAGCAAATCCATTGATACCATACAAACTGATTTGGTTCCAAATATAAAGTTGCAATATGTACCTTTTGTGTGTTTTGCACATTATTGAGATCGAAAAATTGCTCCATCTGTAATATCCATGTTGCGGGATCCTTGCCATCAAACTTCCTCATATCGATTTTTGGAATATGGTGGGTCTTTGATCCAACATTAGAGTCTATGAAATCATGATTAACATTTCTTTTGTTCTCATCATGAGTTTCCTTTACTACCCTTTCACCATTAGTGACCCTTTCTTGTAGTAACTTATTCATGTTTATCTTCAATTCTTCCATGTCTGTCTTCAAATCTCTCTTCAAATCATCCATCTTAGCTTCCACATCATTCATCTTAGCTTCTACACCTTTCTTTAAACAATCCATCCTAGCTTCTACACCTTTCTTTAAACCATCCATTTTAGATTCTGTTCATTTTTGTGCAAGGGACAGTTGTTGCACTTGGTCTTATAATTTTGATATATCATGTTGCATTTCTTCCTCTTCTTCATGAGTCATGCTAGAGCTTTCAGGTTCCTTACTAGGTGTTTGCATTTTCTTTCAACGGGGCATCAGTTACCAATAATAATGCTCTACTATGCCCTTTTAATTCCTTCAAAACAAATTTTCAAACCAAGCTTAAGCAAAAATTTAAGAAAATCTACACACCTTTTTTCACTTTGTAGGAGCTCGATATTGCCTCTGATGTATATCAGTACTTTCTAATCCTCTAGATCTAAATTTGTGACCTATAGTAGCCCTCTGTGTCCTATTTCCAATGCCACAAGTCTGACCCCAATTGGATTCTCCAAGGAAGGGTTATGCGAAATCTCCCACAGTGACTTGATTATAGACTAGTTCAGTAGAGCGAACTTGTACAACATGCCACGAGTCAATGTTTCGACCTTTGGATCTAAAAAATGGATACAAGAAACTATAGTCCGTTCCCTTTCTGTACCTTGTTATGAAATTTCAATCTGATGCTCAGAGAGAAAGTTATGACGATTTTCCCTAGGTCACCTGTTTGGAATGTAATTCAGGAGTCTGCAAAAAGACCAAATTTCTCAGATCATATCTCTGCAAATATAGCGCAAAAAGCTCTGAAATTCGGACCCGATATTCAGCACGATGTCTTCTCAAATGGTTTTTTTTTTAATCTTCTGAAACGTCGCAGAAAAAAAGTTATAGCGAAAATGCCACAATGACCTGTTTGGAGAAGCGAAACCATAGAATCCAAAGCTCTGATACAAAATGTTATGAAACCAGCTCAAGAAAAGATAGAAAAGATAGATCAACACCTTAGAATTTAGCCTCTTCAAGGGGGCAACCTCCTTTACATTACATAAATGAACAATTCTTAGATGATACAAATGACAAGACCTCCTTTCTATATATAGGAGTCTAAGGAGTCATAATATAATCAGAGCCGACATAACAATAATAATGTAAGGGAACAATAATAACAATAGTGTGCTTCTATGGGGCACAATAGTAACAATATGGGAACTACATGGGTACAAAAATATAATAAGGGGGTTGTACTAATAACAATAAGGGGTTACACTAGTAGTATAGGGGCCTAACACACAATTTGTGTCATTGTCATCATATTCACTATAATCATCGTCATAATTATAGACATTATCACCAGTTGTTCATAATTGTCAAAGTCATAAGAAATATCATTAATGAAAATAATATGACGAGTGTTGGAAAAGGGATGAAAAAGTGAACAAAAAAAATCGGGGGCAACAATAGACGTAAAATTGGATGAAGAGTAGACACACCATAAATAGATGCAAAACAAGAGATAAAATTTGACACAAAAGTGGATGAAAAAGTAGATGCAATATTTGGTGCGAAAACAGGGCACAAAATAGGATGCAAACATGGATGAAAAAGTGGAAGAAAGCATGGGTGCAATAGTAGGCATAAAACTTAGCATGAATTATGGTGAAGCAAATGTGGCCCACAATAACGAATGAAAAAAAGGACACAAACTTACATGAAAAAAGGAGGAAAAATTGGATGCATCAAAAGTGGATGTAAAAGTAGATGAAAAATGGGATGCAAAAAACATAAAAAATATTTGACACAATCTTAGAAAGAAAAGAGGATGCAAATGTGGATGCAAAAGCGTAAGAAAATCTGGGTTGAAACGATAGGCACAAGATATGGCACAAATTGTGGCACAACAAAAGTGGATGAGAAAGTGGATATAATAACAGACACACAAAGAGATACAAACTTAGATGCAAGACAAAGATGCAGTAAGGGATGTAAAAGTGGATGAAAACATGGGTGCAACTGAAGAAACACAATTGGATGAAAAATATGGATGAAATGGAAGTAGATGCAAAAAAAGATACAAAATGAGAAGCAAAACACATCACAAAAGTGGATGCAAAAATAGATGTAATATTTGATGAAAAAGAGGATGCGAAGATCGATGCAAAATTGGAAGAAAATGTGGGTACAACAGTAAGTACAAAACATGGCACAAATTGTGTCACAACAAAAGTTGATGTAATGATAAATGAAAAAAATAAGCAAATGGAGATGCAAAATAAGATGCAAAAAGGGATGCAAAAGTGGACATAAACATCGGTGCAACAATCGATGCAAAATAGGATGCGAAAGTTGATGCAAGAAAATTCGATGCAAAAGTAGATGCAATATGAGACATAAAACCTAATGCAAATCTTGACACAAAAGTTGATACAAAAAGGGATGCAAAAATAGATGTAAAAGTTGATGAAAACCTAGATGTATACGAGGATGAAATTGTGGATGCAAATTTAGAAGAAAAAATGGGTGCAAAACGTGCCCAACTAGGTGAAAATTATGGCACAAGAAAATTGGATGCAATAGTGGACACAATAACAGATGGAAAAGAGGATGTAAATATGGATGCAAAACAAGATGTAAAAGTGGATGCAACAAAATTAGATGTAAAACTAGACACAAACCTCTATGCAAAACTTCTCACAAAGGGGATGCAAAAAATGATGCAAAAGATGATGCAAGAGATGATGCAAAAGTTGATGCATGTTTAGGTGCGAAAAGTGGATGCAATAGAGGATGAAAAATTTGGTGAAAAAAAATTAGGTGCCAAACTTGATGGAAAAAAATGGTGCAAAGGATGGCAAAAATCTTGGCATAAAACCTGGCATAAAACTTGGTGTAAAATATGGTGCAAAACCTATTACAATACCTGGTGCTAAACTTGGTGTAAGACTTGGTGCAAAACTCGATTCGAACTTTTCATTGTGTTTTGCACCATATTTTATAATTGGACACAAATAGCACCAAAAATGGGCTCTAGATGGAAAAAAGGAAGAAAAAAGGGATGCTAATAATAGGGTTTTATTGTAGTGCATGGCAAAGAAAAAAATAAACATTAGTTTCTCTATCTAACATGGAAGTTGAATACATAGTAGTTGTAGTATGTTGCAGAAAAGTATTGTGGATGAAACAAACACTACCATACATGAATGTAAATTTTAATGAACCTATATCTATCAAGTGCGACAATACAAGTGCAATAATCATTTAAAAAAATCATGTGCTCCATTCAAAAGCTAAACATATCCCTATAAAGTACCACTATATTAGAGAACAAGTGATTGAGTAAACAATGAAGATGGAGTACATACCCACAAGGGAACAAATAACAGACATCTTTACAAAACCCCTTGCTAAAGAACCATTTGAATATTTCAGAATCAAGCTAGGGATAGTACCTATAGACTCTCTTCACTAATATGAATTTAAAAGGAGAACCTAAAATACAACAAAGTATATGAAATTGAGCATGATATAAGGGGGAGATTATAGGAGAAAGAAGAAGTAATGAAGAGGAACACAAAGTTTACCATAATGTCAAGAATTTTAAGAAGTTAAAGAAGTAGAAAGAACAAAAGCATCATCAAAGTGGGAAATCAAGTCACGATCTCTAGGAGCTATCAACATCAATCAGGTTCACCACTCAAAATTCCATTCTTCAATGAATTTTTTTTCCCTTCATATGTATATATATCAGATGCATAAACACGTAAATATTTTTATGCAAGTAAACACACCACTAATATTGTTAAGACAATTGGATATCTATTTAGATCATGTTGGAGGTAAAGCATATTATTGTATAATTGTGTCATTAATGTTTCTCAAAATTCTTCATTTTTTCTGACTGCATCAATGTACATTTTAACGATCCCTGTTAAAAATATGATGTATGAAAACTTGAGATCCATCCAAATACAAAAATGGAAGCAAAAGCAAAGATATTTCCATCGAGCGGAGGAGTAGACTCTATAGATTTGTATGGTTGGTTTATAGATGCATTAATCATGAAGCATCATGAGATCTACATCTGAACCTTATTATTTGCAATCTCCATGTGAAAGATTGTTATGTCAGCAACTAATCAAAGATTGTACCAATTTCACTGCAACATTAGGATTTATCAAAATCCTTTAGCACTGTCGTTATGAACACAAAGATTTGAATGCAAATGGTAAATTCTTGAGAAAGTAAGATGGATCTACTATCAAAAGAAGAAATCTCTGGAAGTGCTTCAACAACATTAAACTAAATAATTTTTTTGATGGAAATCCACATGCTCATAGGAATAACACATCAAGATCTCATCTTTATGTCTAATAAAATCAACTATATCAGTAGTTTCTCAACATCACAATGACAAATTTCTTCCAGAAAAGGGAATAATATCAGGAAAAGGTTATTCTCAAAATCTCTGGAAAAATAATATTTTTTTTGGCACTATACTATGTGTAGATCCTTAAAGCAAATGAACAAGTCAATAAAAGCCACAGTTAATGAACCCATTTCAGAAAATACTAACTTCGAAAGAAAACCATCAAGAATTTTCCAATAAAAATAAAGACCTAGATGCATTAATCTCTAGTTGCATTGGATACACAAAAGGAATTGGTGAAATTTGATAATCTTGAGCAATGTGATCTCTAATGGGTTCTGAAACTTAATAATGCTTGCATAGATCTCAATTTCAATATAATCAAACAACCTGAAAAATATGAAAACGACAAAGAAATAAGAGACTTAATCCATCTAAAGAATTCATACTTGTATGCTAAGTGGAATTGGACAAGCTCAAATGGTAATAAATAAAACAAGATGAGGATAATGGAATGTAACGCATGAACAAGAGAAACAACATGAAGGATATCCTCTTAATAGTGTTTGTTTTACTTCACGATTAAATTCAACAACCTCGATACGGTGGATTCATCAGTTGTAGTAGTATCGAATGAATAGATGGTTGAAGAGCGTTACAAATTGTGTGAAACACTGAGGTACATCCAATGGGGTCAGTAGTGATAAGGAATAAGAATTTAATGTGCAACAGTCATTGGCAGAATCAATTAGACTAAAGCATTCTATTATTGGCTTGCAAAATAATGTTGGACGTTACAATCTTTGTGATTGAGAATAGTTGAAATAGTATGACATCGACGACATATATTGATGCTACAAAAAGCATTATAAGTCTATGTTAAGACAAAGGGTATTATACTTACCAGATCATCCATTACATGGTGTGAAAACTTTATATGCCAACGAATGTTATATTCCAACCAAAAGATACCAAACACTTGCCCAGAAAATGATGATAGACATTGAGCATTGAGATTAGGGTTTTGTGCCCTAATTTCACATTCATGTAGAAATGGCGGTGTTGGAAAATAAAAATGTCACATCACTGAAGATTCAATGTGGTGTGTTTTCAACCAAAAATGCCATGCCCATCATCCCCACGGTTTCAGATGGTGATGAAGATATGTCGATAAACAATGTGTGTGCAATGGTCCAAGAAGAGCATTGGAATGAATTATGGGCCTCCACACTGTTGAAATCCACTTTGTCCCCTCTTCAAGTATCTCAAGTTCTTGTGAAGCTAAGAGAAGAAACCTCATTATCTCTTAAGTTCCTTGGATGGGCAAGCCAACAACAAGGTTTTTATCATACTACAAAGTCGTATTGGATGATTACCCACACACTCTACAAGGGAAGAATGTATCACCATGCCCAAGAGATCCTAAAGAGTCTTCTGAGGGCACAGAAACATGAACACCTGAGTCCAAACCTATTTAACATGGTGAGGGAAACACATAGGGCATGCAATTTTCATTCTAGAGTGTTAGATTCCCTTTTTATAGAATGAGGAATTTTAGGATTGTTCCCATTATTTATGTGTGTAATATGCTTTTGTATAGTTATTTGAAATCCAATGATGGGGACTTAGTGAGGAAGTTCTTCATAGACATGACGAGTAGTGATGTTCTTCCCAATGTTTTTACATACAATATTATGATTAATTTCACATGCAAACATGGTTATTTGCAGTGTGCAAAAGCCTTTTCCATGAAATGAAAGAGATGGGCTTCCAACCAGACATTGAAATTAGGGTTCTAAGCCCCTCTTTCATATTCATGTAGAAATGGCAGTGGTGACAGTGTTAAATACAATGATAATGGATTATGTTCATGAAGAGAGGTTATGCCATTGAAAGAGAAGCTTGCTTGATGTTGTGGAAATATAAATGGTTTGTACACAACAATTTGTGAAATTTCCTGAGCATTAGCACATATTATTTTGGTGGAGCAATGTTATGATTTTTTTGCAGCGTTTTTTATTTTTGGTGGAGCAACATTATTGTTTTTGGTGGACCAACATTATTTCTGAGTAGTGTTATCATTTCCTTTGGAGAAGCCTTATTATTTTGTGCCTTATTATATGTATTTCATGTCTTATTATTTCCAGCATTATATATATTTTGTTGGAGCCAATTTGGTATCAATGATACAATATCTTTTGTTATGCTTATATGAAATTTGTGTTATGGTATCATATTATATGTTACACTTTCCTCCAACAAACTTAATGTAACAATGATATGATATCTTGTGTAACACGAAATATTTTAACTGGTCTTGATGCAATAAGGTTTCATGTGAGCAAAGGAAATAATTAGTATGCGCCTGTTCTCAGGATGCTTGAACTCATATAGAATATTGGCACTCTATATTTCAATTTGTCTCCTCATTTAAGAGAGTTTAAATTGCTATCAATCCCTAGCAAGCACATTGATGGTGACATTGAAGGGGACATTGATATACCACCTTTTTATGCTTACTATCGAACCTGCTAATTGCCTGTATTCATTGACCTTGTGAATTTCTTTGGTACTTCTACTTATTTTCGAGTTGGTGCGGCCTAATGAATGAAGGAGCCTACCAATAGATGTTGACTACCAACGATTTCGTTTCCAACACCAAGGGATTTCTCAAGATAACAAAGTGAAGACTGCATTTTTTTCTCTTGACACAAGTTTCAATGATTCACATAGAATCTAAATTTCATTTTTTTCTACTTGGTTATATTCATGTTGGTTTCAGTTTCTCATCCAAAAGGTAAACATGGCACACTGTTTTCATTTTTCACTTTGCATTTTTTTCTCTTGACACAAGTTTCAATGATTCACATAGAATATAAATGTCATTTTTTTCTACTTGGTTATATTCACGTTGGTTTCAATTGCTCATCCAAAAGGTAAACATGGCACACTGTTTTCATTTATTTATGATATAATAGATTTATGCCACCATTGGACTGAGTTCAAGTCACCATACAACTAAAAACCATTTGTTCAGTAGTTAAATCATTTGGTGGATGATTTTTGTGTTCTGTTAAAGCTTTTTGTGGCCGATTTCATGAAGAAATCTGTTGCAAAAGAAATTGGGCCAGGTAAGAAGTGAGGAGAAATTTCAAACCTCCTGAAGCTATCATTTGAGGACTTTGTTTGGCTTTCTTACAAGACTGCTGAGATAGTTTGTTTCCTGCTTTTGTGGTTATCCAAAGTTTCCTTCATGACCTAACAAAGAGACATATTTGAGCAAAGCTAAAGGCTCAATTGTGGTAGAGTTGACTGGAAATTATAATACGAACAAACTGGTAGTGGAGATTTAACGTTTTGTTAGAACTACCCTTTGAACACTTGTGCAGACTTAAATATTTGTCAGATTTTCTTTTGAACACCTTTTAGACTCAAAACGTTGTTGAAGCAACATGGTTGGAGACATCTGTGAAGACACTTTTAGAGAATTCCCTGAAGAAATCTTTGGAGCCTTGAAATAAGATTAGAAACCACTGAATAAACCTCATGAGACCAACCTGAATCATATGTTGAGGATTCTTTTTAAGAATTCATTAGAGATCTTGGAGCAGTCCTTTGGAAAATACTTGATGAAACTGATTGGAAAATCATGTTCTTAAATACCCTTAAAGACTTATAGAAGTAACATTGTTGAAGTCCTTATGATGTAGCCTTATAGACGTTTACTTGAAGCTAATCTCATTAAGCTTTCTCATGCTCAATTAGTCTTTGAAAGGACTACTGTGTTACTCAGACTTGAGACCCATTTCAAACAAATGATAATAGAATATTGGATCTACATTGTGCTCTTTTTATGCTTGTCGAATATATAATTGAGGACGGTTACACAAAGTGTTCTCTCAATAGTGTTTTTACAATATTTTACAAAGTGTTCTCACCATAATATTTTGCACCGCTCTTACAATTTTATATGTCATATAAAGCAATGTTTATTTTGGAGCAGCATTCATTCAATATGGAGGAGCTCTAATAATCCATTTGCAGTGGCATTCATTCAATGATAGTGTCAACATTGTTTATGCAGAACAAGGCATTGAGGGTTATAGATCATTAATGAAATGATGAAAACTACACTAAGGACGCTTTTACAGAGTACAAGACATTTATAACCCCTTGCCATTGATTGCAAAGGAGGAGGTACGCAAAATTTATGGCCAGTAAGGAGAAATATATTTTAGGACAAAAGGAGGAGGACGAATGAGTTACTGTGAATGCCAAAGGGGGAGATAGTTGGCAATATTGGCATTAATGTCCTGATTAAGTTGATTGATTAATGTCAATAAATGTTATTGATGTCACCAAGCACATTGGTTATAATTTATGTTGAATGGAAAGTGTACATATATGTTGATTGTTGAATATAGAAGGTTGAAAGTGATTTGAAGTGCAAAGGCTATGCTAA
The DNA here is from genome assembly GCA_031772625.1 of Pinus tabuliformis. NCBI lineage: Eukaryota > Viridiplantae > Streptophyta > Pinopsida > Pinales > Pinaceae > Pinus > Pinus tabuliformis. The sequence continues at coordinate 321,016,586 of CM062809.1, forward strand.
CAAAAGTTGAAATACATATATCTGTTTGAACAAAAAATTTAGATAATCCAAGTTTGATTTATCTCTTGTAATTATTACTGAATGAGTTGTTAGTTTAGCTCTATTTTATATTAGAAATATTTTTCAGAACTGAAAATGAAAAGACAAGCTTCTGAGTAGTTTTGGAAGTCCAAGAGATTATGCTTCATTTCGTATTCCTCCAAAGAATACAAATATCCAAGAGGGCTTGCTTATAAAACATCAATGTGGAATGAAAATTAAGAAAAAAATTTAATGGAAGGAGTCTGAATCAGAGAATGGATGAGAAATAGTAGAGGAGAAGAAGAGTGAAAATAAGAAGTTGTTCAACAGAAAACTTAACAATAGAATTGTATATGAGGTAACCAACATTTGTGACTTGAGAAATTTCTTTTCTTTTCTATGTTTATTTTGAAAAGGAACGGGTTGTAGCCTGTTGAGGTAGGATCCTCCTATGGTTTGTAGCCTAGAAAAAACTTGTGGGAGCTGGAGTTTCCTTTGAGGTAGAAGCCGCTTGTGAGTTGGAGCCTACAAAACAATTCTAATGTAAAACAGAGTAGAAGTTTTCCTTCACATCACTTTTAGACTAAAGTTCCTGGTTTTATCCCTTCAAGGTTTCCACTTATATCTGATGTCTTCATGTGTTTTCCTGTATGTTGTGTGAATTCTTTGAATTTTTTGTAAACAAATTTGAAAACCTCTCTCCTTGAAATCTGCAAAAGGAATTCAATAACTATTGAGCACAAACATAAATCGTTAACTACATAAGAATAAGATTAAGTTGAGAAAAAAATAATAATTTAAAATAATGATTCACACCCCCCTCAGTATTTTCGAATCATAAATATCAAGTGGTATCAGAGTGGAGATCACGAGTTCGATACACAACTGGCTCGTGTTGTGGGGGAGATTGATGGGCATTGGATAAACCAATGCCCCTCGTGTGTTTTACGACATAGACTAACCGCCTCTCGTGGATCCTTAACTCTAGTGATGCGAATGTTGGCTAACACCTGTGGGTTTTGGTCTATCGAAAATTGTGATTCCCAATAGGTCTAGGGTGGCCATAATCTACTCTAATAGAGTTGAAAAGCTGGAGGCATGGATGGCCCATTTCGAAGAGCATGTGCAATGTGCCTTCCTCCCTCCTCCACCTCCTAGAATGGCCCCGGACAACCCAACCTCCACGACTTCTAATGATTGATATGATATCAGGTATTTAATATATCTTTCTTGTCGTCTGGTGCTTCTGGCCCTTTAAAATGTGCTCTTTGTTACTTTATGTTGTTTCCTTAACCTTCACTCGTTATTAGCAGTAGCCAACAAACCTGATTGGGGTGAGACTACCTGCATTCTTTTAATGATGTACACTAATGAATAGAAGACCAATTTACATAAAAAAATAAAGAAACGATGTAATGAATAAGAAACAATATGAATCTCGTATAATTTAATTCAAAATACAAAAGCTATTCATATTTTACTTAAAGATATGATAATCATTAACTATACTATTGGTTGCATAGTTAAATTCTATTATTATTTAGTTAAATTTTTATTTATTTCTTAAAAAAATTATAGAATTATATTCTTTATTTGTTTTTCAAGCATTCTTATTATTTTTCAATTTAAGTATTTCAATATTTTTAAATAATTTAGATATGAAATTGTTTTTCTAGTTTAATCAAATCTACTACATTAAAAAAAGAAAAAATATACTTGTTTGTTGAGAGAATGGATATCTTTTTAATGATGGAGATATGAATTTAATATTTAGAAATAAAATAAATAATATGATCAAAATTGATAAAGAGTCATTTTTTATTAGATATATTTCAGATAGTAGCATCTCTTGCTTCCACTATTTTTTTATGAAAATGAAGGTGATAATATTTCAAATGTCGATATTCCTCTTTCTATTATAATAAATTACCGTAATACATGATAATTCTATCTTTGGATAAACCATCAAGTTCCGTTTTCTCTCCATGTCTACATGTTGAAGAGAAGAGTGGTTGTATAACACTCTCAAACCATTTACCTCTTCCAAGATAGAGATCAAGAAAACATTGTGATTTCTTTGTTCATGTTTTACCCATCTAATTACAACATGAGAGACATTGAACACGTATAAGTTATTAATTCCCTTTTCATTTACTAGAAACTATACTAGCTTTAGTGCCATCAATGTTAATTTGGCATCCGAGGGAATGAATAGATGATCATTTGATGTTGTTGAAGTTATGCTCAGAGCAGAGAGGGTTTCTTCTATTCCAAGCCCTAGCTGATGGAAGAAAGGATTAAAGGTGCATCTATGAGCTTCTCAGCCACATAGAGGAAGGCTTATGGGTGCAAGTGATCTTGTAGGATACAAAAACTAAAACCAATAGTGCACCAAGAGTATAATAGATCTAAAGACATGGAGCAAATGATAGACAATTCTATGAGAAGGGAATTTAAGGAACAATAAGCCCTACATATTGTTTGACTTGTTGCAAAGAATGTGAATGTCTTGACTCATATTCTCTTTGCAAAGGTCAATAGTATGCATATTAGTATGTTATTTTTCATGATTTTATCACTATAGCTAGTATGCAATGATTTTTATTTTGGCTATTGCAAAGATCTCACAATGAATATATGGTATAAACTTATATGACTTGTACATAATATATGTATTTACATTTAGTGATAGAAATGATTCATATTAATCATGTGGACTGATTGGTGAACCTTGGCCTGATATTACTTGGGTTTGAGCTCTACTTTGTACTTGGAGTGAAGGGTTTGAGAGTGATATATATATATATATATATGGATTTGATATTAGATTGGTTTGGAATTTACGGCTTGCTAAGAAGACTTAGCTAATTTGATTACACAACATTCATTTATTTTAGGCTGTGTATATTGGTTTGCTCAATATTACTTTTGTAGATTGAAGGAAGAATTATGTGGTTTGAAGAAATCTTTGCAAGTCATATATGCATTTGATTTTGGTTTTATGTGTTGACAATCTATTCTTGACATGTACTAAGCCCCTAATGATCAAGCATTAGAAGGAGCTAGCCTCTAAGTCCAAGATCAAATATCTTGATATGGTGTATACTTCTAGAAATAAGAGATTGCATGGATACACCAATGATGATTGGGTTGTAACACAAGACATTTTGGTTAAGGAATCTCTTTAGAAATTTGTTTAAGCAAGTTCTAGATATGAAAATGATATATTATGTCAACAATAACATGATCTGATATGAAAATATCTCATATATATCTGGGACTGAGATATCTTCATGTATTGAGACAATGTTGCTATATGATACAAGATTAGGTTTGTGGTTGTTGCTTCCATCAGAGGGAGAAATGATGACTAAGGTATCCATTTTATGACATATATTTTTTCTAACATAATATTTGAATTAATGTCTTATATGAACAAGAAAACAAATGACTTCTTCTCTTGGTAATGTATGAGGAAATTTTCTTCATGAAGAGAAACATGGATTTATGGCTCTGACCCTCCTGGGTAAGGGTCTGAGCTAATTGAGGACACTAAGCTAGCTCTTCTCCCCTTGGCTAAGCTCCTAGGGTAAGGAATTGAGCCAAAGAGATCCTCAGGTTGAGGGAAATTGTGGACTACAGTGCATGTATGATCCTTACCTCACGATAAGTGTGTATCTCCCCCTGCTGAGTATACCTCAATTGGCATCGGTATTTCCCACCCATCTGGCTAATAGGTATTGGATGCTTGAGATAGGTGTGATCTTTATCATTTATAGTAAGTGGAATCCCACTCAAGTTATAGTTTTACCACTTGACTCTTTAATGTCATGATGGGAAGGTCAATAAATAATAGGATAATTGCAATCCTTACCTCACGGTAAGTTGCATCTTGCCTATTCTCCTTAGATAGTGGGTTGAGTTGGAACTCCCTGATGACAATGTTTCCTAGATTGTAGCATTGGGATCCCCGCTAGAAGAGTTTCCCTAGGTATAGAATTGGGCTCCCCCATGCAGAGTTTCCCGAGTTGTACCATTGGGTTTCACACTGGAAGAGTTTCTTATGTTTTATAATTGTGCTACCCACTAACATAGTTTTATGGGTTGTAGCATTGGGCTCCCCATTGACAGATATTTTGAGATAGTAGCATCGAATCCCTGTTGACGATTCCAGGTGGTATCATAGGCTCCCTGATGGATAGAGGGTCATATTATTATTCTTCTTTTATATTCAAGAGTGTTCAACGCATGAGTAGAGATAATAATAGATGAACATAGGTAAGTGGAGATGAGTAGAGATGAGCAGTGATGACATTTGTTGACAAAATATTTGTGATGGGACATATGTTGTACTTTGTAATTTCATCCTAGATAAGGGGGACTGTTAATTTGACAGCTCAAGAACAAATTCCCTCCTATGGAAAATATTCCTCATCAAGAAAGACCCCGCCTAACTATTGGAAGAATTTAATTTGGTTAAGGAAAAATATATTTTTAATATAGAACCCCACATGTGGACAAAAGGACAGGTCGGCCCAATAGAGAAATTAGACACCCTTGGATGGCTATAAATAAAAATAAAGTGACCCTCATATAGACATCATCATTAAGAATTATATTCTTCTCTCCTCTTTGGTTTGGCTCACATAGGTTTGAATTTGGTTCATAGATATTGGTTCGTATTGGTCTAAAATCACAAGTCTAAAGCTCGCATGTGTGAATTAGGGTTTTGGTCTATAATTGCTACTATTGCGCATTGTGAAACAATGTAGCTTAGGACATTTCTTCCTTAACTTGGAGTAATGAGGAAGAGTATTACTCTTATCTACTATGATAAAAAAAAATTATGTTAAGTTACCAAATAATCCTATGCTCCATGATAAATGAAAACACATTGAAACAAGGTATCATTTTATTAGTGATCTCATTAGTGAGATTGATATGGAACAATGGTATAATAAAGACAACTTAGCTCACATTTTCACAAAGGAACTTAAGGAAAATTTTAAAATTTCAGTTCTAGAGTTTGTTTACATGTACATGAGACTATCCTTAAGAGGGCATGTCAAAATAGTGAGGTTACTGTTAGGTTTAGTTGCCTTAGAATGTTTGGTTTTTTCATTTTGGAAAATAACTATGTTTCTAGAAGGTTTGAACTTTTTGTGACATATCCACTTTTATTAGGATATTTTTGCGATCCTATGCTATATTTTCCTTAACTTTGTGAAAGTTTTATTGTATTTATTTCAGTTCTAGCTGAATTGAATGTTTAACAATTCATTTGTGTGTGTATGTGTTTCCTTCTTTAATTCATGATATTTATTTTCTGTTGTAAATTATATGTATGACTTTTGAGTTAGAGTGTAAATAGTTGTTGAGGAAAGATCTAGCATTCATCACATGAATAAATCATTTGTCCATTAGGACTATGTTAAGGCCTCAACAACTCCCCTTAATTTTTCAAAACATAAAGAGCCCCTCCATATAAAATTTTGAAAATATTGCATCTATTTGCATTTTATTTCGTTTTCTTTTATTATTGATTCTTTATGTTTCACAATTTCCCATTTTTTAGGTTTCCATCATCTTCTACTATTTAAGGCCTTTCCGTTGATATAAAATTTTCCTCATTTTGAGTTCTAGATGAAAAGTCATGGCCCTCTAATGTTTTACATTATTATCATTTTTTGATGACGTGGCATACTGACATGGAAGGTAACATGGAAACTAACATGGATGACAAAGTGGGAGGTGGAATTGGCATTTTAATTAAGGAGATGATATGTCTCATAGATCTATGTGGAAATTCATCATAAGGAATGAGTTGACATGGTTTCTAATGCGACAAATGATGTGGATAGATATACTTTTAATTTTTACTTTATTTTATTTTGATCTTGATTTTATTTATTTCTTATTTTAGTTTATTTTACTATGAATTAGTTAATTAGATAAAACTCTCCAAATAAATCTTCAGCTTCACCTCATCACCTCATCGAGCTCACTCATTTACCTGATCCAATGAATTTTTTTTTATTTTTTTGTTTTTTGTCTACCTCACCTTATCTGGTGATAACTCTCCTCTCCCTGGCCTACTGGTTATTTTTGTCGTCTTTTTATATATTCCGATCTCGACAAATCCTCATGATACATAGGAAAAATGGAAGGTGATTTTATCAATAATATAATATGTATATATAATTTTTTTGGCAAATCCCTCACCGAATTATATTATCTTGTAAAATCATGGTGAATGTTTCACTAAATTATAAAATCTTGTAAGATCTTTGTGACTAGTTCACTAAATAATAAAGGCTTTGTAAAAGGATAGAAAAGCTCATAATGAGTATTTCTTGTAATGGCTTAGAGCCTTGTTAAACAATCCCTCAAGAACCAAAATAAGTGTATTCCTTATAAGTATATATTCTGTATATGGAATATAAATATATTTATCATGGAACATCAATTAGGTTTACCATAGGTGTTAGCGAGAAATCCTACATGTGGCAATGTATTGAACTCATAATGAGTATTCTTTGTAATGGCTATGAGCCTTGAATTTTGAGCAATCCCTCGAGGATTGAAATATGTATATTCCTCATATGGAATATAAATATATTTCTCATGTATTGGAATATAAAGATATGATCGAGGAGTGGGAAATAAGCCACAAGAAGTCCTTAAAGAATTGACAGGAAGAATATAAGTGCAAAAAATAAAAGAAATAAAAAGGTGAAAAATGCAAAAATGGAGAAGAAATACTAGGAAAAACGCTGAAGCAGTAAAATCATAATCCATGGGAGGAACAATGATTATAGATAGTGAGGGACTATGTTCCCTTAGCCTAGGGGTAGCAAAGGAAAACATTAGAACTCTCACTTATGCAAGTGTAGTTAAACAAACATTAATCTCAATGCCAGTCATGAGAGGGAGGAAATCTGGGAAAGAAATGCAAGGACAAGAATTTAAATGGAACAAAGCATTGGGATTACAATCCTTTCTCACCAATTTTGGGTACTTCCTTTGAGGGCTATTGAAAAATTAGGTATGATATATTTATGTATATTTCTATCTAATTAGTTTGTAAAATAGTTACCAAGTAGCTATGTTAGAGCATGGAGTTTGTGAAAAAAAAATCACCATCCTGCTCACCTTGAGATGGATATGGACGGATATGACTATTGGAGATATAATCCTCCCATTTTCTTGTTGTAACAATTTGTACACGTATAGCTACAACCCCCTAATTTTAGTTCAAACAATATCCATTGGTGTGAGAAATGATGTTTGAGGTTTTCACCTTGCCTTGTTTGATTCATATCGATGTATAATAGATCCAAGGATAAGATAGATTTATGTTATTTTATAGTTGCTTAAAATTTAAATACATAAATTAAAATAAATATGACATCATTTCAATTTTATTTTATGTTGAAGTATTTAAATAAATAAGATGTCAGGTCTTTTTCTTTCATTGTATTGTATTAATGACACACCCACACATGGGGATCTCCCCCACCCTGGGCTATCAAGAACACTACTTCTATTGGTGCAAATAATAAATATGGCATGATAAAGGTCTGGTTCTTACCCATTTTGAACTTGGAGGTAGGTTATAGTTAATAAACAAACATTCAAGCTCTTCTAGTTGATTATTTTTCTTTCATCAACATATATGCATGTTATAACACCATTTGGTTACTTATTAAGGAACCATAAAGACTCTAACTGATTGCTATGTGAAATGAAATCTCCAAAGGTCGATGACAAGAATATTATTTTAGGCTATCCATACCCTTCAATGATTTAAATATTTTAATCTCAACATAAACTTTTGATATGTTTCATTAATCTAATCTTTTTCTCCCAATATTCCATCCCTCCACTTGACATACTTCAACGATATCCTTTGTTTGTGCTTCAACCTATATTGATAATTTTGTATTTTAAAGATATGTCTTCTTTTTAGTTACATTTTTATTGTGTTATTTATGTATTTCAAAAGCTTCAACAACCTCCTTTGTAGAGTTTTATAGCTAGGTGTTTGTGCTTCAACCTAGATAGAAAATTTTGTGTTTGAAGGATATGCCTCCTTTTTAGATACATTTTATTGTGCACTTAATTTATTTCATAATATTAACAACACTTCCCTCTTTCCTTTCTAAAAAAGAATTAATTTAATTCAAATTATTAAAAGTAGTGGGTGCTAATGTCATATTAACATCTGCATGGATTTAGAAGTTTATTACACTTGATGTTGAATTTATATCTGTTGTAAGAAGTATAAGGATATAAGTATTTATTTATCTTTCTCCCTTTTACCAGATTGATCTCTTTTACTTTTGTGTACTTGTAGTCATCCAAAACTCGGGGAGAGAGCTGGAAAAACATTGATATAATACAAGTTAGAAGTGTTGTGCTAGAAATATTATTTTTGCATAGTTGATCATCTTTGTCATGCATGCTATTTCAAATAGACTCAAGACTTTATTAAGAAAGATGACACTATAACATGATCCTGCTGTGTATGTCCTTTTTTGATGAATCATGAATTCATTTCATTTTTGAGGTAGGTTAGTTAAAGTGGAACACCTTTGCAACTTAGAGCCTGGAAATTCTAAATTTTATCAACTTCTATGAAGCATTCATGTTGAAAATGGTAGGTGGGATAATGCAGCAAAAGTGAGAACAATTAAACAAAATTTTATTTCAAATGGAATCGAGTTGCATTTTGGTGGAGTTAAATTATAGTGTATACAAAGTCATTGTGTGAGTTAAATTAACACCTTCAATTTGAGGAATTTTGTCAAACATTTGCCAATATTGGCTGGGCACATATGGAGGTGCTAGGTAATTTTTGTAAAAACATACTTAATCTGCATACTCAAAGGAGGTTAAGGAATACACGCTCAGAAATACTTTCCAATTTATGAAGACAAAAAATGGAATGTCTATCTAATTCTGAAAAAGCTTTTGTTTATGTAGTGACACCAATAGTGGCAAGTTAATCTACAAAACATTCACTTGATAAATTATTGAAAGGGATAAACCCTTTCCATCATTTCGAAGGTGAATCTACTTTTTTGTAGACTGGTACCCTTAATTCTGTTGGGTATTGAACGAGGAGCCCTGAATCAAAAACCCTTTTTTTTCCTTGCAAGATTTGTAAGAATCCTAATTTGTAACTTTGGTATGAAGGATCTATGTATCTTTGCATGAAAAGTTCCCTAGAGATGATACCATTGCGTGAGAAGTTACATGAGAAGATACATTGGGAGAATGAGTTCATCATCTTATGACTATGAGGAACTTGAAGATGCTAGCAAGGCCTTGCAAATGTTGGCAGATCATTTTCTTCACAACGATCAAAGCATTTGGAAGATGCGAGACACAATCAATGGCATTTTTGTTATAATCATATAATAAAGAAAGGATGATGTGGGGATTCTTATCATAGCATATCGGAAGGAAGGAAGATATATTTCTTTTGACCTTGCTATACATGATGATGTATGGGGAGCAGTGGTTCATCATGGCATCTCACCTAATACCCAACATACACATCATTTGTTGATGCAAGTATTAACAATGGCGATATGAAGAAGAACTAGAGCTGTATATCATTGCTTAATGACATCATCATTATCAAGTGAAACTATTGCTAAAAAAATTGTGCACACAGGTACCATGAGAATTAGTAAACACATGTAAGATATTGTGTTCAACTTAGGGTTGCGATCTTCAATCCATTTGAGCAAGTGCTTACAACAATATATTTGGCGTAAGATCTAGCATTTCTCAATAGAATAGAAATAACATGTGCCTTATGTTAATGTACAAGATGGTGGTTGTAGAATTGAAGTTGCAATTTTGAAAAGGAAATTTGGTCTAAACATGGTAAAACTTTGATCCATTAATACAATCCATGGATGAAACATATGGCAGCATATCATCTAATAGTTGAGTGTTGTATAAGAGTAAGTTAGGCTAGACAATTGCATCTCAATTTTCAGCCTTGAACATTATGCTTATTTGTTGATAACCCATAAGTTCCTGAAGATTTAAGAGAAAACATCTTAATACTGGGCTATGGTGTGATAGTTCATGACTCTGAACAAAGGTTCTCTGAAACGTAGTGTCTTGGTGGACCACAGATTAAGGGAAATAATAGGACTAGTGATTATATGCATACACATTCATATGGATTCTGAAAATAAGTAATGAAGTGCTAACCTTAGAAACTCATACTTAATTGAACTGGCCAACCTAATATATCATATGATTAATGATTGACATGAAGAAATTAAGGAAATATGCCCTTCACATTAATCCCTAGGACCAAATTGTCTTTGTTTTGAACAAGCAGACTCAACTTGCCTAACTTTAAACAAGTTTTGGATGGAGTTGATTTATGAAGTGTTTGGGGTGTGCTTTAGACAGTGCTAAACTAGAACTAAAGGATATCTGTTTGAATAATCCGTTGTTTTTTCATCCACATGCTCCCATGGAAAAATATTTGGAATCATTTCTTATGAGGAAAGGAGAACATTTTGGTGGACTTTAGAGGTTAAGCTTCCCATATTGGAGCCTTATTTGTCCACTTGGAAAAAGATCGTTTGAATATTGTATGTGGAGTGTTGACATTTGAAGAGTCATTAATGGCTCAATGCTTTGCATTGAATCCCCTTTTTCCTAGATTTGAGGAGACACATTAATTTTAGGGCTTGTACCCTTTAGAAATTATATATTTATCTTGGAAAGGCCCTACATTTTGTTATTTAGGATTATTTACCTAATAAAGAGGTTTTTTACGCTCTCCATATGCTAGATTAGGGGGCTTTCACTTAGAAACATATTTTTTTAATGTAAAAGGAAGTTGAGTCTCGTTCCCTATAAATAGAGAGGCACTTCCTCTCATTTTCTTATGGTTGGGTCTTGGGAAAAATCCCTTAGAAAGTCTAAAAAATTATTTATTTTTTCTTTTCTCTTAAATTTGGCTATTGATGGATGAGTTAAGTGACCTCTTGGGGAGGACTTGTTGATGTGGATTTCACTTTTTTTTTTGAATGGATATTGGTAAAGCTTGGTTAAATGAATGATAATGTATGTATGAACTTTCATCTTCTTAGTTATGTTTATGGATGGTGGTAATTAGCTATTGAACAAGTGGGTATAGAATTTTATTTTTGTGATTATCCTTTTTAAACAAACCATCCATCCAAGTCTTTGAGGAAGGAGCAAGTGGGTTCCTTCCCTTATCCTTGTTGAGAAGCCTTGAACTAGGTTGCTAAGGTTAGCGAGTAGGCTTTCCCTAGTCTTTTGAACCTAGTTTTGATCAATCATATTTCAACTATGTTGATCCTTACTGCAAAGAATGAACTTGCCTGACTAAGCCACAAAACCTGCATTACTAATAGGATATTGTAGAGACAGAACAATTTAATATGCATGACATGGGAAAAACTGTGTAAATAGCTCATGTAAATAAAGAGAGTAAAATTTATTTACTCTTGGAAATACCTTATTTAGATGGTATACTCAAAAAATTAATATGCATGAAAACGAAAAACCTTGTAAACAGCTCATGTAAATACCTAAATTAGTATGCATGACATGGGAAAATCTATATAAAATTCTCATGTATGTATCCAAATTAATATGCATGACATGGGGAAATCTATGTAAATAGCTCTTGGAAATAGAGAAAGTAAAATTTCTTTGATCTTGACAGTCCCTTATTCCTAATCAAATACCCATAAAAAATTTAGCAGCTTAAAAGTTTTACATGCTCGCATTCAAGTGTTGCATACAAGAAACTACAAAGAATGAATTTTCGTGACTAAACTACAAAGCCTCCATTACTAATAGGATTTTGTATTGGATAACATAAAGTTCATGGAACCTTCATGGAAGCCCCAATGTTTGCGTTGTATGGCTCAAAAAGGGGAAAATGACATTTTTTCCGTGATTTTGGAATAAATCTATGGATGCACAAGACAAAAAATATACAAAAAAACAAAATCATGAAGAGAAAAATTGTACACAACACTGAAACTAGTTTAAGCTTACCAATATATCTTATGTTAGAAATAGGCTACTGTTGGCTTCTCAAACTCTTATCAGTTGACAAATATTATGTAACTTCTAGTAGATCCACAATCAATGTACACGTTATGCTTCCAGATCCAACAATTATTTTCTCATCTTATAAATGCAAGTTGCAACCAATCTGTAAGGATTTCTGCTACATATGTTGCACAAAAATAATACTCTTCTACAAATGGTTGTGGAACTACACTTTTTTGAGAATATTTCCATGTTTTTGAACATAAATTCTCACCTTTCTCTAATATCTCATGATTGGTGGCAACATAAGATATATTGTAAAGTTTCTAGATAAAAAAGAATCCAGAAAATCACAATTTGTGCCTACAAATGAATGTGACCATAAAGAGGCATTAACAGTGGATTTAGCCAATGCTTGACATTCTGCCTAGTTAGAGTCACCAACCAACTCAATCTTTGTTCCATAAATTTATTTCCTTGTAATCCCCCTATTATCACTCTGTAATTTCCCTAGGCCGAGGAGAGAAACCCAAAGGTAACCACAAAACAAATTTTAAACTTGGGATCTAGCCCTTCCAACTTTAGAGAGGGATCTCTTTATCTGATTTAGATTTCTGTTATTAAGATCTTAGGCTAGTTATTTAAGTTCGAGTTGCGTTTTAAAAATTTTGGTTGAAAGATGCACAAAAAAGACCATTGGGCATGGATTCATAAGATTTTGAGTAATTAATTACAAAAATAATAGAGTAGTTGTAACAGGGCCAGATGGAAAACTCTTGGATCTTCTAGAGTGTTTGTGGTGTGAGTAGGATGAATATGATTTGAGTTCAATTAAATATTTAATTCTATACTTAATATCAGAAAGAAAACATTGATATTGTTAACAAGCCAAAGTAGAATACACTTAAGAAACTTTGGCCCTTGATCTTATTGCAACAATAAAGAGGAGAATACATATGGAAATTGAGAAAAAAAATTACATGAAAGAACAGGTCAGCAATTGCTTCATACGGAATCCTACAACAAACTTTCTCTGTATTTTTGTAAATTGATCCCTTCGAGTACAATCCACGGATTACATCAATTTACAACTCTTTTCTTCATGCATAATCCAACACATTCCAAACCTTTCTAAGTTTTATTACAACATATTTATAGACTGCCTCAAATAATTTCAGACATAAAAAAAAAACTCATTACAAAAAAATATCTAACAAAGACATAGATATTTCTTGAAACGGAACTAGAAAATAGGAAGTTTGGTCGAATTTTGTTGTTCTGTTGAATCTTTAGAAGATAATTGTTGTTGATTATAGGAAAAATAACTGAAAATACACTAAGAATAAAAAAAATCAGTGGAAAATTGCAAGAAATTTAGAACTGCTGGAAAATATTTAGCCTTTAAAATGAGAAATTGTTTTATTTGTGATAATCCTCTCTCTTTAAGTCTGGAGTGGTTGTAGTTATTTTTGCACAAGATTGTCAACTATGCATTTCAAACTACCATTCCCCATATTCAACAACTGTTGACCCATCCATTTGTTAACTCTCTCTATGGTCTTATCGGAGAGGTTTCCACCTTGCTTCGGCATTCTTGTTTGACCAATAGTCATTATCCTCTTGCGCTTTATCCTTTTGCCATTATTTTGTTATATAGCTGTGCCACTGGATATTGACTTAATGCTATTAGAGCCTCCTTATATATAACTTAACACAAAGTTGCGATCTGTCCAAGATCCTTTTATCTTAGCCCTTCTTGCATTCTTTTACCATAGGACCAAAGGTTATGATCATCGACTTAACATTGAGGTGCTAGGCCTTTTTTTTCACTGGCAGAGGCTATTTTCCTTTTTTAAATGCTTTTAGCACTTCATTTATTTAAGTCTTAATGATTGTGCACCAGCCCCAATATCTGAGCCCCCTGTGATCAAAACGTTTTCAAGTCACAATTGTTACAAACCGTCAATTTGCTCTAGACTTCTGATAAGCCTACCTTTGATTATGATGTCATCACTTCCACATGGAACCTCATGAATGGTGACATGTGTCACCCTGATTTTCCCCCTTAGGACCCCTCAAAAAATCAAAATTTCCTGCCATGTGTCCTTTTGTACCGCCGCATCATGTTGATGTCAAATGCCACATAACTTTATCCAAACCAACCATATGCTACCACATGTCCCTTATTGGGACCAATCATATTCTACCATGTGTACCTTATCGAAACCAATCATATTGCACCACATGTACCACTAGAGGAGGGACAAAAGGCCTGTCCACCTTTGGTTTTCTGATGAAAATCCTTTATAAATGTGTTTCAATGTTCCTTGGCAGTTTAGCACTATTGAAGCTTTCCCAGCGGTTTAACACTACCGACACTTGTATATCACAACTTCTTATACTACAACATTGTATATCGCACTTTTTAAATGTGGTCACATTGTCTAAGTCACCAATTGCTGATTTCTGATATGCGATATGCCCTGGATATGCGATTGTCGATGTGTGATGTGTGATCACTGATATATAGGACCCTCCGAAGTGCTGATATGTGATTTGATGATCATTGATTCACTTTGGACCTCTGATATGCTTTGGTTTTCCGATATATGATTGTTGATGTGCCCTAGACCTCTATTATACCTTCCTTTCAAAAGATTTTAGATCCTTAAACTTCAACATGCTAGATCTTTTGATCGAGGAGTCCATTTTTGGACTTCTGCATGCTGTTGGAAATATTTTTCAGAGTAATTTCCAATGGATATGGTTCGATGTAGTTTTTGAGTCCTTTTCATGCTTGTAAAATGACTGCAAAATTATCTTCTCATTTTCACTTTGGACAGCTAAAATCACACCCACCATGATGCTCCTCTACATGAAGCCTGCAACTACCATAGGAATCATTCTAAGCCATGCATTGTAGCACACATTCTTGCTAGTATGGTTGGAATTAGTACCAACATTCATGCATAATAGTAGCAAAACCACCATCAATTTTCCAACATTCACTCATAACAAGACACTCATGACAACTCATTGATGACCCCTTAGGGACCTTACAATTCAGATAAAGAATATGGACCTATTTTGATACACATATTTTCAATGACTTGAGAAATTTGAGATCTTAGTACAAACATAATTTAGACTATAATATGTGGTGAATTTATAGGTTAAACTTTACCAACAAATTCCCAAACTAAATAACTCGATAGACAAACTTTGATTACCTATATTATAGGAACCTAACTGATGAGCACCAGTATTGCAGCAAGAATGTTGCAACTCCTTGGGCTACCAACTTTACTTTATCAACCTTTGGTTCGTACAAACTTGGAGGCCATAGTAATGTATACACAAGTAAATGTGACGGGTCTGCTCTTTTGTCACTGCTAATCTGGCAATAGACCACTAAGGTTTCTCAAACCAAAATTCTATTGATTCAGAAGAAGCTTGATTACCAATGAGGAAAAAGGGAAATCTACACTAAAAGAAATCCTATCTACTCTAGTAAGGAAAAATACTGAAATTGAATGCTTAAACACATCATTCATCTAATCTAACTACTAAGAGGATTTGATTCAACAGAATGCTAAATTATCATATGTGAAATCCTACTATCCTAGGCATGCAATTTGAAACATCAAACATTCTATTGTTGTGAATGTAAATGGATAAAATAACTCTTTTTTCCTTTTTGTCTTTTTTGTGTGAAAGTGTGAAAGATAGCTTCTTTTGGTGATGTGGCAGGTGAATTAGGGATGATGGTGGATGTTCAT
Organism: Pinus tabuliformis; assembly: GCA_031772625.1. NCBI lineage: Eukaryota > Viridiplantae > Streptophyta > Pinopsida > Pinales > Pinaceae > Pinus > Pinus tabuliformis. The sequence continues at coordinate 321,032,452 of CM062809.1, forward strand.
ATGGATTGGGAGGCAAGTAGCAGTCCTTTTCTAGCTTCCTACGGACTTTTTCCACAATTCGGCCTCAAAACAGGCCACTACAGGTCAACCTACAGGATGTCCTAATTCATCCTACACGATGTCCTAATGCTCCTATAGGATCCCTTGTATTCCTACAGGATACAGCCAAGAGTAAGAGGAGGGATTTGGAAGGTCATATAAGGCTTAGGAAAGGTGAATGGTGGATGAAATAAATGAAGGGAGTGCCTTGGATTCCTTCAGAACTCAAAAACAAATTTATGAGATGGTTGGATTTTCTCAACAAGCTTGGAGAAGTATTCTTCTGGAGTGATGACTTTAGTGAGGGATTTAGTGAATGAAAGTGATAACCATGAATGGATGAGGTTAGTATGGGGTTGCTAATCATGAAATATTTCTGTACTACTGAAACTCCTACACTGCATCAATCATTGACATTTATCCATAAATCATGTAAATAGGAAGGATTTCAATTACATAAGGAAAATATAATTTCATGAGCTAGCTACCTATTTCATGCATGGGAAAACTTGCATAATAATATTAAAGCTTGATGAGACCTAATGTAAGACTGAAGATAGAAAAAATTACAATTAAATCCTATTCTTTAAAACAAGTAAAATTCTGATCTAAGTAACCAAAAACCCTAAATTCCATGAGAAGTCAGAATTCTGTCTCTTTGGGACTGCATAGGAGTTCTTTCCTCAAAACATGGTCCCTAAAGGGAGGAGGGATTCCAAATCCACCTACTAATATCTTTTTGATATTCCTTTATATTCCTAAGTTAATGTTGAAGCAATGCACAAATGGAAGCAAACTAATCAAATCCACCACTACTTGTAATGAAATAATGCTAAAAACAATTCAACCATTTATCTACGAAATCAACTAAGCATACAAATACAAGAAGAGGAGCCTTTTATTCTAGGATTGGGCCCTAACCCAAGAGCTTTAGCCCTCTGAGTCAACTTAGTGTCAGATCAAGGAAACGTTCATTCTCATTATCAAATTAAAAAATTACATAACAATGTCTTCCACAAGTATTGAACTCAAAAATGCTTAGTGCTTTTACATCAAAAATTCGAATCGTAATGAGGCTCTAGGCCTCCTTATTTATACAACTGAAGTATCCAATGACTTCCTTAAATCTAGTGAGGCTTAACTCCCAAACTTGAGATGAACTAGCTCTTTAACTGTCACTCGCTCAGCTGCCTTTTGATCTTCATGACTTGGCTGCTTGTAACTCCCAGCTAGTGTGATTAGATGGAGGAGTTTTCAAATGAGTGTCGAGTAAATGAGGAGGATCTATCCCCTATAATCTCTTCTCCTTGTCTCATTCGAGTTTTAGCCCTTAATTATCCAAATTTTCCATGAATTTCTCTCAAAAACCTTCAATCAATGCACATTAGTTCACTAGGCATAGTATCTCACTTTGACTCATCTCATTAAGGAAAATATAATCAAAATCTGTAAGAAATTATGAGAAGAGTTGATTTCAATAAACTAGGAGGTGTATTAAGGTTCATAGAGTTACCCAATGATGAGGCTCATCATCACCCCACTACTGAAAGTATTGCTTATCCTCTGAACAACTCAATCTATATCGATGTCTTTCATTGCTCTAGTGGCCTCCTTGACATCCCATGCTTCTCCTCTAGTTTCCTCTTCCTATGCATAGAATCCTGCCTTCCCCTCTATCTCCTCCTGCTACTTTTTTTCTTCCTCTTCCTTCCTTCCTTCCAACATTCCTAAGAGTAGTGGTGGACTAAGTCGCAAGCCAATTTGATTGACTTTGAGTCTTTGGAGAGCTTGCTTGTACATGGGTGTTCTGTTCAGTGCCTCTCTCATTCTCTGAGGAGAATGATACTCTTTGACTATCAAGCTGTAGGGAAAAGTGTTCCATCTCCTTTGGCAACCTTGCATGCTATCATCCCCTAACAGCCTGAACATGTCCTCAAAGTGTGTGATTGCTTTCTCTTGGGCAGCAAGGTACCCAGGTGCAAGTTGAGGGTCATTGGCAATGAACTTATGGGTGTTGATGACAACCATTGGATTTGATTGCTCAGCTATTATCATGAGGGGTTTTGATTCTTCTCTAGCCATTTCACTCTTAATTTCTACAGCCCTTTCTTCCTCATGATTCATCCAATATGCCAAAGCCATCAATTGTAAGTCCCCTAGTTTGAATTTGGATCCCACACATTCAGATCAGTCAAGACCAAGTTGTGGAGGTAAAACTCAGACATTTTATCTCTATCCTCCAAGATGCTTCGATCACAGAGATCAATGAATTGTCTATAAACTTGGAAGGGCATAGTGCCTCTCTGTGCTAAATTTTTGATTTGGAACTACAACCATTGATCCTTAAGATACAATGCATAGGAATTTGTTGCCATCCTGAACTAGATTGCCTCTATGAATAGACTAGCTATGGATGGAAATCGATTTTCTCATTCTTGTAGTCATCCCCTTAACCATGCATTCTCTGCCTCCAACTGAGCTTTCAACATTGCCTCTCTATCCCTCAGGCTACTTAGTTCTCTTCCCATCTCCTTTACTTTCTTCTCCATGTGACCTATGTCCTCCACTCCTTTAGATTTGGAATTTTCATCCACCTATGGGTTCTTTCCCTTTCTTTCTCAAGCTCAAAGAATAAGGGGATGGAAAATTTCTATGGAATGACCCTACGCCCTTCAATGAACCTATAGTAGGAGTCAAGGTTGGGTTGAGGATTAGGTTTGCTCAGTTCTGGATCCTCCTTCTCTGTTTCTTGTTGCATCATCCCTTCTTTGTCTAATTTATGAGTTTCCTGTAGGTTTAGCAGAGTTTCCTATAGGATGGCCTCTTCTTCTTGTAGGTCCTTCTATGTCTTTTGTAGGAGACCTTTTCCTTTAGATGAGACAGATCTAGTGACATGCCTCCTAACATAAGTGATAGGAGACTTGGGAGAGGCTTGTCCTGATGATCCTTCCCATTGATTTTTCAGAAGAGGAGCTATCTTTTCCTATTGTTTTGGTGAGTCTTCAATGATAATAGGAACGTTGGTGGGTATTTGAGGTTTTCCTTGCCTAATCCTTGTACTTTTCTTGTCCTAAAGTACAATGGAATTTGTCTCTTTATCTTCCCTTTTTGCTTGATAAGGGTACTTAGGGCAGTGAGGGAAGCTACTGCCTCTTTCTCAGTGGGTTCTAGAGATACCATGGGTGAGTCTTCCCCTTCTTTTCCTTTTATTGTAGACCTCTATTATTCCTTGTCTTTTGTATCCCCTTTTCCATTCTCCTTCTCACTCTTGTCTTTCTCCTCTTCTTCTACCTATATTTCCTCACTTTGTTCATTAGTTTCTTCCTTTGCATCCCCTTTTGTCACTTTACCACTTTCCTTCTCCTTTTCTTTCTTTTCTTCCTCCTCTTTTTCTTCTTTATCCGTCTCCATTTCTTCTTCATCCCTTTCACTGGAAGTGGGGATTGTTTCACACCCAAGGGATTTTATGTCTTCCTCTATCTGCATGTCTCTAAAATTTTCCCATGTGATAGGGAGTCTTAGGTTTTGGAGGGCATGTTCTATGATAAGTCTAAGTAACCCATGATAGGTGAGCTGTTGATGGTTTCCTTCGTACACCTTAATGCTCACATCTATCACTAATTGAAGAAGAAAGTAGGGTATGCTTAGTCTGTTTTGAGGAGGTGTGTCTACTCCAAAACTGATATGAAAATGGGGCTCTTAGGCTTCTTGTCTAACTTACAAGAACCTCTCCCACTTCAAAAGCTTTAAATTTTCCCAACTCTTAATTATTAACCAATGCAGAATTAAGAAATGCTTGAAAATAAGGTGTATGCTTGTATTTGTTTTCAGCTGAATATTTACTTTAAAATCTGTTGTTTTTGCTGATATGGGAATGTGCTTGAACTGATATATAAATGCATATAACAAAAGCTAAAACAACAGTAAAAACAAACACATAAGACAACAATATAATATGGAGTTGACCATGATATCTTGGGCTACGCCTCCTTGAGCTCTAGTCAACTCGACTAGGCTCCCTGGGATTATGGCAACAGTTATTTTACAAGTTCCACACTCAACTCCAATGTTTTACATAGGAAAATTGGGCTCAGAACACCATCTTATCCCTTGGCTCTTGGAGCTCTTTAGCTTCCTACCTCTGGTTCTTGGCTCTGGCTCTGGCTCTTGCTCTAGCTCTTGGATCTGACTCTAGCTCTGGCTCTTTGGTGCGAGCTCTGGTTCTGGCTCTCAGCTCTCACTTCTGGTGCTTGCTCTGGCTCTTAGCTATGGTTGTGGCTCGTGGCTCTCTACTTTAGCTTCTCTAAGCTCTTTCTCTTGGCCTTGGCATGCCTCTGTGAGTCGCTCGACCTCCAAGCACTTCAACAACAATATGTCACTGTCAATTGAGCTCTCTAGCTTTTCACTCGACCTCCGAGTGACTCCAAAGACTCTCTGCACATTCAGCGCAAAGTGCTAATCACGCATCGCTGGGAAAACCCCTCGAGAAGGAAAATCCCATGGCACTGGGTCACAAGGGGGAACCAGAAAACTATGGGAAAAGTGTTGAAACTGACAGGTGGGTCCCGCTCTCCAAAGCCAGTTGAATATCATAGGCGTTTTGGGCAGTAAGCGAGTTTGTCAAAGGACCAAGCAATGCCATACATTAAATGACGTGCGTCCGACGAATGAGAGAGAAAACCGCTCTCATCACAGGCTAACTATCGAGCAAGTCAACTACGCGATAAGAGCGATGACCATAGGATCTGGAGGCCCTAGATCTATCGGCAGAGTTTGCATCTGATGGGAGACCAAATTTGGAGGGAGAAATAAACTATGACGCTTAAAGATTTGAAGTACGACGTGGACGATGAGTTAGCAGAGATTCGTGTTTCACGAGAATTCTTGGAGTAAACAGAAATAATGGCCATTTCAAACGATCGAGTGTTTCCAATGAACCTGACACTTATCTGTTACGGAATAGGTGACCGCTTCCCTATGAGGTGTGATGCAGTGACTGTAATAGTCGAAGGAAGGGATTCAAACAGGCAGAGGCAGGGACCAAGAGAGATGAAAGCAGAAACAAACAGTCAGGAAGAAGATGGATGAAAGCCACAGACTAACAGAGATAGAGAGGGGGGGACAGAAGAAGAGAGGAGAGTGAACAGCGAGAAAAATCTAAATGCGCAGAGAGTCTTTGGAGTCACTCAGAGGTCGAGTGAAAATCCAGATAGCTCAATTGACAACATCATATTATTGTTGAAGTTTCTTAGAGGTCAAGCAACTCACAGAGGCATGCAAAGGCCGAGAGAAAGATCTTAGAGAAGCCAGAGCAGAGAGCCGCGAGCCACAACGAGAGACAATAGCTAGAGCTAGAGTCAGAGCCAAGAGCCAGAACAAGAGCTAGAGCTAAAGCCAAGAGCCAAAGCTAGAAATCTAAAGAGCTCCAAGAGCCAAGGGATAAGATGGTGTTCTGAGCCTAATGTTCCTGCGTAAAACATTGGAGTTGAGTGTGGAACTTGTAAAAGAACTATTGCCATAATCCCAGGGAGCCTAGTTGAGTTGACTAGAGCTCAACGAGACATAGCCCAAGATATCAAGGTGAACTCCGTATTATATTGTTGTCTTATGTGTTTGTTTTTACTGTTGTTTTAACTACTGTTATATGCATTTATATATTAGTTTAAGCACATTCCCATATCAGCACAAATAGTAGATTTTAAAGTAAATAATCAACTGAAAACAAATACAAGCATACACCTTATTTTCAAGCATTTCATAATTCCGCATTGGTTAATCATTAAGACTTGGGAAAATTTAAAGCTTTGGGAGTGGGAGAGGTTCTTGTAAGTTAGACAAGAAGCCTAAGAGCCCCATTTTCAGATAAAAAACTCACCTCTCGGAGAAGCCTAAAATGGTACCCATATACCACACTGTACCTACCTTCACATGATATATACTTAATGAGGTGGTAGCTAATTTCATTCCAAGGATATGGCAGGCTTGCTCTTATGACCCCATTTTTGTCTTCCATTGCCTCCTCTCCTGCTAAAAAGAATTTATTCTTTGCAATTTGGTTGTTATCCTTATGTTCCTTTCTCCATGGTAACCCTAAAGGAAGTGTGGTGATTCTGCCTATGATTTCAGGGGTGAGTTCTACAGAGAGGCCTTTCAGCACAATACCGGAATGGGTCCTAGTTAGAGGTATGAGGCAGAGAGAAAAGTCTGTGGTCACTTCATCATCATATCCCATCAATTTTTCAGAGAAGCCCATCCAACTGTGACTTGTGAATATCTCTAGTACAGGAGGGTGTTGATGAATTCTCACTGTGTTTGTGCGTTCCCTCTTGTTAAATCCCCCTATAAATTTTCTTTGATGCATGTGGAGGGTTGTATATGTCTGATACCAAATTCTAATGGATGAGGAATTTTTAAATGAAAATTATGTTTATAATTCCCCTAGACTGCAATCTTTTCAACAAAATAGAAGGATTTTCTATATATTTTTTTTAGTTGGAAAAGGTGTGAAGGTATTGCTCCTACCTCCTTGACACTGCCTGATGAAGCCAACCTTTGATTTTTCCCTTTAAAAATTCTCACGAACAATCCTGTAGGTGACTGTTCTATATCCTGTAGGATCTCCTGTAGGTTTTCCTGTAGGAGTGCTAGGAAAAAATCGCTCACTGTCTTTCCTGTAGACTGCCTCAGGGGCCGAGAGAAACTTTTCTTTGATGTAGCCTTGATATTGCAAATGCCTCTATGCATGGGAATCGACATTTTATTTCCTCATATGGGTGATTTGAGTGGGATGATGTGCTAGAAACTAAGGTACGAGTATCCATTTTTGCACTGTTGGTCCCACTACCACATCATCATTCTCCTTACCTCATAATCAACTCCCATTGGGAATTTGTATTTAACCACTTTCGACCTCATCTCTCCTTTCTCCTCCTTTGACTACCACCACGTGTGTAATGAGCTAACTATATTATCCTCGTTGACTAACCCAAGGTGGCCAAGTTAACTGGACACATTTTGCTTATAAAACCAGCTCTCTCACAAATATACATGTTTGATCATATTATGCTAATGAGAGAGTTGAAGCGAGAGACATACCTATGGTGAGATGCCTTGATGCTGCTTTTTTCTAGAGTGAAGTCCTTCCTGTGTATTTGTTGCATGTGTTTTTCTCTTTTTTTATTGTCCTCATTTGATGTTTTTCTTTGATGTGTAGGTACTGAATGGTGATGATGATGATCTTGCTGCTGCTGTCAAGCTATGGAGGAGCTTCTTTGACCTCTGGATCTCCATCCTGAAGCTGACTACAACCTGTGATTTTTTGTTTTATGGGATAGGTTGCTACAGGATTTCCTACAAGATGTCCTATAGTTTCCTCTCCCTTAATTTTTTTTAATTAATCCTTCACTTCTAGAGCATGAGGATGGTTGGCATGGGTAGAGAAGGGGTCTAGGGATTGGTGAATGAGAGGTATATCTTTCAGGTGTTGTCTCCTTGTTCTCTGGTTTTATCCTCTTTTATTTGGTATTTTTCTGAAAACTATAATAATAATAATTATTTTTGCGAAACAAAATTTATTGGATGAATGCAGGCGTGATCATGGTGGAGAGAGACATGGAGATGAGATGGTGAAGTAGATACTTATTTTTTGACATGAGTCGGTCATTCCATTGCTATAGGGTTACTTTCCCTGGGATTCCCAAGCCACTGTAATTCCTATAGGATGATCCTGTAGGTTTTTAGGTAATCTTCTAGAAAACACAGAACCCTTGCAGACTAAGCTAGATGAGTTAAAAAATGGAGGGAATGATGGAATGATGAAGGATATGGAATGGAGGAATGAAAACATCAATTGTATAGGTCCTTTTGATCCCCTATTATTTCTTTGATCCTCCTCTTGCTAACCTACAAACAACATTTTGAAAGTTCTCTTTTCTCTCTTTATATATATATATATATATATATATATATATATATATATATATATATATATATATATATATATATATATCAAGAGTTTTGCATACTAGTTGCTTGCCCTAGGTGCCTCAAAAGAGGTTTTCACCCAGAGATCTTTTTTTTTTTTGACACCATTGGGCTGCCTTAAGAGGTTTTCAACAAAACAGTGGGACTCAGGTGCCTCATGGAGGTTTTCACCTGAGTCTGCTTAATTTTTCTTGTTTTTTTTTTTTTCTTCTTTCTCTTTTTCAGTGACTTGAAGGGGTAGAATTTGAGACTTGCTCCACCGCCATCACTGTCTTACTAATGCCATCAATGAAATATTTCTTTGATAACGGCTTCTTGTAAACCTTCAATCTGTGCCCATTGAAAAGTAAAGGAATAGCCTCTGCATCAATGGTTCTTATCTGCATTGAACCATTATCATGACATTTCTCTATGACATAAGGCCCTAACCCTCTAGTCCTTAACTTTCCTTTAAAATATTTGTATCCAGAATCATACAAAAAAGCCCAATCACCTTCTTGAAATTGTTTTTCCTTTATCTTCTTGTCATATCAGATCTTCCTTTTAACTTGAGTCACCTCTATGTGTAGGAGGGCCTACATTCTAAAATCATCTAACCCATTCAGCTGGAGAAATCTCTCTTGTTCTACACTGCTGAGATCTAGATCTAGTTGTGTTGCCATTATTAATGTATTGTACTCAAATTCAATGGATAGTAGGGCATTTTTCCCATAGAACAACTCATTGGGAGTGAATTCAGTGGTGGTCTTCCAGGTCGTATTGTAGGCTGAAGTGGCCTCAACTAATCTATCTACCCAATACTTTATGTTTCTGCTAATCACGTTGGTTAGAATGCCCTCCAATGCTCTATTGGTCACCTCCACTTTCCCATTAGCTTGCGGGTGATATCGAGTGGATTTTCTATGCTTATCTTGTGTTGGCTTAACAATTTTTCAATCATGTGGGATGTAAACTAGCTACCTTGATCAATGACTAGTTTTATAGGGTACCCAAAATTATAAAATACATTTTCCCTTAAGAACTCGGCCACTTTCTTCTTTTTTGCTCCCTCAGTTTCCTTAGTTTCAACCCACTTGGTCAAATAGTCAGTGCACATAATGATGTACTACGTTTTCCTAAATGGAGGGCCAATAGGTCCAATGAAATCCATGCCCCACTTTTCAAATGGCTCGAAAGTCACTTGAGGTTGCAGAGGCATTTCATCCCCTGGAGTAGGCTTTCCCATCCTTTGGCACCAATCACACTTCCTAGTATACCTTCTCACATCTTGATGAAGAGTGGGCCAATAATAACTAGCTTGTAGCACCTTAAATGTTGTCCTCTTGGCTACAAAGTGACCTCCATAAATCCCATCGTGATAGGTCATAAGGAGTTCAAAGACTTCCTCCTCCTTGACAAATCTTCTCAGAATTTGATCTGGGCCTATTTTGAATAGGTTGACCCCAATCTAACTGAATGGGGTGCTCTTCCTCACAATCTTCCTTTTATTTTTGGAGGACAAATTTGGTGAGAATGTGCAGACACCAAGTAGTTTAATATGTCAGTAAACCATGGAGAGAGAACTAAAATGGTGAATAAGTGTTCATCTGGTAACTAATCATTAACCATTTCTTCCTTCCCTGAAGGCAAAGTTAATCTGGACAAAAAATATGAAACAACATTCTCCTTGTCAGGCTTATCAATTATAGTTAGTTCAAACAGTTGTAATAAAAGTAACCATCTAATAATCTAAGCATTCACATTAGGTTTATTCATCAAATATTTAATTGCAGCATGGTCAGTATGTACAAATGTTTGGTAACATGTAATGTAATGCCTAAATTTGTTCAATGAATAAACAACAGCTAGGAGCTCCTTCTCAGTTACTGTATAGTTTAGTTTGGCCTTTGACAAATTCTTACTGATGAAGTAAATGGCATAAGGTAACTTGCCATATATCTGGCCTAAAGTTTCTCCTATGGCTTTGTGAGAGGCATCATCATGTATATGGAAAGCAAGGGCCTAATTTGGGCCTCAGAGAATAGTTGCAGTGGCCAACTTGTCCTTCAGAGTCTCCAAGGCCTCTTGACAACTTTTTGACCATAAAAATTTAGAGTCTTTGGCCAATAATCCAAATAAAGGAGAAACTAACTTTCTGAAGTCTTTTATGAATCTCCAATAGTATCCAGCTAAACCTAGAAAACTCCTGAAATCTCTCTATTTTTGTGGAGCTGGGACCCTTTGGATGATGGCTATCTTATTTAGGTACACCTGCAGTCCTTTCTAGGATATTGAATGATCTAGAAAAGTCCATGTAGTCATCAAGAACTCACATTTTTTGGTACTAAGGGACAAGTTCATTTCAATGCATTTATTCAACGCCTTACCTAAGTTGGACAGAACCTCCCAGAAATCACACGCATAGGGTGTAAAATCATCCATATAAATTTCTACTTCATCATGGACTAGCTCGGCAAAGATACTCAGGATTGCACTCTAGAAAGTGGCAGGGGCATTGCGTAGGCCAAAAGGAAGGGCCCTATTGGTGAAGGTACGCCAAGGAAAAGTGAAGGTGGTTTTATCTTGGTCTGCATAGCTGATCTGGATTTGATTGTACCTACTAAACCCATGTAGGAAAGAAAAAAACTTTTTCCCTGCCAAGCCATCTAGCACTTGGTCAATGGAAGGTAGAGGGAAATGGTCCTTCTTTGTTGCTTTGTTTAACTCTTTGTAATTGACACAAATTCTCCACTTCCCATTTTTCTTTGGAACTAACACCAAAGGAGAGACCCACTCACTATTCGAGATAGGGTAAATGAATCATGCATGTAGCAGCTTTTACAGTTCTTCTTTAACTATATCCTTGAGAGTTGGATCCATTCTCCTTTGCGGTTGTCGGATTGGTTTGCAATCTTATTTGATATAAATGTGGTGAGTAAACACCGAGGGCTATGCTCCCTTCATTTCCTTGTAACTCCAAGCAAAGGCATCTAGATGTTCCTTTAGCATGTTGCACAACTTTTCTTCTTGGTGTATAGATAGAGATAGGTTGATTTTCAAAGTTCTCTCAGGGTTGAATTCTATGGTTTTGACACAGCTAGGTTTTGAATTAGCTAAGCATAGATTAATATGATGGTTATTTTGGGTCTCCTTTACTACTTCCTCTAAGGACAAGGTGCTAGGAGTTGGACTTTGGAGTATGTGTTCAATCAAATCATCTTCATCTAGTTGTCCTCCTCCCACGACTATTTCTAAGGTATAGAGTCTGGCTGAGTAGACTTCATCTTCTTCCTCCTCTTGCAGCCATAAAGGTAAGTCATGTTCTAGAGATGGATGAGCAGGAGGGTATAGGACTAACTTCTTGGACATATTCCTGTCTCTTACAGTCATATTTCCAGCCCTATAGCTGATGAAGGCATCAATAGTGGCTAACCAGGGGTTCCCAAAGATGAGAGGATAACCAATAAGCTAGGCCTTAGGCTCAAGAATTAAGAAGTCTATAGGGTACTCCCAAGAGTCAATGGAGACCATCATGTCCTCCATAATCCCCTCAGGGGTCATTGTGGAATGGTCTGCAAGTTGCAAGACTATTGTGGTCTTTCTCAATGAACTCTGGAGATTGGACTTGAGCATGACATCCATAGTCATTACATTAATGGCATCCCCAAGATCAATCAAAGTGTGTGGGACAATGGTACCTTTGATGTGCACATCTACTACAGGGCTTCCAAGGTCCAAATATTTTTGGCATATTACATTCCGCAACATTAAGTCAGATAGTTGTCCAATGACATTAATGGTAGGGGTGTCCCTTTTTTGCCTCCCCTGATGTTTGAATCACTTCTCCTTAAACAAATTGTTGTAAATAGGTACATCCTTTATGGCTTGGAGAAGTGGGAATTTGACACATAGATTTTTCAATTCACCCAGAAGTTCATTCTCTTCTGGGGTAGGTTGGACTAGTTGAGTAATCTCTCAGGAAGGGGTCGTGGATTTATTCTGGGCATGCTTTCCTCTCTTTCATCCTCACTCTCCCTAGGTGTGGGTGGAGGTTTATTGTCTGGGAGTACTCTCCCATATCTTAGGTTGATTTCCTCAATCTCCATAGCATAAGCATGATAGGTTGTTTCTCCATTGTACACTTGTTGTTCATGTCCGTTGTTCAAGTTTGGGTTTGGTTAAGCAGGCATCTGAGGTTGTTTAGGTGGAGCAGGGTGTAAAATATGTGGTTGACTAGGTGGTGAAGGCAATAAGCTGGAGCATTATTATATGGGGTCCTCCACACCTGGGGCGGTGCATTCCATTGAGGCTGTGGTGGAGTATATGGCCGAAATGACTGGCTGGTCGACAGGGAATAGTACTGAGGTGCAAAAGACCAAGGAGGAGGTGTAGACTAGGAGGGATGAGCAGGTGGGCCCAAAGAGGGAATGGATGTGGTTTGGTTAGGGTTGTAATATGCATGGGATGACCCTTTAATACCCTGCTAGTATGGCTGAGGACCATGAGGTCTTCTTTGATTTATGTAGAAGAGTTGTTTAGTCACCCCTTCGGTTCCCTAATACACACCTTTTAGTCCAGGTAGATAAGGGAACTTTACTGTGGAGTGGTTTTCTTCAAAGACCATGTAGAATTCAATCATATTTAATGGACATTTATTCCTAGGGTGCCTCCTTGCGCATCTAGGGCAGAAAATGGCTAAGGATATCTCTACTTCCTCCTGCTTTCTATTGATGTGCATAGTGTCCATATGTAGGGAAAGGTTTTGCAGTATTTCACTCTTGAAATCTTCCAGCATATTACCAATTTCACCTTTGATGGATGTATTGGAAGAGGATGGACTGGCCATTGGTTAACTAACCCTACCCTTTTTCCTAGCTACCATAGAATGGTTCCTAAAGATAGTCTTGATATCTTCACAGGGTAGCTACAAGATGTCCCCTCCTAATTGTAGGTTTAGGGTGTCCAGAAGATCTTCCCTTACCCCTCTGAGTAGGACTAGATTCAGTGACACAGGATCAAGTATGCATGTGACCCTTTTGTAGCAAAGTTGGAATCTTTCTTCATAATCCTCCAGGGATTCATCATGCCCTAAGGTCATCCTAAAAATTTCCCCTTTAGTGTCTTTGGACCTACAGTAGTCTCAATACTTGTTTTTTAAGGCTTGTTGCATCTGAGCCCATGTTGTGATTCTACCCCAGGTAAACCCATGAACTAGTGCAAAGCTACATCCTTGAGAGTGGATGGGAATCGTTTCAACTTCTGCTCAGCATTGGTGTAATCATAAGTTATTCATATGACAACAAACTCAAACAATGAAGTTCCTGGATCATTTGAGGTTAGGCCATGGAAATGAGGAAGATCAGAGGGGCTTATTTTTTTCATCTTGGTATCCCCATTAGTTTCTATGATGGTGAATGCACCCTCAATTATTCCTCTATCTCCTCTGTCATTTCTATTTTCATCCATTCAGTCATTAGGAATGGGTTCTCCTTCTTCTTCTCCCCGTGTAGGCTCTTCAAATATATTAGGTTGTTCAACTAAGGGGTCCTCCAATTCATAGCCACTGAAGAAGCGGGAAGGTTGGCTCTTTGAAGTGGTGGGGGTATTTGGTAGAAATTTTCCTAAGTTATCCCTATTCCAACGAGGCGTGAAAGAAATGTTTTTGTTTTGTTTTTTTTTTTTCAAGCTTTGAGAATAATTGCAAAATTGAAATCACAAATTGAATGGAAACTCACTGACTGAATGGAAACTAACTTCTTGAATGAAATCTCACTTGCAAAATGGAAAAGAAATAAAACTAAATTACTTTTACATAAATGAAGCTAATAGTAGAATGTCAGAGATAAGAAATGGAAGAAAGAAAGCAGAAATCACATATTACTCAGACACCCCCCGAGCAATGATGCCAAAAAGTGATGAGCACCAATATTGCAGCAAGAATCTTGCAACTCCTGGGGCTACCAATTTTACTTTATCAG